>VWZG01006116.1:320533-376298 GCA_013396735.1 Grallaria varia | reverse complement strand
CCCGACCCTCGGCCCGCGCCCCGCCGGGAGGGCCCGGGCGCGGCCGGGGCGGGGCAGCCGAAACTCGATCGGCGCCGCGGGCAGCGCGGCCCGGGGGGAGCTCCGGGGGCGCCGGCGGGAACACCGGGCTGAGGGGGCCGCGGGCCGGGCGGGCTCCCCGGGAAGGCGTCCTCGGGCCCTGCCGGGGGACGCGAGTGCAGAAGCTGCAGCAGTTCCCGAGGAGTTCCACCGTTGCCATTCGCGTGGTCTGTGGTGCATACGACACTGCTGTTTTTGTGTGTGTTCCCTTTCGCTCTCCTAAGTACTTCGGGTATACGTGCAGACACGGCCCTGCTTTTCTGCTGGCGCCCCAGGGCCTGCCACCATTTCTTTTTGGAGGTGAACCCCCAGTCCCAGGTGAAGGAAATTAAGGGACCAGTAATCCATGTTCTGTGTCAGGGTGATGCTGTGAACGGTCACAAGGGGTTTTACACCTGCAGACCCTCTGTATGTTTTTGCGTTATCCCAGTTTCACTTACCTGGAGGATTAGCAGTGGCTACTCCCTGGTAGAACACTTACTGCATTGTGGGTGGATTACATTCCCTGAGGGTTTTTTTTTTGCTTAATGGCTAAGAGGATTATATTCTGCACTTTGGGCTTGTCCTGAGTTGCTGGAGTACTAAGCCATGGAGGAGAAGACCAAACTTAGCTGAATGAGATTGCTTGGGAGATCTTGCGAGATCCTTCTTGGGATATACCTCCTTCCACTGCTATGCACCCCAGCTAAGTGCAGAAGTGTATGGGTAGGGTCACGGACAATTTCCTAAATGCACATGGACCCTGTTTGTGTTAAAATGTAACAGGGTAGAAGTTAGTGTTGGGTTTAAGTTAGTTGTCCCAGGACATCTGAATAGTCAGTGAAGAGATCAATTACTGCCAGTGAATCATCCTT
Organism: Grallaria varia; assembly: GCA_013396735.1. NCBI lineage: Eukaryota > Metazoa > Chordata > Aves > Passeriformes > Formicariidae > Grallaria > Grallaria varia. The sequence continues at coordinate 375,366 of VWZG01006116.1, read as the reverse complement.
CCTTCCTGTTTTCAGATAAGTGTAGGTATCAGCCGGACTTTCAAGTGTCTTGGAACTGTTGCACTGATCATATCTAGTTCTAAAAATCAAGCTGATAACAAGGAGTGGTGTTTCTGAAGTAATCAGCCTAATTCCAAAATGAAATCCTAAATTATTTTCATGGCATTACTTTTAATGACACTACATTCTTTTGCTCTGCCTGCAGGTTGCGCATCATGAGGAAGCTTCCCTCTGTTCTGGTTAGGACACTCACTACTGGGACCACTGGCTCCCCAGTACTTCTGGACATGTCTGAAGGTAAAGTAATTGACTGTACTCCAAGAGATTTAAAGATCTCTCTAAGAAATTTTTTCTTTCAGGTGGTGTCCCTGCATGTATTAATATGGTTTGGATAATGAACATGCTCTTGGCTGTTAGCTCATAGTGTAAGTGTTTAGGAAGCTGCAGAAAATCACTGTATGTGTTTGGAGGTTGATGGCAAAAGTGTAATCACTGAAGTTGCAGAGTTAGGGCTTGTGTGGTTCTTTGGTCTTGGAAGAGCACAGGTTCTTTTCTGGCAGGATAGCTGCTGCTCATGTTAGCTCTAGATAGAAGGTCAGTGTAATACAGACAGGTACAATGCAACTGGAGAGAATGGCCAAGAAATGGGGGAACTGAGTGGAAATAATCTCTTACAGAACTTTTCATGTGTCAATGCAGTTAATTTCGTAAAGTTGGAGAAATCTTAATCGGATCAGCAGCGTTGCCTCGTGAAATGGCTCTTGTCAATAGAGCTTTGTGTTGAAAGATTATTTCAGCACACTAATAGTACTAAACCATGATGTCCCTGTTTCATAAACTTTAAAAGAAGTTTTCTTGCATTCTAATCCCTTGTTCTGAGAAAAGGGCAGGAGGAAAAAGGCTGGATCCAGGTATAAATAATTCCTTCATAGAGTTCTTCTGGTTTCTGAGTTACTTTTCCCCCCTTTGTTCTCTAAACAGGAGTCACAGGTTATCCAGTAAAATAAAAAAGGCGGGTTACTCATTGTAAGAGAACTTATCTTCGTTGTTGTTAATAAATGGTAATTTAGGAGGTTAAGGGAGATAAGCAAGGATACAGAATATTACATACTTGCAAATATTGGCCTGCTTGTTTAATTGTGTATTTGATAATGATACCACCTAAAAGACCTCTAAAAATAGTGAAGCAGTGAGGCCACCATGGCCTTGCCTCTGATTAGTACTTCAAGGGATACTAATATTTTGAGGATTATAATAGCTGTAAACATTTGAGATTCTGTTTCAAAACTGTTACATTTAAATGTTACACAAACCTTTGCTGATACATAAACTACCTTTCCTTTAATTATGCATTCATGCTTTCACAAAAACAAATTCTTTTTCTTACTAGCTTTTCACATGCTTCTCCCAACTTTGGGTCCCAGTTGTGAGGACCCTTACTACTCCCATGGTTCTCCCAAAGACTACACGAAGCAGGACTTCGAAAATTTCTTCTGAGATAACTCTCTTCCCGCTTCCTGAAAAATGCTCCAGTTATTCGTTCCAAAGCTAATAGTGTTTGTCAACAGCACATAGTAGCACCAAGTTTGAAAAACTGTTTGGGATTATGCTGCAAACAGATACCATAGAGAGTAGACAAGGAACTGGAAAGCTGGCTTGTAAGGAAAGAATAGAGTTGAAAACACAAAGATACTGACTAAATCAGATAAGGACAGGTTGCCTGCAGTTAATAAAATTGAGTAACATGTGCCTAAATGGAACTGAAGCAGACAGAATAACCAGGTAACTCCTTACTAGACGTATTGCATTGTTTCGTTTAATTGCTATTCTAACCTGTGTTTTCTACTCCACAGGACGTTCACCCATTCATGTGAATAATGGTGTGTTGTGGTAATCTGTACATGTTAAAATATTTGCTGTAGCACTAAACTTACTCAGCTACTGTTTTTCCTTACTTTAGCATTCGTGAAAAATGAAATGCTGTTATTCTTCTCTGTCAACCTGCTCGAGGCCTCTTTGCCTTGGGTAGATGGCTCTGATCTTAGTGGGGCAGTATTGTTGCATTAGATCTCTGTCAGCACTCTGTGTTTGCGGTGCCGTGCTGGATAACACGTTTCTAACAGGCTTGTGGGATACAAAATCTCTCATGGCAGCACCTCCTGCAGTACTTGGCTTCACTTCAGACATTTGAATCTTTCACCTAAGTCTGGACTAAGCTCTATACCAAAACTAGTAGTAAAATACTTTGCAGTTGTCTGCCTGAACCTGGATACAGCCTGGGAAGGCACCAGGACAAAAGATATGGATCTCATTGGCAAAAATGAATGGAGTGTTCTAGTCCAGCTGCCCTTTTATCCTTTGCCACAGCATAGTGCAAATAAACTCAGACCCTGCTGCTCTGGCATTAACGATCCACTGATCACAGTTTAGGAGATACTGTGAAATATGCAACGTGGTAATGAATGATAAACCCTATTTTGCACATTTAAGGCATTTGCCAAATAAGAAAAGAGAAATAGTTTATGGATTTTTGTGCTTAATTACTTAAATTTCTGTTGTAAGATAAGCAATATCTGGAAGGGCAATATAGTCTTTCCAGGAAGGAGGAATGAAAAAAAAAAGAAAAAAGAGAAAAACTACTTAACAGCTGTAAAATGGGCTAGATTTAGCTTGGCAACATTTTAGAAACACTTTTACACACTGTCCTTTTTGTTGTTAAGATTAAAATTGTGTTCTCTGCCTGGCAAATGTTTGTATGTCTAAAGTTGAAATCAGAAGTATTAAATGGGAGTAACAACTTACATAGTTTTTTGCAGGTTTGGACTGGAGATTTTTCAGTGCTTTTTACCTCTTTAGAGTTGAAAAGGAAGAGGAACTTAGTTTAAACAACGAGAAAGTGCTGTTTATTCCCCCTCCGTCCCAGCACAGTCTGCACACTGTTGAAAAATTGAGGTTTTGTGTTCTAGAAGCTGTAACAGTGTTTCTGCTAACACTGTATTGATCAAATGCATGCTATGGCAGCTTCACAGGTGGAGTATGAGTAACAAGAAAGTAGTACCTGTTCTGTAAACATGACTGCTGCTTCTTAAGAAAAAAAAATCAGACCCTCTCCCCTTCCAAAAAAAAAAAATAAATCAACTCTTACATTTTCAATTAGTTTCTTTCATCAGAATTTATTTTGTTCTTAGAATTAGTAGTGGAAGTCTTCTAATTTCAAAACATTTTTTTAGCCTCATTTTGTAAAGAAATAAGTCTAAGCAATCTATTTTATTTTGTTTTTGTCTTCCTATCTTCTTATCCTCTTCTTCTTCCAAAACCTTTTGTTGCTTTGTGTCAGCCAAAATAGATGAGCCACCAATCCCAAAGAGAAATGTGTTTCCATAAGCTTTGTGAAAATAGGCTTCCGAATCAGAGGTTTGTTAGGGTGCCAGGGCTAGTGCTGGGGTCAGCCACAGCCTGTGGTGTTTGCTGGCTGTTGGGGAGTGACTGGGATCCATGTGCTGGCACTCAGCCCTTTGCCTGCCTCTGGCTCAGGCTGGTGCTTCTCTAGTGGGCAAGCAGAGCAGAAACAGGCTTGGAGTGTAGGGATGGGGTCTGAGGGTGCTGCAGGGGAAGGAATAAGGAGAAGGAGGTTTAGGGAATTGCTGTGGTGGTGGAGGGGGACTTGGGCAGAGACTGAAGTGACTTTGTGAGGAGGAGGGGGCAGAGCTGAGTGGATATGACTGAGAGAGGGAAATGTGATTTAAAGGCTAGGCTTGCTCCAGGGTTCACAGGACAGCTTGCTGATCACTGTGACAGAGCATTTAGCTTGAAAAATGCCAAGCCTGTTAAAGGATCAACTTGTGACTCACCAGCAGCCCTTTCTAGTTCACCATGAAATTTTGGATGTTTTTTGGTAGCCCTTCCTTGATGTGTCCCTATTTTGTCCTAATACTTGAACCTCCTTGTATAAAAAAACCTTGTAAATAAGCAAGGAAACCCTACTATGCAGTTCTCAGCTTCTCTTCTGAGCTTGGGAATTGTTGCTGCTTGTTTTCAGGTGTTTCCAAATAGCCAACATTTACCTGTCTAATAGGGATAGGATGGTTTCATAGATTTGATGGGACCTTAGCACAGGTAACCTCGTCTGAGCAAGAGTAGAAAACCTGCTTATGCAGATTATTCTTGAAATTTAGGGAAAATTTGTGCATAACTTGTATTAACTCTGATAGTGCAAACAAGGCTGGAATGAATTTTATAGGCCTGTCTTCAGTGTCTTAACACAGAGACTGCTAAAAATTTGGCTATGAAACCCTGCTAGCAAGAGCCAGGCTGCTGATATTACTTGCCTTTGTGGGTGGGATTATTTAATTGGTATTCTTCTCATTCCCTATCTCCCAGCTGCACTGTTCCCTTTTATGTTCTTTTATGACTTTCTGATTTGTCTCCATAGATTGTATTTAGGCTGTAATATTTTCATATCAAAATTCATCAGTCTGATCTTGATCTACTCCCTGTTTCAGCTGTTAATTAACATGGGAGGTGATTGATTGGACTAACAAACACTGTTTGTTGGCTATGCACAACAAACTACAGCATCATGTTACTCAGCTCATTACTGTGATATGCCTACTAACAGCATCAGTGAATTTGGCCACACTTTAGCTTCTGGGCTGCTATTTGCATGAATTTGTTTAATTTTCCTGTTCTGGGATGAGGATTTTGCCTGTTAACACCAGACAACCTCACATTCATCACTTACAGAACTAAGCTTGATTTGCTTTGATTTTTTTTTTTTTCCAGTGCGGCACAAGTTGAGGGATATAGTGGGAGCGTCTACCAACTGGAGGTACAGTGTGCATTAAATGTATTTTGCTTTATTTGTGAAACCGAGGTAGGGCTCAGTGTTTTGGTAGTAGAAGTTAATGTTAGCTTGTGGAGTGGGGAAGAAAAAGATCCAGCTAAAAAGTAATTGAAACAAGGCTTCTGAACTGGTACTTTGTGGATCACAAACTTCTGAGATTTCTCTGGCAGAAGACCTTTAGCACCAAAGGAACAAAATACATGATCTTGGTGCTTAAAAGATTGTCCCATTAGCTTTGAATCTAATGGAAGTTTGAGAGCTGTAGATTCTGGTTGGCAATGTCATGTTGCTGTTACCTCTTGAGTTATTTCTGAGTGGATTGCCCACATGGTGAATTTATCCTACATGGGATTCAGAGGCTGGCTCACTGTGAAGCAGGCTGCATGTCACTTTGGAAAGCTGTCAGCTTAGGAACAGGGTCTCCTTAGTCAGGAGCATCTTTAACATTTCCTTTGCCTGCTCTAACTTAATTTTGATTAATTTAGATAGGATTTAAATAATTGGATATTTTGACTTTATTCAGGTTACCTTTCTGCCCCTCCATTACACTGAATAAACCAGAGTTGACTGTAATCCTCTGCTGTTACAGGTCTGGAAAAGTCAGTATAGCAGGATGGGGGAATGTATTGCAGCTTGGTTGGTCCCATGTGACTTGTTAATTTTCTTAGGGCTGTGTTTGCTGAGCTCTTCTTTCACACTTTGTGCACTGATAGGGAAATGAAGAGAGGCTTGTCTGGATGGAATGTTTGTTGAAGGCCTTCTGATTCAATTTATTTAAGCAGAATTGTAGGCATGTTAACAAAAACGCCTGAATCCAGAAAGCTGATTTTTGTTTAGTAAGAGTAATATCTAAGCATGAGTAGGCTTGAAGTTTTCAGAAGGTCAGTAAGAAGTCAGTTTTATGAAAAAGCCTTTCCCACAGTCCAGAATGACTGGGGAGGAATGATGCCATATAGAAATACCATCGGAAGATGGAGATTTTTAGAGGTCTCTGGTTAAATCTGATATTCCATCCATTTTTTCGCCCCCCCCACTGCTTCCATCCTGGAAGGAGAGCTGACTGAAGTCAGGATCATCACAACAGTGTTTTTCTTAGATAGGTACGTTGTTTGTGCTGTACAAGATGCAGTAGAAATGGTTTGCAGAGTACTGAATGCTTCAGCTGCCATGGAGAAGTAAAGCCAGGGAGACCATAGCTGGGAGCACTTGAGAATGACAGGTTTAGTATGGGGAGGCTGGGAGGGCTTGCATCGTGTAGCCTTTGAGATCTCACTTTTAAAATGGAGTGACAAAGAGCTGAATGTGTGGAGACTGAAGAGCTGAGGATGAAATTGAGTTAGGCCACAGAATGACTGAAGAGGAGAAATCTGAGGGAATAGCTTGATAGGGGGTCCTGAAACTGGAACTAGGGAAGGACTGATGTACCGGGTTGCTGGGAGAGAGGATGGGTGCATGTTAGAGGAATACCTTCATCCATTAATTTTGCTAAAAGGAAGCTTTAGTTTGTGATTTTTCTTGTAAAGGCCAGTGGCATTTTGTATTCATTTGTTATTAAATGTCTTGCTTATATGTTTATTTTGGTTTTGTACTTAAATTGTAATTAAAACTATTAATCTGTTCGTTGTTAAATATAGTCTAGATGGACTAGAAGCCATTTCAGAAATAAATAAACGTTTTTCAGAATGTTTAAGGAATGTGTTAGTTAATACTTAGATGAATTATTGTTACTATATGACTAGTTGTAAAAGTTTGGGTTGGCTCCCAGCCAAGCCCTGAGCAGCCCAAGACAGCCTCTCCACCCCCCTCCCAAAAACGGGGAAAGAGAAAGGAAAAAAAAATGTAGCAGAGGAGAATTGCAGCAAGGAATATATTTCTACATATATATATAATTATATACAATTAAACACTATATACATATGAGTAGGGACCCCAAGGAAAACCCAACAAACCCCAATGGGAAAAGGGAAGGGGAAAAAAGGACAAAAGGGGTAAAACCACAACAGATATACACAATCGGAACTCAGGGAATAGCTTAACAAAATAACTAATACAATGAAATCTCACCACATCCCTTAAGAACAGCAAATCTCCTCCCTCTGACACGACTGGGACAGAGCCCTCGGCTCAGGGCTCAGCCCACAGAGATCAGCGAGGCCCAAACCCTGAGAGCTGCTGTCCCAGAGCTGGGAGCGCGAGGGACGCTGAGCCCAGAGAGAGGGGACCTCCCCCTCACCCATCGTGTGTGCACCTGGTTACGTGAGGGAATAGGATGGAATACGGCCTTAGGTTTTGACCCCAGTTGTTAAGGAAGGCCTAAAGAGCAACAAACCTCACCAAAGCCTAAAATTTAAACTACCACACTAGTACTGCAATGTGTAACAGTATTTGTCTGTTGAAAAATGTTGAGCCCAATACTTATGTATACTGAAGTGCAAATTCTGAAGCAGAAGCCAAGAAGAGTTCTGCTGCTGACCTCAGAGGAGCCAGGATGGGACTGGTGAAAACAGAATATAGTTAAATTTTGTTTGGTTTCTTTGTGTCTGTAGACAAATTTCTGATTTACTTTCTGATTAATTTCTCTTAAACCTTTTACTGAAAGACCTTGTAAAAAAGTTTTTAAAAGGGCACGAGGGTGCATCATCTTGGACATTGCAGCTTTCCTTAGTCATTTGGTATATTCTATTTCTATGTAGCAGCATAACTTCAAACTCTCTGGAGGAGGTGGTTATCTTTCTATTTCCTCTGAACTCTGCCTTAGTCATGTTTCCCAGATGAGGTAAACCATATCTTCTGTTTAAAACAAACAAACAAAACTAACTGAAGTTTTCTGCTAGACTTTTACTCTCTTTGATCACAGATTAGTCATATTTCCCCAAAACTTGTTGAACAAAACAGAAGGAATATAAATATATTGAAGCTTGACTTTCTGAAATAAAACTCGAGCCAAGAAAGCCTTCACCTTAAAAGGCTAATACCCAGAACTCATTCAAAGTCTAAACTTAGGACAAATTTTGGTGAAAAGGTTCTTTCTGTTCCTTCCCTCCTCCCCTCTCTCTCCCCTCTTTCCCTCTCTCTTCCTCTCACTGGTTTTGTAAAACACCGTCACTGATCTCAGCAATGCAGCATGCACAACTGAAGGAATGGCACATATCCAGAAGTTTTGCTTAGTGTTTCATGCCTCCCCTTGCACTGTGAAATGGATCCATAGTTCTGCATACTCCTTGGCTTTTACACTGGAGCTGTTGCCTGTTTAACCCTTATGTTTCTGATAGTTTGTTGTTGATTTTAGGGATGATATGAAATATTTGCTTTATTCAGTTAGGTTACTGTTGGGAAATTTCTTGCAGAAAATGGACATGTGAGCGACCCTGCAATTTTAGATGCAGTTGTGTTGCAGGGCCTCTAAGACTGCAGTGAGAAGCTGCTTGTAAGAAGCCTCTGTGGAGATCAACAGTGAAGAGGAATGTAAACTTACAGAAACTGCAGCAGAAGAATTGAAAAACAACGGCACAGAGAGAAGTCACAAGGACTTTATTTTACACCAATAGAGTTGTGTGTTATTCATATTAACCAGTCACAGGGTGGTTTGCAGTGTGTGTGCTATCTGGGTTATTTAAGGGGTGTTTTCACAACAATAAACAGCATTACCTTGATCATATTGGTCAGTTCGTGATGTCCATAAGTTTCCCTCGCAATAGGTTACACTTTTAAGAGGAGGGAATTTTGGTGGAAGGGGTCAGAGAGTATTGGGCAAGACTGCTACATCTTGTAGATACCTGTGCAAAGAACCAACCTGAGAGATTGCAGAGAAGTGACAGCAAGTTTTCCCTTACTTGATTGTGAGAATTGCAGCCCCTCTGACTTGGTCATTCTGGAAAAGCAGCTCTGAAGGAGCAGTGCTCTGTTTTCTGTATGGTTTCTTTCTGTAACTTTCCTATGTAGTTGTAAGATGTCTGGGCAGGAAGAGAGAGAGAGAAATAGGTTAGTTTTCCCTGTGTTTTAGCTTGTTGTATGAACTGATACTGTAAAGGGGAAACTCACCTGTGGATGACAGCAAGTCTTATCAGATTAGTTCTCTTGTTCTTAGTACCAGTCAATACTGTACATCTACTGTACTTCTTGGGAGAGATTATAAATTAACGTTCAGTCCTTGAAAATTGGCTCTGTGGGAAGAGCTGTGATAGTGTAGCTATGGAAGACATGAGTATGCACAAAACCTCATAGGTTAAATTATGTCTGATTTGTTCTTTTCAAGGGGAACCATTTTAGCAGCATTCAGAACTAGATTAATTTTGTCCATAAGTGCGAAGTATGTGCTTGACACTTGTACAAAACTATTTTAAAGTTTTCTGCTGTAGTCTTGCTTAGCATCTCTTGTGTGCATTTCCTTTTCTTTTCAAGTGCGCTTACTGTGTCTTGCTGTTTTTACTATGTTTTGGTTTTCATTTTGATGATCATCAGTGTGACATCTTATAGCTAGGGTTGTAGTTCTGTTGTCGTATTCAAGACAGAATTTTATTTTATTTTTTTCTTACCAGTGATCATGTGCAAGCAATGCAAGAAAGAAAAGCTCTTCATACTTTACTGGCGAAACAGCAGGAAGATCTCCCTCCTAGGAGAATGAAGGATAGCTACTTGGAAGTTATTCTACCTCTAGGAAGCCAGCCTGAAATAAGAGAAAAGTACCTGAATGTACACAACAGTGTAAGGTAACAAAGCAACCATGGTACACATACAGGATGGTGTTAATTTCCATTTGCTGTGTAAGTAGGTATTTCATTGTCAAAACCCATATCTTACAGGTTTGGAAGGATACTTGAAGATCTCGACAGTTTAGGAGGTATGTATCTGTGCTCTTCTAAACACTGCACAAAGTGAGTTTGAGTACTGCTGAGCTCTGGTGTAGTACAGTATGACCTCAGGCAGGGAATCCCATAACTCTGCTGTCTCAAAGGGGAAGGAAAAAAAAGAAGACCCTGATGCTGAAAGAAAGGAAGGATGATAAAGAACAGACAGAAGCAAAATTGTTCAGCTTCAGCTTCTTGCCTCTGTCAAATTTTTAAAGGACCAGTTATAAGAATAATTTACTGAAAAGTGATCCTAGATTATGAATCTGCATTGAGTGTTAACTCAGTGATAATTTGCACAGTGTGTATTGAAAATTAAAGCTTGCAATTTTTTTTTCTTCAAAAAAACCCTGAAAAAACCTGACACAAAACCCAATAGAGGTTAAAAATATTTTAGGAAAGAGAGTATAATCTGGAAAGAACAGAATGTATCCACTGAGAACAAATTAAATCCAATTTATGTATATTCTTGGGTTCTGTCTCCAAACTGATGTTAAGGGTAAAACCAACTCAGTTGCTTCATGAGTTAACTTTCTTAATTTTTTTTTCTTCTCTTCATTTATTTGTGATATTGAAAAGTTCAAGGTATTTGACTTTTGTATTGCTGTTAAAATAAATACTAGGTTGTTAATAGAACTCAGAGATACTCTTATCTTAAAAAATCACCAGATGACTTACTTCTTCATCAGAGTTCTGTAGATGCTTGGGTGCTTTTTAATGGAGGTTTTTGACAAAGAATAAGGGCTTATTAAGGGAAAGTTGTGAATGGAACAGTTTTTTTCTTTTCCTTCTGAGAATCCAGATGGATAAAATTGAGAAAGGCAGAGAAACAAGTGAATGCATGTCTGTCTAGGATAGACACAATGACTGGATGATTTATATTTCCTTCTGGGAGGTGAAAGATACTGGCTTCAGCACCTATCCTGAATTAGAAAAGGAGATTTCAAGCTATTGGCTACCCTCCATTGTTGGAGGAAATGAGCCTGTTTTTCATTCTGTGCCTTGTTTATTTTCCCTGGAAGTCTGTGAAGACCTTATTTTTTTTCCCATGATAGCACAGAATGTCTTTGCCTTGTTTGCAGTCATATTGTGCTCCAGTCAGTTCCACTGGGCATGTATTGTTTTGGGTTAATCAAAATTCTCTCCCAATTACACAATATTCAGGATGGTTCTATTGATGTAATGAGTTGATAGGCATAACAGGTTTTAGAATTGTGTCTCCAGTAATTTTAGGGGAAAAATAGATTACTTGGAAGGACGGAGATCTTTCTTCTCTCTTATCTTGTTAAGTAAAAACAGATTCTTTTGATTATGGAAATCTGTGTTGAGTGAAAATCACATGAGCACTAGGAAAAACCCTCTTTTTGCAGCCTTGAATTACTCTAAGGAGTCTGTTTACTTGGATGTGCTCTTATGAACAAAGCAAATTAGTTTAAATAGTGGTTCGGCTGGTAATTATTGCAGTGTGATAAATATCTCTGTGCTTTCGTGCCTGCAAGGCACAGTTCATTTAATCTTCACCTCTTTAAAGGAATCAGTATTTGAAAAGCCCTCAGACAGCATGTATCCTTGGACAACTTGCATAAAATCAGAAGATGGGAAGAGTCTGAGACAGTGGGCTTCATGGGTAGAGGGAAGAGATTATGTGGGTTCTGGAGTAGAGTGATGGGTTGATTTAAAGTGCTTAGCTAAGTTTCTTTTTGTAATGAATATATATACATAAATGATCTGCTGCATTGCTGTTTTCTTTATAGCAATCCCATGTGTTATGTACATGAAAATGTGGAAGTTCTGCTTTCCCACAGTAGGGTACTTTAGATTGTGTTTTGCAGGTATTTCTAATGCTTTGCAAAATTGCTTTGATCTGTTCCACTGATGCTTTTGTTGAAGAGCTGACTCCCTTTTTGGTCTCTCCACAGTTCTTATTTGCTACACTCACACCAAGCAGGAAATGCAGCCAAAGTCTCCCTTATCCATAGTTACAGCTCTGGTGGATAAAATCAGTAAGTGGCAATTTGGTCAACAGAAATGGTTTCATCTGTTTGCCTTACTCTTTCAGCAGCCAGTGCCTTCCTGTGGTTGTTGTTGAGGACACCTTCTTCGCTCTCCTGTTTAGTTCACTTCATCTTGTTTCGGCTTTGAACTCTCAAGTATTGTGGCTTTTGTTGAAAGGACGAGGGAAGAGCATTTTGTAGCAGCACTTCATATGCCACTTCCCTTCAAATTACAACTTGCATTCTTCCTGCACTTTTCTGTTTAGTTTTATTTTGGCACCTGAGTTTCTTAGCTTAATTATTGAATACTGTTCGTTCTGGTGGCATTGGACCTTGCTTGTGTCACATATTCTGCTGAGCACCTCCATGGATCTGCCATCCAGCAAGGTGACTACTTCTTACTCCTTTAGAAGGAGTAGAAGTCTGGAAAGACAGGAACTGCAGGATAGCAGTGTGGTCCTTTGCCACAACTATCTTTTCTGGGTTTTCTTTGCGTGTGTTGCCACTTTCAGAACATGTGAAGGTCTTAGAGAATCTGGCCTTTCTGGTGTTAGATGTGAGTGATATGTCTCCAGTAAACCCTAAGGTATGCCTTGCAGATCTGTGCAAGAAGATTATATATCCAGACTGTGACATCAAATTCACGGGCAATGTTTCTTGGGTTGGGAAGACTTCGATGGAAGTGACGATGCACATGCTGCAGGTTAGTTCTTGTGACTTCTCTCCATCTTATGACAGGCATGAGGTGCTTCAGTGGAAATTCTGGATGATGATGTGAGCAATCTAAATTATATTTTCTAGAGTAACTTTTTGAAGGGCTCTGAAGACCAAGATGTCTTCCAGTAGTCGTGGTGCAGCAAGGCACTCTTGCTAATCTTTCAAGACATGCATTTTTCTTAACCAGTATTTTGTATTTGAAGTGCAGCACAGTACTCCTGCAGCAAAAATTAGGTGTCTATGCTCTGAAGTATCGTAGATAAGTTTCTCCCTGCTTTTGAAAAACTTTATTTTCCTTATGCCTTTGCATTTTATAGGTTTATAAATTTTAATGTTGGTATTCAGACTTGGTATTACATTGTGTCTCATATGCTCATCTTATCTACTCTGTAGCATAATTTTTTAAATAAGTTATTAAATAGTAATTGAATATAAATGCAGGCTGTAACTAGGCTACACTCTGCAGGGAGCAAAAGGAACACTAATAATTAAAATAAAAAATCTTAATATTTCTAATAAATATTTGCAGTGAATTGATTAACTAAATATTAATTATTTAATTCTTTAGAGTAACAAAGATATGTTATGAACACTTAAGTGATATTAGTGGCTCCTTAGGACCAAGTCCAGAGGAGGCCACTAAGATAATTAGAGGGATGGAGAACCTCTCCTGTGAGGAAAGGCTGAGAGAATTGGGACTGATCATTCTGGAAAGGAGAAGGCTTTGGGGTGACCTAATTGTGGCCTTCCAGTACATGAAGGGAGCCTCCAAGCAAGATGGAGAGGGACTTTTTAGCAGAGCTTACAGTGACAGGACAAGGGGGAATGGCTTTAAAATGAAAGAGATTGGATTTAGACTAGATATTAGGAAGAAATTCTTTGCTGTGAGGGTGGTGAGGCTCTGGAATAGGTGGCCCAGAGAAGTTGTGGATGCCCTATCCCTGGAATTGTTCAAAGCCAGGCTGGATGGGACTTTGAGCAACCCAGTCTAATGGGAAGTGTCCCTGCCCATGGCAGGGGAGTTGGAACTAGATGGTCTGTAAGGTCCCTTCTAACCCAAATCATTGTGTAATTCTATGATTCTGTGATAATTCAGATGAACATATAAATATTTTTTTATTCACTTGGTCTCCTTAAGTAAAGTCACATGTGTAGAAGATAATGTTACATCCTTGTTGTATTGAACTCCTCCTTCCTGGCATTAATGGCAATTTGGTATTAACAAAAAAGTATTCTTTTGGTATTTCTTGGAATAAATGTTAAATGGGTCCTTTTACAATGTCTCTGTTGATTGCCTCCTCTTCCAGCTGAAAATAGTTAAGCGTTCCCTGCTAAGTATTTACATTGCAGAGTTCCTGAAACTAAAGTTTTAATTTGCATTATTTCCTTATCTTTGACCTGTTGTGAGAGATGTTGGAAGGGAAGACAGAATGTGAAAGCAAGCAAAATTAATGGTGTGATTGCATAGTTGATGTCAACTAAAAAGCTTGCTAAGCACGTTTACAATTTTAGAGTTTAATACTACATTTTTGTTTTGTCTGTCTTAGCTACATGATGGTGAATACAGCCCTGTGTTAGATGCAACCTTCGTCATGGTGGCCCGGGATCCAGAGAACAAACGGTAATTTGTAGGTAAACTGTTCTGCTGTGCTGAAAATGGCAAAGGTGGCAGCTTGCTCGGTATGTGTAGAAGTCATATAGTGAAGGTGTTAAATAAATCATATAGTAAATGATTTTTGCTGGCAAGTGTTAAATTCCCTGTGACAAGCTTCAGAATATTGATTTCAGTAGTCAGAGGATACCAGGAATTGCTGGGAATTGTGGGATCTGACCCTTTTCTTTACCATATTTTCCCTGTGTTTGAGTGACTGGCCTGAATGAACACAGAAGCAACTAAATCTGCCAAAAACCCACCTGCATTCTAGTAGTTGCTAGAATTAAAGATTGAGTTTCAGTAGTTAAGTAGTCTTTGAGTGAACAATACCATTAATTCCCTAATAGACATTTGATAAGTGTCATCAGAATAATTCAGGCTGAAACTTGCATGTGTAACTTAAATGGAACTGATAAGTATTCCCACAGAACATAAAAAACCCCAAACGCTAATTTTGTTATTTTTCTGGTTTTATTTTCTCTATATCTCCTTAGTCATTAAACTAACAGGCTGCTCAGTTTCAGTGTTGGTTTGTGACTCCAGCATCAGAAAAATGGTTGTTATTTCTTAACTTTTTCCTTTATAGCCTGCCAAATTAATGAACTATTTTCTGTTTCTAACTAGTTTAAATAATTGCTTGTATTTAATGAAGAAGGATGTGTTTAATGAAGGGGCCTTACTTGATTTAATTATGTACCCTGATAACATTAGATGTAGTTTTCAGATTGGTTTCCTTCAGATTATTTTAGAACCAATGAACATAGCATACATTAAGAAAACCATTTATATTTATGGTTTCCATTTTAAGAACTGATTTTGCAAAATAATTCATCAAACCTATGTAATTATGCCCTTGCAGATTGACTGAGGACAAGCCTACATGGACTTGCACAGACAGATGCAGTGCCTGTTGTACAGGCTAGTTGGCCACAAGCCTGCTGTGCCTTGGAAGCATTCTGTCCAGATAAGAAGGGTATTTACATGAGGTAAAAACCCTTCAGAGAGGTACAGGGTAGGATAGGTTGGCTGTAGTGCCACAGAAATGTGGTTCTGTGGCTTTTGGACCATAGCAAACTTGCATCTCAGCAGCTTGGGGCTTGGGCAGGAGAGCTGATGTAGATGTGTCCTGAGCTGAGGAGATGGGAAATAAACTCTGCAGTGGAGAGGTTTAATCCAGAGGTTTAGCAAACCAGGGAAGAGCAGTTTGTTATAGGAGAAAAGATCCTCTCTGTGTGGCTCTTGTTGCCAGCACAAATAAAGGCTTGGGGTAAAGCATATACTTGTGCATGTGTGTATGTATATGTTGTTTGGAGCATTTATATAAATGTTGAAAATAGAAAAATAATAATTAGAAATTATGGGGAAGAATGGTTCTTGGAAATAAGTATTTGGTTTTACTTGTGAAAATAATTAAATGCTATATAATTAGGTTAAAGTAAACTTATTTGTGCAGTAAAATAAGCATACAAATTTGTGCTCAAGGCATGTCATAATCTTCTTTGATAAGTAGTACATGTGGTAAACAGCTTTTGGCTGTTGATAAGGCTGTCAAGGGAACGTGTAGATTATAAAAACACTTGCTAGCTGTGTCACTGTGCTGTTTCTATTCCAGGAGGAGTGATACCATTCAATATTTGGTTTACTCTATCCTAGATGATCATGGTTTCATTTGTGGAGGTTTTAAGCAGCTTTCTGCTTGAATAATCTTCATTATAATTTATAAGTACAATTTTAGCTTCTTAAGAAGCATAGACAGATCCCTTTCTCTTTCTTAATTACTCTAGGTAGTGTTTGGATCATTCAACTGCCTCTCCAGAGTTAAAGCTAATGTGATATTCTTTGGCATCTGCACATTATGAAATAATGCAATTATTTCTATCATATAACTTGAAGTATGTCTTTTCGTCCTGTAGCATGTATGTAAGCAAAAACAGAAGACTTAAAATGTATTTGCAGGACAAATTCTTGGAAAGTTTGTAACTTAAAAAAAATTCCTGTCCATAGGCCAGCATTTGTTAATCCACTCATTCCTGAGAGCCCTGAGGAGGAAGAAATCTTCAAGCAAGGGGAATGTATGTCCTATTTCCTGGTAGTATGCACATCTGCCTCAGATAATAGCTGGAAGGAAGCATACTTCAGAAGTTCTGCTACTTAGGAATGCTCCTAATTTGTTTAAAATCAGGTTTTTGTTCTTGTTCATGTGTCAGTAGTGTAAGAGAGTTTAAAAGCCTGCTATTACATGCTTGGAAACTCTTTGGCAAAACTGGCAGAGAAGGGCACTCCTGATGTGCTCTGCACCCTTCCTGGACTCCTGTGTTTGCAGGATGCTCCCTCTGCTTCAGGTCCTAGTGCAGCACAGGCTCTCCTAAGGCTCTGGCACCCCCATGGTGGGCCTGCTAAGTGCATCACAGCTCCTTACCTGTCTGGGTGCCCATCTTCCCTTTGGAAAGAAACTCAGAAAAATAAAAAGGGGAGAGCAGGGGAAGGAGTATGGAGCTCCATCTGCTTTTGTTCCAGGCTGGAGTTGTAAAGGAGAGAATTAGAGAAACATTAAAGACTAAATAAACTGGACAGAAGATCTTTTAAGCTAAAATTTCAATCATTGCAGCCTATGGTAATGAGTTCTGTCATAAACTTCCATTCTTGTACCCTAGGCAAAACCTGAAAGTGATTGTTCTGTAGGGTTTCTTGTTAGATATATTTTTCTGTACTTGGAAGGGAGTACTCAAGTTTTCTGTAGGAGCAGTGAGTGGGTACTGTATATGTATTGAAGTTGAACTTCTGCTTTGTTTTTACTCTGATGAAGTCAATTCTAAAAGCCAAATTTCTGTTTGAATTGATTGGACCATGAAGTTACAGCTTTTAACTTAGGTGGGGGGAAAAGAAAAAAAGGAAAGACAGTTGATTCCAGGTTAAAAGTGTCACAGCCATTATTTGTTTTTTTTTCTTTGAACTGTAATACTATGGTCTTTTGTTTGTTTTTTTTTTGTTTTTTTTGGTTTTTTTTTTAATATTTAGTGAACAAGCTGAGGAGGATTGATTTCAACACTGCTTCCCTACTGAAAATGGCTCCCACTGCAGAAGAAAGAAACATTGTGCATGACATATTCCTTAACACATTGGACACAAGGCAAGAAGGGGAGGGGTGGAGAACTGATGTGTTATGAAGGAGAAGAGTAAAGTGCCTTTTGAGTGGGTGCTCACAGGAGGGTAGTCTGGAATAAATGCACATATTTGATTTCTGCGGCATTTTATTTAGAATGCAGGTACAAACTTTAATGTGACCCTTGCAGCTCTCAAAAGAGTCTTCTGTTGTTATGTAGTGTTTGTGTGCTAATGTGGTGAAAGTGACCTTGTAAGCACAAAGAGCTTCTGAGAAAGCTGTTAGGAATGATCTTGAGGAAAAAGTTAATGGTATTTAATGAAATAAAAGGAATGGAATGGTTTTGCGTCCATTCTTTGCACAGTCTGAGTCTTCTGCCATGATACCTAATTAAAAAACCTGTGAGGGCAGGAACTGGCCATATCATGACCAAATAACCTTGTAGTGTGTTTTAAATATAGTACCTAACAACATTGTTTTAGGGAGACTGTTGTTAGCATACTTCTCTTATCCTTGCGATTGATGTGAAATCATCTGATGCCAGTGGTAATAGAACAGTGTCTATTTACATTAGTGCAGTGTTGTATTTCTGATAATTTATTATTTATTTCACCTATTAACATTATACGATTGTTATTTTTAAAGCTGTTTACCAAAGGGAGACATGCTTTCCCTTAAAATTAGCAGATGTGTTTTGTACATGTTCTGTCTGGATTTGAAAACCTCAAACTGTCTGCATGTTTGATGTCTAAGGCAGAGCAAGGCTTTTCTGACCAAGTGTGTGCTTTGTGGTTGTGATTCATCTTTTCTTTCATGTGCTTTTCTCGAGCCTCTTCATTCACATAAACCTGAACATTAGCAGAAGTTTTTGAAAGTTCAGGAGCGTAGGTTTATTGCAGTAACAAATCAAAGTACCACTTTAGATAAGGCTTCAAGGTCAGTTGGAGCAGTGTTTAGTGATACCATTCTTGTTTTGGGGTTTATTTTGGTGTATCTGTAGTTTTGTGGGATTTTTTTAACATGTCTCTGCATTTGCTATTTAAGCATTTTTGGCTGCTGAATTCTGCTAATTCTGTGGACTATAAAGTTTATTGTCTCTTCCAAAGGACAGTAAGTTTTCGGAGTCGTAAATTACCACCCAATTCAGTGTGGATGGAAGATGCAAAGCTAAAAGGCCTACAGATTTGCCATCCTCAGGTATTTTGAAAAATATTAATGAATTACAGAAAGGTACTTAAGAAGTAACTTTAAGTGGGAATTTTCACAAGGACAAAGGGTAATGGCTTTATGCTGAAAGAGGGAAGGTTTAGATTAGTTTGAAGCAAAAAATTTTCTACAGTGACTGTTGTGAGGCACTTGAACACGTTGCCCAGAGAATTCGTGGATGCCCCATCCCGGGAAATGTTCAGGGCCAGGCTGGATGGGGCTCTGAGCTCTGGTCTAGTGGGAGGTTGAATTTGCATGCAAGATTAGTGGAACTCTTACTTTGTTTCACTACTGCAGTATTTGTGATGTATTTAGGTAAGTTTCTTTTGCCTATTTTTTGTTATTTGTATGGATTACCACTGCAAAAGACAAGATTTTTAATGACCTTGTTTTCTTAATAGACTATTCATTCTGTGTAAAGAAATTCCTTTGCAAAAAGTTTGGCCTTTGGTTGCTGACAATTTTTAGTTATGTTGTCAAATGAATCAGATGAGTTCCTAATAAGTAAAGTTGCCTTAAGCATTTTGAATTTTGCATGTATATTTCAGTAGTGCTTTTTATATATTAAGGTGTTGGGACTTCTGTTAAATACTGTGAACCGAAGTGCAGACTTCAACACAATGCTTTGAAAATAATTTTGATTTTTTATTTCTACATACAGGAACGGAACATCTTCAATAGAATCTTTGGAGGTTTTCTCATGAGAAAGGCATTTGAACTGGGATGGGCAACTGCTTGCAGCTATGGGTGAGTTGTAGGCCTGGAATATTTATATAATCCAGACCACTGTGCTCATATACATTGGTTAGGAAGCCAAATTTACCAACCTAATGACAATCTGAGCTGAAAAAATGTAGGTGTCTAGTTGAATCTTGCACAGTGCTGTTTTACTTAGGGCATCTGTTGTATTTATGAAGAGATTTGCTTCTTGCTCCTTGGAGCTTGGTTTTTAAGCATTGCTTGTCAAGATAGAAAATACATCCATTTTCTGTTTTCTTTTAACTTACCAAGGTATTGAGTTGAACTTTTGAAGATAACATTTTCTTTGTAACCATATAAAATAAACATTCTATCAAATAAATATTATGACCTTTCATTTCATACACAAGGGGAATGGTTTCTGAACTTCTAGTAACTGCTTGAGTTTAGTAAGCATGACTGAAGTCATCACCCAGCAAAGGTCTGTGTGTAAGTTAAATGGAGTATGCATTGGCTGATGTAAAGTTAAACAGTTTGTGGCAGTGCTTGGAAAATTGAGACCTGACCAATGATGGCATGAGGATTGTCTAGCAAGTATAAGTCGTAAGATACAATAGTGATGAAGTGACATGTCCTTAGAGAATGTGCACTTTTATTGGTGTGAGAGATTTCCTCCAATTATTTTTGTCTTTGGTGATATAATTCATTAGCACTTCCTATGGCCTCTGTTTAAGGAAGAGATTGTTCTCTAGCAACTTTTCATCAAAATGCTGACAGTGAAATGTTTTAAATTTCTCCAAACATCCTTTTTATTCTTGAGATGAAATTTCTCTTTTGCTTACTCAGGGGCTCCAGACCCTTTATTGTATCTGTTGACGATATCATGTTTCAGAAGCCAGTTGAGATTGGATCCTTATTACTGCTTTCTGCACAGGTAGGAGTTGGTTTCTTTTTGAAAAGGAGCAAACCTTATCTTTCCTGGCATCATTGTTAGTCACTGATAATAAACAGTGCATTAAGAGAGTGTGTGACTTTTCTTGTTAAATGGTGTAATGAAGTCTGCTACAGTTTTCAGCACCAGTGATAAATTACAAACTATAACTCTTGTCTTAACTGTGTAGGTCTGTTACACAGAAAAAAACTACATCCAGATTCGAGTGCACACTGAAGTTTATGATGCAAATACCAGGGAGCACCACACGACCAATATCTTCCATTTTACATTTATATCAGAAAATGAGGTCCCACGGGTTGTACCTAATACATATGGAGGCAAGTATCCAATTAACATGTTGTCGTCATAACTCTGTAGAAAAGATGTCTTTCTCCTGGAACATGGGTCATTTTAATAGATGAACTATTGGCATTTGAATAATTTAACAGGATTTTGTGGCAGACTACATTTATTTTATGCTTTGATGATTATGTGGATTGCTTCTTGCTTTTGCCAATCTGTGTAGTTGTAGTTGTTCAGTAATTTACTAATGTGGTTCTCTCTTTTCTCCACTTTATTTCAGAGTCCATGTTGTATTTAGATGGGAAGCGACACTTCACTGCAGTCATGAAAGAAATCTGACTGGCACTCGGTGCTGCATCAGCAGTGTAGCAGCACTGTCTTGATAAGAGATGGGTAATGGACATGTGATTGCAATACTCAAAAAAAGCTCCAACACCAAACCATATAACAAACCCAAACTCCACAACAAAACCTGCCTTTTTAGTGCTTTTTATGTATTTGCATATATTTGGATTTTTTTATTGTTTGCTACTAGAATTTGTTGAAATCTACTTTTACATGCCAATGCTAGGAAAAAAGGCTGAAAAAAGTCTCAAGCTTTAGATAGCTTCTCTTTGTCTACTTTGAGAGATCTCATCACAACCTTTGCTGTCTTGTCACCATCTGCCTTCTCTACCTTAGCAGCTTTCCTTTGTGTTTCCCTGATAAGGGATAGAAGTTCTGTCAGAAAAACACGTGCAATAAGTAGATATACAGAGGCAAAGCAATTTGACCTACATTCTTGTGTAAATTAGCTTTAGGGTCATCATTTTTTTTAACAAGAACACATGCATCTAGGCAGCAGCACAGACTCAGAAGTTACTAGTGGGTACACAATGTAAAGCAGGTGTTTCCCATCAGTGGGGATTTTACAAGGTTATTGCAGCTTCTGTTTTGGATGCTTTCATGTTCCCTTGGGAGGAAATTGATTTTTGCCATGAAATGAGGTGGCCAGATGGTATCTTCTGGCATTCTGTTTGTGTACAGCCAGTCCTTGCCAGCCTCTTCTAACAGTAAGTCAGTTCCTTAATGAATTGTTTCTCATGGTCTGAAGACTAGAGATCTGATTGGTGAGATTGGGTGGGACTGGGAGAAATGGTATTGTAGAAAAGACTGTTTTGGTTTATTAAGGATTGGGAACAAAAAAGATAAAATGCCGCTCAAAGGGCAATGGTAGTGTTTGATGCTGGAGTTAGGGGTCCAGAGAATTTGTGCTGAGCAGCTCACACGTCAGCTGCTGAATGGTGGGAGGATCTTTATCCCACTGGGGGGTGGCACAGCTGGAGGACAGCCTCCTCCTCAGCTGGATTATTTTTCTTGTTCCTTGGTGGACTGAAATGCAGTGTGAGTATTGCACAGCTCTAAAGGTTGTCACGTTTACCTGTGAAGGACAGAGGGGACACCATGGTGGACGTAACTATGGCAAATAAGCGACAGGAAGAAAGTAATTGATACTGAAGTCCTTCTGATGTAATAGAGAAAGTTTTAATAATCTCCACTATTTGGCAGATAAATGCCAACATCCTGAAATCAGGAAGGTGAGGGGATGAGAGGCATCAACTTTTGGCAGTGAGTATAATTTATCACAAGCACAAAAATTCATATCAGAACTGATATCCTGTCTGACCAAGATGCCCAAAGAGGAGCTGGGCTCAGTGGTAGTTAAATGGATGAAATGTGATGCCTTATAATACACAAGACCAGACTCTGGCTTCCCTGCGAGTTTTAAAATCCAGACGTAGGTAAATCGGCACAGATGCATTAAACGGGTCCAAAAATTAAAGCAGCATGTTATGCTTTTATTTCTGAGTAAGAAAATCTGAGAAACCCAATTAGGACCAGTTTCCTTTGGTGCTAGGATGGCATGGACTTCATGGCTCCTAACAGCTGACTGCTGTTCCTGTGAGGAGGGTGAGCCTTGTAATAACCACCACATTGCACATCAGCCTTTCCTTTCTAAGACTCAGCTGCCGTTGCTGATGGGTTGGATCAGCAGCTTTCCAGTGGAGGCACAGGGGTGTTGCCTGATCAGGTTAATGCACTGCCCTGACAGTAACCTCTTGGTTCCTTCTGTAGAGTATCTCTCTTCAGCCACACTCTAGTGCTGACTCAGCTGTATGATGTTACAATCTTTTTCTTTAATGGTTATGATGCTGTGGAGATATATTGTATTTTCTGGGTTTCCCCTTTTTACAACTTTTTGGAAACTGAATATATTTGACTGACCACACAAATAAAAAACTGAATTTCTGTCTCAGCTTCTTCCCCACTGGTGAAGGGATCAATGTCCACTGTTAAAAAAATAAATAGGAAGTCAGGAAATGGAGGCGTCTATTTCAGAACTACGTACTACTCCTGACTATCTGCAGGTTTTTATTATTGACCCAGTGGTCAATACCTGGGTCACTTTTTTATAATACTTGTAAGTTAAGAGGATACCAAGTTTTTTCTCTACTGCCTTTTTGGCTGCAATTTTTTAAAAAAAATCCTAATTTCTAAATTCAGCTTTTGGAAAGGGACTGGATAGGAGAAGAAGAGGTAAAAGAATAGGGAGGAAGGCATGACATCAGACCTTCTGGTCACAGTGAAGATGAATCCTGCAAATGAACCATATTCTCAAAGTTCATGATAACTTATTCACATACCACAATGACAGAAATGTATCTACCGACATACAGAATGTGTGTGTATGTATACAAATATGTAAAAGATATTATATGTCTTTCTGTTTGTTACTATATATATGAGCTCATATATTTTTTACTCTGAGAAGGTAACTCCAAGTTGTCACCCTCTCCAGTGATAGACTACATGTATCTTTGTTCACTAGTATGTATGCTGCTTTATACATTTATGTGTGAGAGAAAATTGTTCTCAGAACTCACATGACAATATTTTAACATAGTAATTACTGTTGGGTTTATGTTGCAACTTAATGTCCAACCTGTCATTGGCTAACCATTACCACAGAAACCTAAAGGAATTGGTAGAAAATCTTCGTTTGTATTTATAATAAACCTATCTATATAATTGACAGTGGCTCTGTAGTGGGAAGTAAATGTTTCTGTGACCATCATGTCCTGGAATACCATGAGGAGGAGGAGCAGGATTGCCTCCCCTTATCCGCTTAACAGTGATATAAATGATAAAAAAGAAGATTTCTGTGGGACTGGCTGAACTCAGTGCCCAAAGAAGCACATTGTTTTAAATGTTTTTATTTTTCTGTCGTTAAAAAAAATTAAAATTACTTACTTCAACTTACGGTAACAGCTTCTGGTACCCCTTTTTCAAGTATGCACAATTCCTTTGCAGCCACATTGTGGTGTTCAGCATTGTGGTAAGAAGCTTGGAGGAGCTGGTGCAGCATGGGCCACTGAGCAAGGGTTTTAGTTCAGAAACCTGGTCTAAACTTACTGCATGCTCAATTGGTTTTACTGCACTTTCAGTCCAGCCTCTGTCTGGTGACAGACTGGTTTGCTGATCCACCTCTGAATACATGTTTAACTAGGTGTGGGAGAGATGATTTCCTCAGAGGCTGGGCACTAGCTAACAAAAAAATAAAAGGGTAAATATCCAGCTTTCAAGAAAAAGAAACTGGGGACTCTTTTTCTGGAAGGCGTAGTTGAATGATACCTGCACAGAAAATATATTGGAGCACTTGCCCTGACAGCAGAGATCCTTATCCCTGCTGGGGTACTGTCCATGAGGCTGGAGGCACGTGCTTAGGTGTTATTTGCATCAGAGCTGAAGCAAAGTCAAGCACCTGCTCCTGCTCTGTCTGCAGTAAATAACCCTGAGAGCTGCTCACTACTCACCCAAGTCTACACAATCATGTAACTTCACAGTGAAAATGCAACTGCTGGTCTAGTTCTGCAGAATTGAAGTGTCTGTGTATAGGGCAGGACTTCTATGGTCAGGTGGGGAAAGGAGAAGCCAATTCTCAGGTGTGTGGGAGCCACTTGAGTAATAATGTAATGCTGTGGAATGGAGCAGGGAGGAAGGTGCCTGTTGCCTTTTCTAAAGCTGACACACATTTCAGTTTCTGTTTTTCCAGTTGCACAGACTCTAGAATACCATATCAAAAAGAGGGAGGGGTGGGAAGAAGCAAGACAAGACATTTATAGGAAAGAGTTCTCCAGTGCACACAAGTATATCTTATGCGGAGATGTTCTTTTCCCTTGAAAGAAGAAATTCATGTACATGAGCCACAAGAGTGCAATGGGATCACTGCACGTGTCAGTACTAATCTTGGGAAAGACTACAATTGCTCCCTTAAAACTGGAGCCACTAACCACTATGTTCATCTGTTAACAATGTAGAGATCAACAAAAAAGTCAGACTGTGTGAAATAGAACTGATCTTATCAGCAAACACACTACAAACTCAAGTGTGGAAAAATTTACTGTTTCAGATCTTGAATCATGTGAACAGCCAGTATTTCAGTGCAGTTGTACTGATTTATGTAGTGTAGGGTATGTTCTCAGTAGTTTAAAAATGTTTTCCAGCTTCAGACAGACTGGAAATTTAATTCAGCAACTGTAACTTATTTCTGGCTTTTCGGTTAGCTGCTATTGGCTCTGGACTACACTAAGTGGCTCTTTTCTACCTTTAGTTCCTAGAATGTGACCAAGCAGAAAAGATTTTTGTGGAAGTAAACTACTACTAGCAAATGCCATGAATCTAAGCCCAAGATGCTAAGAGAAGTAAATTTGGGGAAGACTGAGCATCTAAACAAGACTTAAAGGAACAACATGGAGTTCATAATAATATTGTCTGATAACTAATAAGATACCTGTGCTTCACACAGGTTAGACTTCCGTTTAAACAACGGTATCTTTAATGTTTTATTTCAGTTACGTATTAGTCAAACTCACAAAAGTACCAAAATTAATGAAATTTTATTGGCAAAAATCAAGTTGAATGTGACCTATGTAATTAGAAGCAAGCCTCAGTTTAGTTTATCAAAATACTTCAGTTTTCCAGCTGGATCTGGAATTATCTGTGCAAGAAAGAAGAAGAAAATGTAAGTCAAAAACCAAAGCCATGAAAACACAACAAACTATAAAGCCAAAACAGCACAGTATTTCACAGTAAGATGCTACGGCCAACTCACTAGCAGCACTGAATAATTTATCAGTTGACTTGGTACTAGATTACTGTTTATCTCTAAAGGTACCTCACAGCAGTAGCAGAAAGATTTAATTGATTGAAGCATGAGAGAGTGCAGCATACCAAAGGAAGATTTTTGACAGCTTGCCCCAAAAGCAAGATATTTTAATATATTAATGTCTGTAATCCAGAGTCTCAGAATTTACTTACAGTTCTTCCCTTGGCCACCACACTCTCATGGCTTCCTCTGGTTTGATCTAATTAAATCAAACACATTTAGAAGGCATGACTACATCTTCGAGAAAGGCTTTTTGAACTATTCTGCTATTTAAATTATCTGCAACTTTTGCACAGAGGAGATGGAGAATGCTTATGTACTGTTTTAGATTTTTAAACTGGCAGTATTGGAACCATTAATCTCAGCACTGTAAGACTGTTTTTTATAAAATACATTAATGTCATGTTACTTAGGTGATCCTAGTTACAGATGGCAGAAGTTTTCAGTGCCAAAATACGAATGTTAGGCTAGTCAGCCCTCTTTGCATTTTACAGTCTTAATATCCACCTTCCCCCACTACAGCATTCCTCTGCTAGTTTGAAAAAATTGACTCCTAGCCTTCAGTCATCCTGGGAAGTTTTCACATCCATCAAAGAAATATGGTTTAACCTTCCACCGTTTTTTACTATCAAGTACAATGCTCTCTAACACTGCTTAGAGGCTGCTGGGACCTGCTTTTTGCTGAGACAGCTCTTGAACAACAATGCTCTGTCATCAGCATTCGGTTCGGAAGGAAGCCACATGCTCAAATCCGTGACAGTGATCTCATCTGAACTAGGCAGCTCAGACTTCTAGTGAAAGTTTCATTATTCTGCTGAGGCTCACTCCAGGCCAGAGAACACAAACAAGTTCAATGGGTGTTTATCTGAACTCTGGCTCCTCTGCCTGCAGTCATATGGAGATGAGGAGTAACAGAGGAAGAGCAATTGCACAGCAAAGCAGTCACTGTTACTGGAGCACTGATAGTGGCATGCTGCCTCTGCTAGATACTGCAGTAGCCTGGGAACTGGGCACTTTTTGGTTTTTTTTGTGCAGTGCCTAGGATCTGCAGTAAGAACCAGCCGCACCAAGAATTTGTCTATGGACAAATAACCAAGATGATAGAACAAACTCAAGAGTTCCCAACTTCCTGTCATCAGGTGTGAACAGGAAAAGAAGTTCTTGACCATGAACTCAATGCTGATCAAGAGAATTTTCCTCACACTCTGGGAATTTGAAAGAATTGGAATATGTTTAGTGTGAGAGAAATGAGCTCCAAATGAAATCAATAGTCATCCAAAAGCTGTAACTATAATGTGAGATTACTCGTATTTTCTCATTGCAAGTGCAAAGATTTTGGATGTGGCTCTAGGGGAGAGGATAACTCAGTGTTTGTTAGCAGTACCTGCATGTAAATATAAACAGTGACTTACTGTTTCACTGCCAGGTTTCCAACCAGCAGGGCAAACTGAAAAAAAAAAAGGACAAAGTTAGCTGAAGTATTTTTACACACACTTGGTGTGTTTAATATTCTCTTTCTGACCTTAAAGTAAAACACCATGCGTGTGTCACATGTAAATACCTGAAACTATTAGACGTGCAGTTTTCTTACACATTGGAGGGTGATCTAACAGTTTACACCTGACACCACCCACCACTGGGAAACTGCAGATCTCTGGATGGATAACTGTGCCTTCGTTTAATTCTTCTGCCCTTCTACACAAAGTACTGGCAAAACAGTATCTGAGAATGAACACTTATTCTTGTAGAAACAAGTTCTGTAATAAAATTCAGATGACTACAGCGGCCTACCCTTCTTTCTTTAAAACCAAACCTAGGGAAATTTTTAAAGCAAAGAAATCAGCTCAGAGATTCCACAACAGATTTTGTTTGGAGCCTTGTGTAGGACAAAAGGGACATTTACCACGCAGTGTGAATTGGGCCCTGTGACCACCTGTACAGCTGCACATTCTGGAGTCAAGCTCTTAACCTGTTCAGAGCTCTACCTCCGAGGCTACAGCCCAATGAGTTATGCCATCTTACACTGCTTTGAGGCACGCTGACAGACAAAATGGCACAGAAGCAATTAGGAATTGTGGAGAACTGTTTTTTCCTACTCTGTGCAGAGAAACCAGTAAGGTGTCTAGGGAGGCTTCTCTCAGCATTCATGCAAAAGCTGGAAGCACACAGCAGAACAATGTTCTCTAAGATGGCTTTGTAACTAAATGAGGGTAAATTTCCTTAGTCAAATGTGCATAGCCTAAGTATCAGCATTTGTCTTTTCAAATCTGTACAGCAAAGCATAATAAGGATTAGTACCTTCACATAAAGGTACTTTCAAGTGCTCAGTAAAATCGAGTTGAACTGGAAGTTAAGCTGTTGAACACGTGTATTCATATTTAAACAAATCTCCAAATAAATGAATGTGTTTATTTAAACACGTTATTTAAAGAAATGTGAAAAGTTCATGCTGTGAATATGAAGTCTTGAGATAAAGTAACGATCTGAAGCCAGTGAAAGCTTCTTTGTGTGTGTGGGGAAGATGATGACATAGCACTTGTAAAAAAACCACAAGTAATGGCACTGTAACTTCCACAGTATCACTATGTATCCTGACATGAAACACACTCAATTACTTGTCACAGGTCCTCAGTGAATGGCACAGGACAAGGATGGCCTGCATCTCAATTATTTTAGTATGCAAAAATGTATTGAAATACCAGGGCTGATTCTTCACAGCCTCATGTTTTGTACAAATTTATGCTTTTGATGCATGGTATACAATGCCTTAATTCAGAATAAGGAATGTTTTATGCTCTGCAGTCTCATGGATGTGAAGCAAAATGTGAAATACTATCCTAGAAACAACCTAAGGAGGTACTGGGACCCCAGAAGCTTGCAGAAGGGCAATCAAACCACTTCAGTCACAGCATGAGGCCAGTCCCTAATGCTGCTGAGTACCTTTCCTCCAAAAAGCTACAAATACAGCTTCCAGTCTAAGCAAAATGATCTTCAATATGACAGTATTAAAAAGAGCACCTTCTCCATGTTTGTCTGTGTACTGGAAAGCTTGTACCAAACGAAGTGTTTCATCCACTGATCTCCCAACAGGAAGGTCATTCATCGTGATCTGTCGAAGGATTCTCTTGTTGTCAATAATGAAAAGGCCTCTGTGAAAAAAATTTGTGTCTGTTAGGAAACAGATTTAGCTACGGTGTTTATGCACTATTTTATGACTGCTGGATGGGAGGAATTTGATCTTTGCAAACACCACACAATACTCACCACCTCAGAATACTATTCTTTACCTGGGTATCAGATGATCTGAGATGAGAGAAAGTTAAAAACAAAAAAGACTACTTCTCTGCAGAACATAAAATAAATTCTGCCAGGGGATGTTCCAGATGTTATGGAATTACAGGGATCCCAAAAGCAACTATTCATTTTTATTGAAGATGTATCTCTTGAGGCTGTTAGGTAACCTTAGTCTTGACTCCACTTGGATTTGGGAGGTCCCTGAGCAACTGCAGTTCTGTGGAATCCTGCATATTTGCCCTGCCCTAAGTATCTGCTGATGACTGCTGTTAAACAGGACATTAACCTTGACCCCTATTCTGACTAATTTTGACGTTTTTGTGTTCTTCAATATTTATTTTGTCTCTCTGCATGAACCCCCAAACAAAATCCGATCTCAAAGAAAAATTTCAAATAAATTTCAAATTTCAAAATAAAGCAGTAAGAACTACCCCAGCAAAAACCCAACAGAACTGTAACCAAGTGAAATACCTAAGTGTATGTCCTTGATCTTCCAGATATACTCCATAATCCTTTGAAATTTGATGTGTCAAGTCTGAAAGAAGAGGAATCTTCATTGGTCCGAGTCCTCCTTGTTTTCGAGGAGTATTAATCCTTTGAAAGAAATGAGATACAGATGCATTTCTCGTAAAGATTTATATTCCCTACACAAAGACAGAAGTCACAAACCACAACAGTACAGACAGAAGGATTTGGTAAAAGCAAAAAAGCAATGTTTTTTTTGTTCTGCATACAAAGGAGATGAAACTATTTATGGCTCGAGGAAAATGTTCAGTAGATCTTTTGCAGGTTTTGGCCACATCTTTCTTATCAGTTGCATTTTCTTTATGCCATTGTGCTCATGAATTGGGACAGTGTGGAACTTTTACAGATACCTGCATTCTTTTTTTTTGTATTTGTAGTATTTTTTGGACTGAGACATGACATATTTCAAGCAATACACATTGAACAAGCTTCAAAGATAAAGGTACGTTCACACACTAGGATTAAAAATTTTTATTTTAAACATTTGTGTCAATAGCAGCATGGTTTCACACATTATGATATACCTACATAAACTAAAAATCTGGGGACCACTGTTCCATAAAATGGACCCAGAATGATTTTTAGTGAAAGATAAGAGTAAGATACATACCATGCTAAGTGAGTGAATTTTGAGTCCACAGAACATGCTACTACTTCAGTATTTATTGCTCTGAATTCTTCAATTCTGTCACTGAAGGCAATTATCTCAGTTGGACAGACAAACGTACTAGAAAATTTAAGACAAGATAAAGTCAAAATTTCATCAGACATCCAGTAAGTTCTCTGTTTAACTTAAAACGGTGGATTTATCACAAATTATTTCGGTTTTTCTTGTTTTTATTCCTTCCTCAAGTATTTAACGAAAATGCTGCCTGACAAATCTTCCACCCTCAGACTCTGGCTTAGTTATGAAGATTATAACTCTACAGTTACCTTACAGTCTGGATTCAGAGCTTTTACAGTTACTGGCTTTTAGATATGAAGTGGCTGAATTTCAGCACAATAAGCCAATTTTTTCAGAGGATCATACTGTAATTTCTTGTTACTGTGCATGTCTGCAAGTCTCAACTATTTTGTCTTCAACTTTTTCCACTAGAGAAGAAATACAGGGGTAAAGATCACAATTTATAGGGCTTTGAGGCTAATGACATTGTAATATTAAAGTAGTTATGCATCTCTGTCCTCTTCATTTTGTGTAAAAGAATGGAAATATCTCTCAGAAAGCAGAGATGTTTTCACTTAATCAGTAAAGTTATTGCATTCTAACAAAGGAGGTTAATGTTAAGTGCTCCTAGGATGTTATAGGATGAGCTTAAAGGGAAAATGCCACCTCTTGGATACACTACATACACTCTAGAAAATGTAGACAGGATGCTGTCTTCTATTTGCAGTGCTAATTTACAACATCAAACAGAACACAGAGGTTGCCTGAATCGGTTATACAAAATTGGGATTTTTGTGTGAAGACACAAATTAGTGGACACACTTATTAGAACAAAGATTGTGCTACAATTTTACCAATACATGATGAAAACACAAATGCAAAGAATACATTTTCTTCTGTCACTCCTTTCTTCTCTCCCAAATCCTTACCAAACAAAAAATACAAGACCTCAAAAAAAGAGAAAAATTAATGAATTACGAATCTAGTGTAGCTGCACTCAGTCTTGGTATGTCTACTGTGGTCTTACTTACAAGTCAAGAGGATAGAAGAAGAAGACAAGATATTTTCCTTCATAATCGGTTAATTTCAGCTCTTTAAACTCTCCATTGATAACTGCTGTTCCCTCCCAGTAAGGCGCAGGCTTGGAGACTGAAATGCAAAGAATGTTCAATTAAAAGTCAGAATATGAAGCCCGTGTTCAAACCAAGCTGTCCAAGGACAGCTGTTCTTCGTTTTGCTTGAAAAACAACCTCCTGCACACAACTACAAAATAAAACCGCTTTGCTGCTCCAATCAGGGGACAAAGAATCATGAAGCAATGTAGGTTTTAGTACACATGGAAAGTAAATAATTTTACCAACTTGTGCTTATACAGGAGCCCTGTGAATTCTTGATAATCAAGGCCACACAAACCTTATCTGGACACACTGAACAAACCATGTGCGCAGCACCAGCTCAAGGCAGAACACCTGCTGGACTGAAGGGGAAGCTGATTAACATTTCAGGTACCCTCACTGTTTTGTTATGAATGGCTGTTGTGAACCAGCACAGGACGATTCAAACTCATACTGCTACTTTTTAGCCATGGAAAATTAGTTGAAATTCAAGTCCACAAAAAAAAGGACCATGCTACAACATGTTTGGAGACAAATGCCTAAAAATGCAGCATATATTAGATTGCAATTCCTGAGCAAATTGTACCTTGATGATGTGTTTTTAAAAAATAACCTATTAAAATGCATGAAACATATTTACCATTCCTATCAAAAGGGATTAACCTTGAAAATATTAATCTGCCAGGTACTGTTTTCATAGCCATGTGAATTCTAAGACAAAGGACAGGGTATGCTGGAGTCACAAGGTGATCTGAATACACCTGTGATGCCAAGGACGCTGACATTCAGCTCCAGGAAATTAGGGGAATGCTTATGGAAAAAATATATGGCAACTTAATTATTATCTGGATAGTGACTGCATTATTTGGCTCTCCTTTTCATAGACAACCAACCCACACTGTAGAGTATGGTTAGTGAGGATGCGTAACACCAACCTCCAGATTAGGAGGGAAAATAAATTAAATAAAATACCTTTTATCTTGATCCCTTTCTATATTATTGTGACTGTTTTTGCGGTTATAAATGCCTGTCTGTAATAATTTACAATCGTAAAGGGAGTAAATCCAAACACTATTGCTTACAAGTATCTTGACTGCTTTCCTTTTTTTTTTCTTTTTTTTTGGTAGCATCTGCTCGCAAACGTTTAAAACAGAACTTACACCCTAGCTCAGTGAAGTCTTTTAAAGCTGTAAATTCTGGCAGTGAGGATCATTTCGGGTGATCTCCCTTCTGCAGAGCGGGATTTCTGGGGACCGCCCGACCCCTCGCGCAGGCGCCCCCGGACATCCCACCGCGACGCAAACGGAGCTGTTGGCACCCGGGCCCGCCACGGGGCCTGTACATGGCCCCGAGCGCGGGCACAGGGCGCCCACCCCGCCACCCCACAGCCCTGCCCTGCCCTGCGCTGCCCGCAGCGCCCCCCTCGCCGCCCCGCCCGCCATTTCGGGCCCCGCAGACCCCGCCGGGCCCCGCGAAACGCCGACCTGGCGGCACCCTGACAGCGATGGACACGAGGGCTGGGAGGGCCGCGGGAGCTCATCTCCCTCCTTCCCTCCCTCCCTCCTTCTCCGCTCCTTCCCTCCCCGCCGGAGGCCGCGGCAGGGCCGGGCCGGGTTCGGGGCTCCGCCTGACGTGGCGCTGCGGCCGCCGCCCCTCAGCGCGCTGCGGGCACAGCCCCGGCCCGGCCCCGCCGCCCCAAACCCGCCCGGCACCTACTCTTGGCCTGGCTGAGGTGCAGCGAGTGGTCGGACACGGGCAGCCGGGCCGCCTCGCCGGGGTACACCTGCCCTCCCGCGTAGTAATGGCACTGCTCGTCCCCGCGCTGCCGCGCCGCCCGCGGATCCTCCGCCGCCACCAGCACCGCCGCCAGCACCGCCGCCAGCAGCAGCAGNGCCCCGCGAAACGCCGACCTGGCGGCACCCTGACAGCGATGGACACGAGGGCTGGGAGGGCCGCGGGAGCTCATCTCCCTCCTTCCCTCCCTCCCTCCTTCTCCNCCCCAAACCCGCCCGGCACCTACTCTTGGCCTGGCTGAGGTGCAGCGAGTGGTCGGACACGGGCAGCCGGGCCGCCTCGCCGGGGTACACCTGCCCTCCCGCGTAGTAATGGCACTGCTCGTCCCCGCGCTGCCGCGCCGCCCGCGGATCCTCCGCCGCCACCAGCACCGCCGCCAGCACCGCCGCCAGCAGCAGCAGCACCGCGGGACCCCGAGCCCCACGCCCGCCGCCCGCCTCCATGTCCCGCAGAGCCGCTGCACGTCCGCCAGGGGCCGCGAGGGGCGGCGGCGGCGGGAGGAGCTTGGGCGGGCCGCCCGGCCCGGGGTGAGGGACCGGGAGGGGGACGAGGGGCCGGCGCTGCCACCCCTGATCTGGGAAACATCCATCCCCCTTGGGAAACAGCCGTCCCTGACCGGGCACAGCCACCCGGGACGGGCACAAGCCACCCGAGCCGGGCACAGCCACCTCCCCTCAGAAACAGCCACCCCCGGACACGGCACAGACATCCCTGATCCGGCACAGCCACCTCCCCTCAGAAACAGCCACCCCCGGACACGGCACAGACATCCCTGATCCGGCACAGCCACCCCCACCTGGCACAGCCACCCTCGTCAGACACAGCCACCCGGGCCGGGCACAGCCATCCCTGACCCGGCACAGCCACCCCCGGACACGGCAGAGCCACCCCCGAGACGGGCACAGCCATCTCTACCAGACACAGCCACCCCCAGGCCGGGCGCAGTCACCACCACCCGGCACAGCCACCCCCAGGCCCGGCACAGCCACCCCCGACCTCGAGCCTGGGTATGTAGAGAAAGAGGGAAAACAGCAATACACGTGTGTGTGGAGAGAACACTCCCGTGTGGTCCGGTGCCTGAGATTGCAGAAGGAAACTCACTATCAGTGTGAGAGGTTTCCCGCCTGGTGTCATCTCTCTTATCTGTGGCAGCGCGGGTTCTGTGGGCACGGCATCACTCGCGGTCATACCCATCGGTGCCAAGTGCGGCTTGTAGGTTCTGGCCTCACAAAGACACGAAATGTGAAAAGGGTACTGCGTGCGGCCCGAAATCTTGAGTTGCTGTGAGCTGAATTGCTGCCGGCTGGGCAGCATCTCGGCATGAACTCCGCGTGGTGCACATGGTGTCTGTGTTAGGAATGCGGTTACACAGAAATGAAGTACTAAGTGCCTCAATTCATAGAATCATCAAATGGTTTGGGTTGGAAGGGGCCTTTAAAGATAACCTATTGCAACACCCCTGCAATGGCAGGGTAATTTTCAACCAGATCAGGTTTCTCAGAGCCCTGTCCAGCGTGACCTTGAATGTTTCCAGGGATAGGGCATCCTCCACTTCTCTGAGCAACCTGTTTCAGTGTTTTGCCACCCTCATTGTAAATAGTTTCTTCCTTACATGTAGTGTGAATCTACCTTTTTGTAATTTAATACCATCTCTTGTCCTATAACAACAGACCCTAGTAAAAAGTCTGTCCCCTTTAGGTACTGGAAGGTACTCTGAGGTCTCCCCAGAGCCTTCTCTTCTCCAGGCCAAACAACCTCAATGCTCTCAGCCTTGTGATCATCTCCATGCCCCAGGTGGCTTGGTTCAAGTTTGCATTGTGAGAGGTCATTTTGCTCAATGCTGAATAGATTGTGGTTCATGTCACAAACCAGTTGCATATCTGTGACAGATAAGCATAGCTAAAACTTAAGTCATTGCCACATTTAATAACAAGATTTTGAAGACAGTAAGTAGGCTGTGACAAGCAGTAGGTAAAGCTTTGCAGCGCAGTTCTGGTCGAACTAGTCATTCATATTTGGCTGGAACAGTTCAGGTCATCTGTCAAGTGTGCCAATTAATTTGTAACCAGGGTCCTTAAAAATTAAGATGTGAAAGAGCTGGAGCTATCCCTTATCCAAAGCAGGGGCACAGCTGACCTTTTGTGCTTTGAGCACTGTGGAAGCTTCCTCTGGGGAAACTGGTGGCTCAGTAAGAGTTTTGCTCCAGATGGATGATGTCAGGCTCTCAACAGAGGAACCTCTGCATTGCACCCCGTCTCTGCAGATGATGAATGTACCTTCGGGATGGAACTGTACCTGTGCCAGAATGAGCAGTTCAATTTCTCTCTTTTTTGAAATGATACAGAACAGGCACACAAAGAGCAGAGGTAAAAAAAATTGCTGAGGGCCATTTTTGAAGAATACAGGCTCTGTAGAAGAAGAAAGGGATCAGTGAGGCACCTGATATGTTGTGTCTTGAACAAATCCTACTATTTTTCTGGCTTCCTGCAAGAAAGCCCACCCTTAAAAAAGATATTTCACTAAATTAAATTCATGGTAGTGGGAGT
Source organism: Grallaria varia (assembly GCA_013396735.1). Lineage (NCBI taxonomy): Eukaryota > Metazoa > Chordata > Aves > Passeriformes > Formicariidae > Grallaria > Grallaria varia. The sequence continues at coordinate 339,922 of VWZG01006116.1, read as the reverse complement.
AACAAGATCTTGTGGGCTTACTTGCACTTCTTAACCGTTGATTTTAGTGTTCCTTTCTCCCAAAGCTCTAACTTCTATGCAGAAGATGCTCCTTTTCTTTCTCATCTCTTGTTATATTTGCCTATAAGTTCCAGTGTAGGTTGTATAAGTTAGGGGTCATGGCATTCATATTCTTACTGTTGCAGTAATAATCTTCCTCAGACGTATTTGCCCACCTGAAGGGATTGACGTTTACTTAGGAGCAGAAGGAGGAGACACTGGAACAACCCTCTGACAATTATAAGAGCAAAATACCTGCATAGTTATCAGGCTTGATCAGCATGCGTGAAATTACAAAAAATTGTATTAAATGACTGCCTACAGGGGAAATGGACTTGATGGCACATGAGATCCCCTTATCCTGTGTTTTCACATGGAGCTGATGGTGGCCATTCTCTGATTATACCCCCCAAAATGTTGGAAGCAGGATAAAACCTGTTCTTTTCAGTGCTGCTGCTAAAGTTTGACTTCCCTCCCCTATCAAGGGCATGTCATTAAAGAGAGGATGGACAAAACCTGTTCGCTTGTGTTGAGCACTCTGGCTGTGGTGGAAAAAAGTACTTCAACAAATCTTTGTACTCCCCTGATTTCAGATTCAGAAGAGCTTAGCATTCAAGCTTGCTAAAATGTGTTGATAGATTACTGTCTTACACGATCCAGCTCTAGTAGCACTGAATTTAATATCAAGCTTTCCTCAACCTCACTGCTTGTAAGAAAAGTGACAGTCATGGCCTCTGTGAGTTCACAGAGAAAGTTCAGTCCGTTGTCCCTGCTCTTCGTGCTGGTGTTTTGAGCCATAGGAGATGGCAGTGATTTGAAAAGTAGTCACACAGTGAAGCTGAAAAAAATGAGCAGCATGCACTTTGAATAATGTTGACATCCTCAGTCGAAAGATATTCCAAAATACCTACAAAAGAGAGAGAAACCCAGGAAAATCAATGCAGTAAAAATAGAAAGAGAGCAGTCCTCTTGTCAGTCAAGAAAATGCTGAAGGACAAAAATGGGTTTTATCTGCAGAATATAATGGTAGTTTAATAGCACTAATTTAAGGTTCCTATGGAATAAAGTATATATAGACATGGAACAGGGTTCAAAAGAGCAACAAGAAGACTTTCTGTCTGCTGCTGTACTCTAAAGAGTTCTGAAAGTGATTAAAAAATGGAAAATTTCATAAATGAAATCCAAGATGAAATCCAAATATATATCACTCTTCAGTGACTAAATGAAGAAGACAGGCAGCCTTCTTTCTTTGCCCACTGATGAAATACTTGACCTGAATACTGATTTATGTGTTTAAAATGGTGAAATTAAGTGACACTGTTAAAATAAGTTGTAAGAGAAACACTGTGGTACGTTCATCCTATGGTACAGCTCTTCTGAAGCTGGTAGGACTTACCACAGACAAAAGGAATTCTCTTAAATCCTTCATTTTCTCCCCTGCACTACAGGCTGTGTTCCTGCATCTCATGCCATATCCAGGCCCGCAAGGATGGTTCAGTTTTGGCAAAGAGATTGATGGTGGCAGGATTGCCATGGTGGCACTAAAGTCATGTAAGCAGAGAGATGATTTAGGCTACTAAAGTAGTTTAGAAATGGTTATGGAGGTTCTGTCTGTTCTTACTTGTAGTAATAAAACACATTGTAATTTAAATGACCTATATAACAATATCTTGGAAAAATTAGTGTAGCAAGATACCTGTCACCATTTCGTGGGACAGATGGAGCAGATGTTCAATATAGTGCTGGTGAAACTAGCAGTTGGTTTATCCTCATGGTTTACAGGGACATTTCAGCAAAAATAATGCACTGCTTGTCCTTCATGACAGAAAATCTATAGTATGGGAAACTTTGCTGGAGAAAGCATCTGTTTTGTAAGCAGGATTGGATCAGAATGACCATAATTAAAACTACCAATTAGGGAAATCTTCTCCTCTTTGGCTTTTGCTAAGGCTAGACTGTTGGGGCCAGCTGTGTGTGCACTGACTGCAAAGGGTCCTTGAAGAAAAAGTGTGTCAGGCTGAGAAGTGCTGGGTGGTGCCATTTGCTTTGACATCAACTTCATCCTGACTTCTGACTTCTGTGAATGTCGTCAGCTAGTGTGAGCTGTACAGCTGAGTAAAGATAAACACTGACTTTGTAAAATCTGCCACTTTGTAGCATAGAGGTAGCATAAATATATTTATTCCTGTAACCTAACTTTGGGGAATACACTAGTGTTTGGAGATGAATTTGTGTTTTTCCTCTGCAAACACACCTGACACAGAAAGTTCTGCTTCATTTCTTTCCCTTCCTCCTCCAGCTGGCTCTGCGTCTTGTGGCATTGGTGTCAGAAGCACTGCAGGGCCTATGTGATAGGAATAGAACAGAGCATGTTCCTGCTGTGTTTGACTGAGCATGGCAAAACAGGGTGGTCGGTACTGCTAGTCACTGTGTGATGGGGGAGAATGGTTTCTGAGGCACCTCCTGTTCCAAGCTTTCTTCTGCCTCTCTAAGTGCTGACAGAATCTACGAGTTTGTGAATATAAACAAACGCTGTGAAACCACCTTCTTGACTTGATAAATCATGTAGTCCTTGCGGGTCCCCATCAGTTTTCCTTTGGCTGTCACCCGGGGGTGGGTTACAAGTGTGTTTACGCTCTATCCCATTTTTTTCTTCCTGTAATAAGCATGTATTCAAAGAAAGTGTCCAAAACCTCTTTGTGCCTTAGCACATTTTTTGTACAGTTGTACTGACAAGTGAGGACAGAGAAAGTCAGCTCTGCACATCACCTGTTAGACATATGCTGTCCTCACAAGTCAGTGAACTCTGAAGGACAGTTGAGGTATTGCTCTGGAAAACCAATGCTGGACATCTGGACCTACCCTTGGCAGTGTGCTGCTGATGTGTCCTGAGACCGTCACAGCTAGGAGCCAAAATAACCCATAGAACTTTGTCTGGTATTGCTGACCAAGAGAGATCTTCACCCACAGAGCTGTAACCCCACTGTGCCAAGTGTAGTGATTCCATCGATGACATGCCCTCATGGTCCCACCCGTGGTTGTGGCTTCTCAGATCTGAACTGACACTAGCACACTCTGGTCCAAGTCTCAAGCTCAGTCAGCTGTCGGGAAAAGGTGGAAAAGTTGTCACCTCTGCTCAGATGAAAAGCAAAACTATGTCCTGCCCTTGCAGGTGCCTGAACCACAGCCTCGTGGATGGAAAGAAGCCCTGAGGCAACTCAATTTCATATTCTCTCAAACCAGAACAAATGATGCTGATGTTCATTGGTGATGCCTGGGTATGCCTCTTCTGTGGGTAGCCACTAAAACCTTTCTTAACCTTATAGGTGTGCTGCCTGCCTTGCATTCAGGCAGAGAATGAAATGCAGTATATAGATATTGTCAAATAAATACACCCTACTGTCTGAAGTATGGGTGATCACATCAAGATCTGTGGAGGAGAGAAGGCTGCATTCCCTGGATAGTGGGATGACATGGTCTTAAAAAATTTCCAATCCTCTCCTTATGCCAGACTGCCTGCCCCTCTTCAGTATTATCTTGCAAAGCTTTTTATATTATCTATTTTCTAGCAGTGTTACATACCGAAATTTGCCTTTCTTTTCTATTTGAATTTATGAAAGAGAAAAAGAGCTGTTGATGAAAAATAATCATGCACCTTGATGTGTTAGTTGCTTTTATATTGCTCACTAGATGGCAGTAAGATGCTTGTTATACCAATTAAAAAAAATGAAGTAATGTATTCTCCAAGCATCTGAAATTTCCTAAAATCTGAGGATCTGGTGTTTTCTTCTCTAAAATACAAGGTCCACAGGTGCAGGAAATAGAAGTTGAAATCTGTATTCAATCCTCATAAACAACCTCAGTTTCTGTGAACACATTATAACAATCAAGCTCATATAATTTTTCAGTAAAAAGTTTATTATGCCTTTGAGAGTAAAGATGCTGGGGATACTATAGTAGTCTATTAAAAAGGAGAAAAAAGTAAGAAAAAACAACCATAAAAATTGTGGTGAAAGAGGTGGGAATTTGTAGCAGAAAATAAGATTTAACCGGTCACTATGGAGTACTGAAATCAATATTGGATTTTTGTTTCTGCTTCCTTTTTTGCTGGCTACCCACAGCTTTCTGGGAGTTTAAGTAGCAGTGCAGAAAACTATCATCTCCACTTTAACTAGGCTGAGTGGAGTGCACAGGCCATGGTTCTTCTCTGCTGCTTCAGAAATCCTTGTGCTCCATTTAGAATTGCTGTAAATAAATGAAGACTTAACCTTTTTTAGGGTAACATCCTCACCCATTCCAATTCAATTTTGCAAATATTTCAGAGATTCAATTTTTTTCAGCTTGCCTGCTTGGTCTAATGGAAGGACCTAGAAGCTTCCTTGCAAAGAAAAATTTCTTCGTCATTGGAAGTGAAATAGAACCAATATTTGTGTTCCCCAGACCAGAGGTATATGTCTTAAGTATCTTTTATTTAACTCAAACCGTCTAATTTAGCACATAAGTCGAGTAGGAAACTGTACGTTAATTTAGGTCAATACTAAAATAACCCCTTTTTAAGTCAAAGCTCTTTTTCTGCTTTGGTTTGTCAACTTTCCAAGTGGCCTTGAGAAGCCATGCCTCTGTGCAAGAGTCAATATTTGTTCTAGCACAACTAAACTTGAAATCGGCTGCTGCTGTTTTCCCACAATTAAGGGGGAAAAAAAAATCCCGTGGCATATACTTAGGTGTTTTATTTATTACTGCATGCTTACTTTTTCTTGAGAAAGGCGTAATGCTTAGAAATTTGGAAAAGTTTGCAAGTTTACAAACTCTTTAGTGAAAACGTGGGGATTTCAAGATACTATGTGTGTTAAAGGTAGTATACTCGAAGTATACTGCCTATGTGCAAAACATTTATGTATTTATACCCTACAATCTCTTCCACCATTACAAAATATGGATGAAAATGTTTAGAAGATATGGATACTTGCTATAGTTAGGTGCAGCTGTTTTTCTTGTTTCTGCTGCTCTTGAAGCCTAAAATAGAGCGCAGTGTCACAATAGAAGACTGAAAATCAGAGTACTGGAACTGTTTTCTTCAGTATGGAGTCTAAAGTGATGAGAAAGGGAATGGGTTGGTTCACACCATGGTGCAGTCTGAAAATAAAATAGCAGTTCTGCATGAGCACGGTTCCCATTGGTGCTGAGGGCTGCTCCCCATGTGGTTCCAGTCATGACCCAAAGCCTGTCTCCAGACATGGGGGTGGATATTTCTAAATCCCTTCAAGACTGCAGCTGTCTTGTCAAAATTTGTGTCATCTCTCTCGTTTACTGTGTGGGAGATGCTGCCAAATAATTCCCCCTTTCTTAAAAAAGACTTTAAAACTTTCCAAGATTTTGAAGATGGTGAGTATTGCTGAGATATATAAAATATTCTGTTGACCCTCTGCACAGCTAGCTGTTACAGGGAATTATTCCTCAGGCCTACGCTTTGAAATATTTGCTGTGAAAAGTTGGCTGAGTGAGCTGAAGTTGCCAGTTAAGAAAGCTGATAACACAGAATAGTTCATGGGGCAGAGTTCCTCTCTTAGACCTGGGTGTTGATATCTGAGATAAGATTTCTGCCAGATGGTATTTTAAATGGAAATGAAACAAGCAGCATTTAAAAAAATAAACCAGAAATGTCAGATTCCATATCTCCTGATCATCCCATAGGAAAACAGACTTCAAGGTCATTTGCTGCCATTTCGCAGAGAACTGACATGATGCTTTTCATTGTGGCAAGTCTGCAGCCCTGTTATCAATGTTATCAAGTCTGGAGCCTCTTAATATTTAGCAAGTAATAATTTTAAAAAAGCCTCATTAAAAATACTTGACGTAATCTCTTTGATTATTTCATTTTTATTACCTATTAGGTCAATTTCCTGCTAGAAAACCATGAATACAGCCAGAAACTGTTGTGGCAAGTTGGCATTGATACTGAAAGGCTTGGCTGTGCCCTGAGCTTTGTTCTCAGCTCCTCCCCGGGCAGAAGCAGCACACCTTGAGAATCACCTGCTTTCTGTGCCTGCTGCCTGGGCATACTTGAGTAAGTCACTGTAGGTAACTGCTGTTTATATTTACCAAATTATTTTTTAAGGGTCAGTAGTTCATTATAAACTGCTTCATGCTTCAATACATTCACATTCCCATCTCGGTGCTCCTGGGCACTTCTGATAATTGCAGGAGAGCTGCTGCAGGGTTGTTATTGTTGGGGGGAGGGTAAAGGCTCTCATCAGTGTGTGCTTCCTCACCAAAGGATTTCTTTGAAATATTGCAAATAAAGAGCAAGCAGGAGGCTCCAGATGACAGAACATATAGTTTGGTCAGTAAATGTACTAAATCCTTCTGTGCCCACTCAAAGGAAGCATTGAGTTTGCCCTGTCCGTAGTTCCAAAGGCTGGATGTTTTTCAGAAACATCTTTACAAAATTTTATTTTGTAAATTACAAAAAATTACCAACCAAAAAAAAAATAAAATAAAATTACAAAATCTTTACAAGATTTTGCTTTTAGCCTGAACATTTCTGGTGTGAAACCTGCTGTTGGCGACAGCAGTGCTCCCACAGTGGAAGAGCGTGAGCTTTGCTGGGCAGCAGTGCTTGTTTCTCGGCAGAGCAGCTGAAACTGCTTCCCTTCCTCGCTTCCAGTGCCAGATAACAGTCCCAACCCTGGAAGAAAGTAATGACAAGCCCTATACCTTGAGCTTTTGTGCAACGTTGTTAAATCCAGATGCTAAAAGGTTGGAAGATGGGAAGCAGTAAGGGTAATTGGACCTGTCAAATTCCTTATGTGCATTTAGGGTTTGCGTGTCTGGGTTTCCACGGAGGCCCCAAACTGTTGTTTGTTTTAAATGAAAGATGAGTTTCCAGGTAATTGTGAGACTTTTGAAGGCAAGACTTTGGGGAAACAAGCCACTGTTGCAACGCTCCTGAAGAACTGTGACCATCCTTTGGGTGGTTGAACGCAGAAGGGTGTGGAGGACCCTTTTTCCATGGGCCAGATTTGGTCATGGTTGTTGCACATGGTGCGTATAAGGGCAGGATGCATGGGGCCCATGCAGCTGCTCAGCCTCTGCTGTGCCTGCAGGCTTGTCCTGCCGTGGGCTGGCTGAGGGAGAGTCTACCAGCTCCTTCCACCCTCCCTTCCCCAGCAGGCAACTGCTGCTCGGAGATGGAGCAGGGTCAGGGCCTATTGCAGAGCCCCGTGGGAGAAAAGGTGATTACAGATGTCACCAGAGGGAGTCTGGTGTTAGTCTGCTTCCACTCTGCCCAGTGGACCCTGGTGCACTGGTTAAATACCTCAAAACAGCTGGACCAGGCTTGGGTTTGGAGGAGCGTCATCTCTGAAAGGTCAACTCAGGCACCTTAGGAAAATAGCATGGAATAAAGACTTGGGGAAGCTGAACTGAGTCTGGACATCAACAACACATCAAGAGACACAAATATTGCTGAAATAGTATATGAAAGGAAGGTTAATGGAAAAAATGAAACATTTAGTGAAGCATGCAGAGCTGGAAACATTGCTGTGGCTATTAGGCTTTAATTAGTTGGAAACTGTTCATCCAAGCTCAGTTTCTGTGCGGTGATTGTCCTAATGTGGTTGGGTTTGGGATCTAACGGTTCTGTGTTTTCATTTCGTTTTGAGTGCTAAGTCCCGAAATATTCATTATACATGTGTCCTCTTGGCTTCTGGAGAGCTGTGTAGGGAGATTTTTTTTGTACACTAAATTTTGCAGTAAATGATACCAGTTACTGCCTAGTGGTACTTACTGTAACCCCAGTGACATAAATGGTCCTGCTCAAAAGACATTTCATGTGAAATGAAACATTGGAGGGTATTTCACAATAGGAAAGTAGTGCCACCCTATCTGTTTCACCTTTCAATTTTAAGAAGACTGAGAAGCTCAAGGCAAGTGTTTTCACAATGTTTTTTGAGCTTATGTGGCCTCTGTATGTACAATTACACACATAAACACATAAGTGTGTCAGTGAAAAAACTCAGTTATTTTTCTTCCACTGAAAGGTTTTACGTCTTCAGTCGAGAATATTCCATTACTATTAACATACTTTATAATATCTGTTTTCAGAGACAGGAATGTTTTTAATCCCCGGTCTCGCTTCACATGAGTGAATACAGTCGTACTTGTTAACTAGAGCATTGGTATCTGGAATTATAATTGCATATTTTTAGGCATCACTGTGTGGTCTGTTTTCCAATTTCTTGTTTGGAAGTCTTTATCTTTGCTATCTTATCTGATGCCTTCTGGAAACAATTTTCTCTTTACACCACTTCATAAACTTCAGCATACACTAGACAGGAGGTTCTGGGCCATTTCTCACATTTTGTAATGAATTTTCTGATTGAATTCTTTTACAGGTAGCACCTCATACATGCAAAGCAGTGCCCAAGATCCTGATGGATTTTTTACTGATTTTACGTGTACAGCTCCAAGAGCTTGTGCCATATTCTGAAAATCTAATTTGCTATTGAAATGTGCATATTTATGTTTTTTGAGGAATTGAATGAAAAAATCTGAAAAGGGATAAGAATGAGATAAAAATAAGCCCATTAAGATGAAAATAGGTAAAATTAGAAAGAACAAAGTGCGTTTGCATAGTTCAATTTTAGTTGGAATAACCACAGTTTGAAATAACTACCAAATCTGTTGACAAATAGCTGGATGTTATCAGAAGAACTCTGTTGCTGGTATTAGTTTAATTGATGCCTCAGGCTTTGGATGAGTAGCCATAACCCCAAGATGATTGATCTGTGACCATGAGGGGAAGAACCTGCATAGCTGAGTGGGTTCAAAATTTTCCTTACTGGGCAGCCCACAGGAATTTTAAATTGGAGTTTTGTTAAACCTTCTTAAAAGACAGTTCTATCGTGTGATGTTCATCAGGGATGGCTGAAGGTGGAGGAGAAAGGCAAGGGCCTCACCCGTGTGAGAGCAGATCCCACCCTCCCCTGTGAGCTCCAGAAGGGCCTGAGTTCACAAGGAAGGTGCAGGAGATGTCTGGCTGCTGAGGGGAAGGTTATTCTGTGGGGGCGTTTAGGGCACCAAAGGAGCAGAAGAAATCCATGGAACCAAACAGCTGGAGGAAAAATGTAAGAGTGTTAGTGGAGAAAGTGTCATGATGGGGAGGCAGCCTGCTGCTGTGAGCAGCACAAGGAACTGCTTGTTGAAGCCACCGAATGGGGAATCCCTGGGAGGAAAAGCAGTACTTGGCATCATTCAGAAGCGCAAGTGGGGTCTTGTTTGCACTGTTAGGGCTGGAGGGACTTTTGGTCATTGCAACCACAGCGTGCTCTCATTCAGCCAAATTTCAGTAGAGAACAGGAACTCCTGCACCTCTTCCTCCCAGACCTACTGTACCACAGGAAGAGAAAATAGCAATTTGATGCCAGTGTTTAAAAAGGGCTTTGGAAATGTGTCAGTGCGGCTTTTGTCAAGAGAAATTGTTTCTGAGAGGACTCTGCTGCTGTTTGTCTGTAGCACTGACATGCGTGTGGATTAGGGTGATTTGGTTGGTACTGTGTGCTCAGATTTTCCTAAAGCTTTTGATAAGCTCCTCAGTTAGAAGATCCTAAAGAAGCAAAACAGTAGCAGGATGAAAGGAAAGATCCCTGCTGGAACTGATGTGAGGAGCAGAAATAAACAGCCAGGTATTTCAGTGGGAGATAACAAGTGGAATCCCATGGGGATCTGCATTGAGTTCTGTGATGTCTGGCATATTCATAAGTGGTCTGGAAAATACCCTAAACAGTGCTGGATATTTCTTTAATTGAGTTATTCAGGATAGCAAAAATATTAATCTTTAAAAAATGTGGCAGAATCTCATTATATTGAGTGGCATGGCAGCAAAATGGCAGCCTGCATTTGGGGCCAATAACCACAAGATAATGCACACAGGAAAAAATAAACCTGACTGCACGATGCTGAAGATGGGCTTTAAACTTCCCATTATGACTCAGGGAAGAGAGCTCAGATTAGCTGTCAGTAATTCTAAGAAATACTGGCTGAGGGCAGAGCAATGGTCTAAAGCAAATAGATTGTCAGAATTTGCTAGGGAAGACATAGAAAATAAAATAATTATTTTGCTGTGCATTCACCTCTTGATTACTGTGCGCTATTTTGGTCTTCACGCCTAAGAAAAGGTATGGCAGTGCTTGAAAGGGGCAGAGAAACCTGACAAGTGTTTTCACAAACAGAGAATGGCTTCTGAATTGAGATTGATTAAATAGACTCTTTAGATGGGAAAAGAGAAGGTGGAAAGGCATGTGATAGCGGTGTTTAAAATCATGAGTGGCATGGAGAAAATAAGTAGCAAATGATTATTTGCGTTTCTCCCAGAACAAGAACAGGGGACATCAGGTGGAATTACTGGGTAGTGGCTTAAGCAAACAACAGCAAACAACTTGGTCTTTAGGGTGTGCGATTAAACTAGAACCAGTCTTACAGTATCTGCTGGGTGTCAAGATGGGCTCAAAACCAATCAGACAAATTAATGGAAAAAGAAAATCTATCAGGGACTATTAGGAAGCAAGATACATTCCCGCCTGAGGAGCTGTCTGCCTGTCTGGCTGCTGAATGCAGGGAGGAGAGAATGGAGAAAATGGCTGCATGGCTACCCCTTTTTAAAATTGTTTCTTTTGGTAACTGTAGCTGGCCTCTGTCAGCGGTGGGATACTGGACTAAGTGGATCTTTCATCTGATCCAACATAATTCTTCTGGACAATGTTTTTAGGAGGAATCAGTGTGGGAAAAAGGCACAGAAAATAGGTCAGAGACACACAGAGTCCCAAGGCTTGATCCCTGCTTAAATAATTTAGACCTAGTCTGGATATCCACTCAGAGTCTTCAGAGAGAATGTGTCCAGAAAGTTGCATTGATCCAGCCACCACCTGAGAAGGTGAGAGCCCTGAGGACTACAGTAGTGAACCAAAGAGACACCCAAGCTTTTGGGTATTGGATTTCATTCCTTGTGGGATGAATAAGTAAAATGAATATCAGTGCTACACTGGGCTTTCCTCATCCTGTAATTCAATGATTTGTAGTTCTCTGAAGAGTACCTTTTGTATTGTATGGTTTGTTGTTCTGCTTTCTGAGCTTGTGTATAGCATGGATGTGCAGGAGCAAGCCAACCTATTGTCATTGGTTAGAGAATGTCACTTTAAAACAGTGAGAAAATTACTCCATAGCGGGAAATGCGGCCATTCAGTACTACATTTCAGTACAAGGAGAATGTTGAGCTGGAGCTAAATTGAATGTCTGTTTCTTTGGGGAGGGTAAATTTAATCAGGTGCTCAAAATCAAATTAAGGGGGAAATCAGTTTGGAAAAATACAAGAATTACAATACAGCTAATGACCTGAGGTAATACTGGCAAGAAATTTGCTTTCACATTGCAAAATGAAAAATTGTTTCTCTGAGAGGGAGCTGCTTGTAGCTCGTGATTGCCCAGGGTAGCTCAGAGCCCGGTGTTTCCTTGAGAGAACAATTGCAATGTGCCGCCCTTCCACCATTTACTTCCCCTCTATTATAGTAATACCAACAGTTATTATACTGTGATCAAGCCTGTCAGTGTTTCTATCATAGTATTATTTTCTTACTTGGATGATGTTAAGCTGGGAATGTTTTCCCAACCCAGCCTGAAGCAGCCTCCGCCACTGGTGGCCTGCGAGTGATCCAGAAGTATCATATCTTCCGCAGAAACACAGGCTCTCCTACAGCGTCAGTCCTCTACATCTGGGAGAAAAGCAAGTTAATCCTGCATTTGGCTGCAACCTTGCTGCAAAGGGATTTGGATTTTAAAGTACACATTGTTCTGATTAACATAGGTGAGTAGAGAGGCTTTATTTGGTTTTGTTGAAAGGGGCAAGGTCTTCCCCTGCTGATTTCCTTCCTGTATAAAGGGAAGATATTGAAGGAGCTGTGGCTCAAAGGTACTGCTGTTGTTCTCATCCCTGAAGGTGATCCCTTCTGGCATAAATTTGTCTCTCTTATTGATGGAGAATTTGGAGATGGTGGCCAGGAGCTACAGCCATGATTCAGTAAGATGGGGAAAAGTGCTGCTCTGATACTACCTGTAATTGCATTTAACTTAAACCAGCATGGTGCCATGCTCTTCCGTGACCTTTACCCATCAGGAGTTATTAGCTAATTGAATTCAGAAGGTAACTCCCTAACTGTTTTCAAACTAAATTAACTTGCTTCAAGGGGCCGACTTGTGTTTGTATTTCCACAGAGATAATGACTTTAGGCTTCAACTGAAACCTTGCCAGATAAAGAGGAAAAAATAAATCAATGACCTCACTCTTATCTGGTCTTAACAGGCAGGCTTTCCTTTGCTAAAAGTGACCCTGAAATGGTCTGGATTGATTCACACAAATACTGAGCCCTGCGTCCTGCTAAGCAGAGCCGTCCTGGGGAACGCTCTGCTCCATGAGGAGATCTAATCTGAACATCAGCAAAACTGCAAGGATTTGAATCACAGCTTTTCTCAGAGTCAAAATGAATGCTTCTGAGAAATTCAAATAAGCAGTAAGATAAAGAGTTAAGGAGGAATTTAGCTTCAACACTAATTAGAAGGAAGAAAAGAACCCATTCTCACATTTGTGTCTGGGACTGAACAGTCTTCATAGGCATATACTTATCCGATTCTCCACAGACACATGCTTCTCTGATTATTTAATTAGCTGGAATTGTTAAATAAGAAATGCTTTACAGACGTTACAGGGAGATTGTTGCCTGCTGAGAACTGATGTAGCTGTCTTGGTGGAGATCTTTCCTTTGGTGCCTTGATTAATGGAAAAAGTAGACAGTTCAGAAATGTGCCCCTTTAAAAGTACCTCCTTACTCTCGATACGGATCTCTCAAATGAAGGCTTAAATCTTCAGGCAATAAATATGATTAATAATAGTTTTACAGAATATATGAGGCAATCTATTCAAGTATGCAGAGGTAAGAGGCAGAGGGTTTTAACTACTGGTAAAGAATCCGTAAAACCTACTCTTAAAGCCCAAATAAGAAAATTGAAATTTTATAGTAGCAATAGCAGTCGTACTAGTAATGACCATTCTGGTCTGATAAGAGATGTGATGTTCTAGAGAGAGATGGTCACTTTTATTACATTTGTTGATACAGGTCGTATAGTAGCATAATTTCTTTTACTGTTGAACTTCATAGGAAAAAGTGCCCCTAAGTAAAATCACGTCTATCTGCTAAAAGGTAGGTCAATACCAATATTTTACCAAAGAGCTATTATTCAGTGCTCTTGGGTGATTGACTGATAAAATTGGAACTGCCTCAAGAAGGGGTCACCTGTGTCCAAGTGTAGCCAGTTTGCAGTCAGTACAAAACTGGGAGTGATGGTTGATGCACCAGATGGTTGTGCTGCTGTTCAGAGGCACCTCGGTGGTTTGGAGACCTGAGCTGACAGGAACCTCATGAAATTCAGGAAAGGAAAAGGCCAAGTCCTGCCCCTGAAGAGGAATAACCCCAGACATCAGTGCACGCTGGCTGAAAAGTAGTGTCGCAGTAAGGGACCCGCAGGTCCTCGTGGACACCAAGTTGAACATGAGCCAGCAGTGAGTCCTTGAGGCAAAGAAGGTGAATGTTGCCCTGAATATCATTAGGCAAAGTATTGCCAGCAGGTAGAGGGAGGTGATCCTTTCCCTCTGCTCGGCACTGTTGGGACAAATCTGGAGTGCTGTGTCCAGCTGCGGCCTCCCTATTACAAGTGAGACATGGGCGCACTGGAGAGAGTCCAGAGAAGGGCCATGAAGATGATTAAAGGGCTAGAACATCTGACATATGAGGACAGCCTGGGAAAGTTGGATGTGCTCAGCCTGGAGAGGCTTAGGGTGGACCTCAGGCCTCATCAGTGTGTCTAAATACGTAATGGGGGTCATAAAAGAGTTGTAGCCAGGCTCTTTGCACTGATGCACAAACTGCAAAAAAGGAAGTTCTATTTAAACATAAGACTAATTTTTTTTTTTTTTTTAGTACTGTGAGGGTTATCCAACACTGGCACAAGTTTCCCAGTTTGGTTGTGGAGCGTCCATCCTTGGACATATTCAAAACATGACTGGACACAGCTCTGAGGAACTGGCTGTTGTTGACCCTGCTGTGAGCACAAGGCAGAACTTGATGATCTGCCTTCCAACCTCAACCAATCTATGATTTTGTGAACCCAGAGTACGTTTTTATAGAACAGGGCCTGGGTCTCCCTTACGGTTAGCTGAAGAAGGTTCTGAAAAGGGTTTCTCTCTTATGAATCAAATTGGGCTCCTTGAGATTCTTCCCTTTTTGTCCTTCTGAAAAACCAAAGTCACATGCAGCTTTCAGACAAGTTTTGTCCTCGGGACTGATGTATCAACCTGCCACCCCTGCAAACTGTGAAAAATTGGCCTTTGGCCATAAGTGAGTTCCACCCAGAGCAATCTTAATTTGTGACTGGCTGGGATGTGCTGACTCAGCAGTTTTGGTGCTGGGCTCTGGAGCACAAGCGGTGTGGCCAAAAGGATAAACGAACCTATTAGGGAGGTGATTTTATCGGAGCATAAAGGTAATTCATTCTAACAACATAATGGGATAACGCAAAATGGAGAAAACACTCCTATAAAATAAGTCAGATATGGAAATGAAATGTCGTGACTCTAAGACAGAAGCTGAAATTGTTCTATCTAATGGATTTTGTTTTTCAGGTATTTGCAGTTGAAATTTTTCTTTAGAATGGTCACATTGTGGAAAATCTTGTGATTAGCAAAATTAAATTAAAATATCCCGTGCATTATTTAAAATATTTTTATCTTTTTATATGTTGTTTCTGTGATTATTAAGTTTAAAAGAATGTAAGATAAAAAAAGTAGATGTTTGAAACTTTGCTTTGGGTGATTGTCTTTGAGCAGTTGCCATAGCTCCTTAGTGACAACCTAAAGACTATTATATAGTCAGAGTGCTACAGGGGGAGAATTGAGGCTTGAACTTTAGGGAAATTATAGGATGCTTTCTGACAAGTGAAGGGCTGAGTCTTTGCACCTGGTGACGATCCAGTCAGAGACCACACAGAATGCAACTTGCTAACATAGGTATATGTAAAACCCCAGCCTCCCCATATTAACAATGAAGAAGTTGGCTGTTATTTGATCATAAATTTGATTGAATAGATGCTTTTATCAAAGAGTCAAACCCAATCTATTCAGTTGGATACATCTCCGCAGAATATTTATCTAATATGTGAACCACAACCACAACTCTGCTTATAAAGCTTTCATCTTAGTTTTAAGTGGTAACCAAGCACTTCCTTTCCTTTCCTGTTAGCTGTTACCCTCCCTGTGTTATAAGGTCCACTTGACAGCCAGAGCTCCACTGATTTTTTTCAATGGTCATCATTTATCAGCAATTACAGATGGCAATTCCCCAGTCTCAGGGCAGTTAAAAATACATGATAATTTTACGTGTTATTTGGGGAGTGTTTCCTTCCTTCATGAAGCTTATGTGGGTTATATGCACAAACATATCTGGTCCCTTTCTCATTTCAGGTCCTGAAACTAAAATAGATTGGATTACCCCAAATGGTAAGACTGCCCGTCAAAACATACAAAGAAGGAAAGTTTGTGTTTCTGTGGGTTTTAGCTTTATGTCTGGATTCTCCACAGACCTCTAAGGTGTGAGTTCTCAGTCAAGCTTTCCCCACACTTGGGATATTCATAACCACTTGCTTTCTGTCTCTTGTGTGCAATCTGGTTTCTAAAGAGGTGGGAGTTTGTTCATCAGCCTTTTCCTCACAGGCAGCATTAATGAGGTCTTTTTCTTCCACCCACATCCTATTTTCGGGAAGTGTGTAGGAACTTAATGACTTTAAGACTTCTTGCTTGTCTTATTAGATCAAAATTGTCCAATGGGCTCACAAAAGGTCAGGGAAGAGAAACAAACAAAAGGCAAACAGGCATGGATGCAGAAACCATCTCCTTAAGAAATGTTAGCATTCTAGCTTTCACTCGTAAATTGAGAACCAGAGCTGACTAAAGGAACATCTGGAAAGAAACAGTGTTTTTCTGCTTGTGTGGTTCTTCAGACCCAGGGATCTTCAGGACAGGTTACTGGCTGAAGGAGTATGGCTGTTGGTGTCAAGATCTCCTCTCCCATGCCTGATTTGTCTGGGCAAGTCTGAACATCCCTGTCCCTGCTGACACACAGCAGGACTTCATGGGTTTCCTCTCACACGTGCAATCTTTGCTGACTCTCCCTTGCTCTGCATGTCTACCAGGGTATCCCCTCTGAGCTGAAGAAGACATCATAATGTGTCAGTGGAAAACTGTTCTACTAATTTAGTCCTTTAACAAATTATTCAGAGTTTTGTTTTTCTCAGCGTCTTGCTTTCAGTGATCCTTCTTTCTCTGCCTTCCCACTCCCAAGTATCAAAAGTCTGGATAGATAAAACCACTTGTGAAAGACCTGGTGTCCAAATAGTTGATGAAAAAGGCTTCCAAAATTGCTGCTGGAATCAACCTTCTTCCCTTGGAGGCTTTAAAATGGGCCATCCATTATTCTTCCTCTTCCAGCTACTGAGTTTCCAAGGGCAGGTGTTCTGTGCCAGCGACAACTCACTGCCTGCAGTCACACCCCAGCACTAGAATCACTGACTGCTGTCTTGATGGGTTCAGGATACTCTTTCAGTCACAGCAATGTCTTATCTCTTTGTGCCCCATGAGTCCTTTCCAGGTAGTCTCAATATCCTCACCCAAAATTCTTGCCTGCAAACCTAATCTCCCTCTTGTGCTTACCCCAGAGCCTTGTCCAGGAGGAAAAAGTCCAGGATACCTCCCAGCCACCAGCCAATGTGTCAGCCCCAAGGTCAGAGCAGTCTTGTGTCCCGACAGGGGTTCTCCTTTTATATAACCACCTGCATAAAATAAAAATACCTTGAAATTTTATCATAGAATATAGAGGGATGTGCGTTCTGGAAAGAGATGTGCTACTGAAATGTAGGAAGTCTCAGATCTTGTGCTCCAAGGTTTCATTTTGCTTAAAAATAATTGAAATGAAACAATAGTACTTACAATATTTTCTCTCTCCGTTTGTGGGGGAAATGAGGAGGTATATTTTAAATCCCAATCCAGAAAAGATGTTTCTTTTCAGAATTACCTGAAGGTGCAGTTTTAGATCCATTTGGTCCCAAAGTCAAGACTTCTTTCTGGCAATTCCTACCTGCTCCTTGTGCTATGCAAAGCAGGGTCTGTTAGCCTGAAGGCAGCAGGTGGTTCCAGATGCTGCAATATTTAACTTTCAGTGATACTATTAAAGGAAATCAGAGATAATTTTACAGGATTTTAGACTTTAGGTGGTTTAGTGTACCATCAAAAAGATGTCAGAGCAGCTACCTACAACTTATTGAAGGTAGAAAACACCAATTGAACATGGAATTGGTACTCATAATTATGTTCAAATTCTGCTTTAATAATGTTGTCCATAGCTGCAGTACTGTAAATGTGAAAATGAATTTCTGGCTGAAAGAGTGCCAGTGTGAAGCAGCATATAATTTTGTTTTTGTTTGTGCTGTACTCTGTATAATTACTGTAATTATGCATATTAGGCTGTTCTGTGTAATGGCACCAGAAGGTAGATAATTTTGTCAATAACTGGCTGTAGCAGCTTCTATACACTTTGTACCATCCACAGAAGTACTTTGAAGATCACTTAATACTGCTGATTTGCCTGTAATAGGTTAGAAATTATTGCTGCTACTTCCAGAGTGTCTATCTGGAAGAGATGCCTTCCATAAAAATCAGGTGCTACTAAAAAAATCAGGACTTTGTGTCTGAGGAAACAGGTTGAAAAAAAGGACACATATTTTCAAAGTGGGTAAAATCTTTAGTTAGCCCTATCAGTATGATATGACAAGGATTTGCAGCAGAGTTCAGATTATACTCTGTACAAGAAATTACAAATGTTATAGGATCGTGGAATGGCCTGGGTTGGAAGGGACCTACTCAATGCCATTTACTTCTTTTTCAACAGAACAAATTTAGATCAAGACACTTATTAAAGAACTGACATGAAAACTGAATTTTATAATGACTCTAACCAGGAGCACATTGATAATAGAGAAAACAAATGGGAGAGGGGATTCAGGTGGGAGAAGTGGAGTCAGGCAGGAAGTAGGCATGGAATGAGATGCTACCTGGGTAAACTCAGAAATTTAAAGGAAAGGTGATATTTAGGAGCCAGATCCTTCAGATGTTCAGGAAAGATGCTCAAAAGTTGCCTTTTTCGTTGTATGAGCTGGTTGTTAGTAATGGTATTATGTTACCTGGAGCCCTCAGCCATTTCCTCAGAGCATTTTGTGTCCAGCGATGGGGTCTGTGGTGCTGAGACAGCTCTCCTGCAGATCTGGCACCGTCTGGCCACCCCTTGGTTGCAATAGCCAAGCTTTTCTCAGCATGGAAAAACCTGACATGAAGGAACCCAGGGAGCCAGCCCTGTCCCTCTCTTTGAGGTGGGGCTTTCTGGGTGGTGGTCTGCAGTCACTGTGACCTGGCAGAGCGTGGTGTGTGGATCTGTGTGCTGGTCCCGTGCGCTCTGTGAGCAGCGATCTGTGAGCAGCGATCTGCTGGCAGGCCATTTTCGCTGTCGTGTTGCTGTCCCTCTGTGATGGATATCGCACAAGGCTTTGTTTTTTTTCTGCCAGAAGAAACATGGGTGGATGGCTAGTGACTCATTTGTCAGAAAAGTTTGGAAACTAGTCACTAAAAGCAGAAGTGGAGATGCCTGGGGAGATGAAGAGGGCACGGGGTATAAAGCTGTCGTGATTCGCTTCTCCGTGTGTTATGCTCTGCATGTTCATCAAATTAGGACTCAGCTCCGTGGGAAGGGACTCCTGAGTGACACTGCTGGTTAGATGTGTTAAAAGTGTCCTTATCCTTGGTAAAGCAGGAATGCTGCTGCTAGATAAGAGTAGATTCTCTGAGAGGATCTGCTCCTGCTTTATGTCTCCTTGGGCTGAATGGATTCACTCTGAAGTACAAGATGCATGACAAATTTCAATGTCATTTTTAGCTCTGTTTTAACAGGCATAGTTTGGCAGTGCTGATTTAAGATACACAGCCTGTGTGGGGCACGCTGTTATTTATCATGCATTGATCTGGTGATCATAACCTGTGCTTTCCTGAGAAGTAACACTTGGGGCTCCCTTTGTATTTTGTAAAACTGACCTGCCACTTGCAGTTCACTCAAAATGCAGCGGCTCACCTTAGTGTGGATTTGAGCTGGCATGTTTGCCCTGCACTGTATTCCACAACTCCCCCCTCCCCACCGCCACCCCCCC
>VWZG01006116.1:223912-320520 GCA_013396735.1 Grallaria varia | reverse complement strand
ACGCCCCCCTCCCCCCCGCCTCCCCCCCCCCGCCCAAATCAGAGAAGGTGTGAATATACCCAGCTTGGAAAAGGACTGGCTTTGCTCGTGTGCAAGATCATCAACTTGATCTCTGTTTGATGGGACTCTGCACTTACGTGCCATGTGGGATTCTGGGTTTTGCCATCATGCAAGAAGTCAGAAAATAATAATGATTTTGCTATGGTGGCTCTGACAACAGGCCATTTATTCCTCTCTGAAACTTGGCTAAATTGATTTCCACTCTTAAAAGCAGCCACAGATAAACATGTTTTTCCCTGAGTGATTTCAAATGATGATTGTTGCTTTATTGACTGATGTGTTTTTCAGTCAACCCACTCTTATTCTGTTGATGACTTTGTAGAATATTTAACTTAATTAAATGCTGTTTTGTCTTTGTTGGTCAACTCAAATATATTTGGGCTCTTCAGATAAAATTGTTATTGTCTTGGCTAGTATCTAAAAGAAAAACTGGTTACAGAAGTTGCAGAGCATGTAGTCTCAGGGAAGGGTCCTGTCATAATTTAAAACTCAAGTACAACTCCCTCCTTAACAAAGAGTGCGAAAATCAAGTCAAATGACAGAATGTTGGTAAGAAAGAGTAAAATTAATCTGGAAACTCTGAATGAAATCAGAATGGATGATTTAACTGTAGACTAGACTAGTCAGCTAAGTGAGACCTACAGTTTGTTACTGGGATGGAAGCTGTAGTTCTTGGAGGCCACAGGTAGAAGTGTAGGCTCCCTCTGTGCTGTACTTCCCTGAGTGATAAAAGTAGCTCTACTATAAGGTCAAGCAATCCAAGTGTACTTGAAGAGTGTATACAGGTGCACTCTGTTTTTCAGGAGATCTCAAATGAAAGTCTGTCTGGTTTTAATGCATGAGACTTTCCTGGTACTGCTTGTCTAAACTATATTCTCCAGCATAAAATCAATCAGATATTCAAACTTGTATAGGGGAAAGTCTAAATGTCATTCATTTACTTTCAGGTGCATGACAGCCATCATTGATTTCTTAAAAACAGTGAGTTATTTGCACTCTTGGAATACCAAAAAGAGAAGGAAAAAAGGGATTGTGGGAAACTGATGTTGCCTCATTCTCTTTCTGAATTCTGGGTATAAAATTTTGGCCAACAATCGTGTCCAATAAAAGCTAAGAAATGCCCTTTCAGGTGAGGGTCCTCCTAAGCAGTTATCCTGCCTTCTGTCCAGCTGCAGATACTCAAGTGAGAGAGGAAGATCAGAGAAGTACACAGTGACACTTCCCTGAACATTCCCCCAAATGCTTGGGATTTCTGGCTTGGGGTATCCCTCACTGCAAGTCTACCAAAATCTGTGAGCAGGTTTGATACTCTCAAGTCAAAAGTCTCTTTGAACCTGATGCAGAAAGAGCCCTAATTGTTGAACTTGATGATCTTAGAGGTATTTTTCAACCTAAATGATTCTATGACTCCAAGCTGAGAGAAACGCTTGAGCCTTTCCTGTGTTGCAGGTGAACCTGGAGACTTCTCCTGCCCACAGGAGGCAAGGTCACCTCCAGATCTGTGAGAACTGCTGATCTTGGCCGGATCAGAGTAGCAATTGGTGCTGTGAGGCAAAGAGGCCAGTGGTTAAATGTCATAAGTCACACTACAGATGAGTGGTTGGTCTGGTGAAGTGCGTGGTCTGCACTGGCATTGACTTGACCCAGCTCGGCTGTGTCATTGCAGCTGGAAATCCTTAATGCTTCTATTCCAGCATTCACTGGGCCTTCTCTCCTTGTTTCCTGTCCAGTTGTTTGTTACTGAAACCATGGCAATTGTTGTAGAATCACCTGTATAAATAAATGAGTGCCACTTTAA
Organism: Grallaria varia; assembly: GCA_013396735.1. NCBI lineage: Eukaryota > Metazoa > Chordata > Aves > Passeriformes > Formicariidae > Grallaria > Grallaria varia. The sequence continues at coordinate 318,662 of VWZG01006116.1, read as the reverse complement.
AAACCTGAATAGTTCCTGCATGTTAATAATGGTAAATTATTATAGCAAAGTTGTGCTTTCTGTAAGAAGTACTGGACAGACTTGCACAAGCTTTTAAAAAGAGTTGTGACTCTCAAAATAAATTGGGAGTTTTTGAGTACAAGCCCAGTAGAACTCAATAGGTAAAGACTTGATTATTGGCAATGCTTAAATTGATTTACTTCAAGTAAATAATAATAATATATGAAATCAATCATGTGCTGAGTAGATCATGGACAAGTATGTTTCTTAGTTAAATTTTACAGCATGTCCCCGAAGACAAACGTTTTAAATTTTGATAGAAAACAGTTTGGTCTGTTTGAATGAGTCACTCAATTTTTTGCTTACTGCAGCTTTGCGTGGAGTGGATGATAATCAGCTGAAAATTGGGCAAAGTACCATGAATTCTTTTGTTGTCAGTTTTATGGATTACAACTCTGACTTAATGAAGAAAGTCAGTGTTCCCACATTATCAATATGTGAGAACAATTGGCCTTCAAACCCAATGTGTTCCCAAGTCAGACTTACAGGGGGAAATCTGAACAACTTTTCAGGAAAATCTCTAGGTCTCCCCCATGTGTTCTTACTAATGTGATTTCTTTTTCTTGTTTGTTGTGTGTATGTATAGCAGTAATGTGTTGTGAGTTGCTTAATTATTCTTCAACTTTTTGTCGGCAGCTATTGCATCACCGTGTTGTGGGTGACATCTAAGTGATTTCAAAGGCAAGATCAGTGACTGGATTCTGCTACTTGTTTGTGGTCATAGTGAAAGCTAAGGAGTTACTACTTTTCCCCCTTTTTATTCTTTAATTCATTGTTTCCATTTTATAATGTGTATTAAAACTCAAGTTAATTTTAGACTGACAGAGATCTCCAGATAGATGTAATAGAACACCACCATACATACATGACGATGTCAAACCAGTTCAGTTACCACATGGATATATTTCATTAAAATATTTACTATTTCCATGAGATATTTTCAGATCATATGCTTTAGTGCTGGGAGTCTTCACATGATGTGGAGGCTTTACCTATGTTTTTGTGTAAAGAGCTGGTGCAGCCATAGGTAGAGATTTGTCATGTAAACCTACCATGGGCTATGTTGTCAATAGATCTCCACATGGGGAGTGAGTGGCCCATAGCAATTGTCCCCTCTGCTTGTCCAATTCCAACAACCCTGGAAAAATGTAGTTGCAATGACAACATCCCTTGGAAGATTTCTTAGACTCATTTACCACCAGAATAGGCAGCAGTATTAGCGCTGTGAGTAATTACTAATATATTTTTATGTATATATATATATATATATATATATATAAAAAAATTATAATCACATGCATGTGTAAAAAATTCAAATTGTCATATGCAATTGTGCACAAGGGATAATGTTTATATATCTATGCAGACCACTATAAACAGAATTTCCTCACTTCTATTTAATGAATGTCCAAATTACAGACTGAATGTTCTTTTGGAAAGGGCGCTCAGAGATAATGTTCAAATGGGAAGATGTGTAACTCTGCTCACACTAAGACACAGGACACTTGAGTGAAAAGGCCTTTGGAGGCATAAATATTGTTCCATAACATTTTAAGCTTTTTTCATTTTAGGAGAAATCATTGCTGTCCCTTCCCAGCTTCTGCCAGATAGAAACTGAAATTGTATTTAGGAACAATATGAAAGAGTTTGTACTTTCTAGACCTGTTTTTCTTTAGGTGGTTACATTCAAGGTTGAAAGTAGCAACATGTACTGATGTAAATGATTTACAAGTTCACTAACAGATTGTGTTGAGAAGAAAACAAATCCGACATGGAAAAAAAGCAAGAAGGGAGTAGATGCAAATGTTTATAGGCTTTGGAATGAATACAGCTACAGATAATTCATGTTGTGTTCTGTCTTAGAAGAATTCGTATTAAAAAAGTTTAGGCAATAAAGAAATACAGGTGCTGTTGAACACTGTGAATGAGTTCCCTCTTCTGAGGCCCCATTGAAAGGAAATTAAGCATAAAGTAAGAGTACCATATTATCATTAAAATAACTTCATAAAGTAATGTACTTTACATAGCAGAGAACAAAAGTTGTGGGGAGGGACCTACAGATTTACCAAGGTCCATTTCATCATGCATGATGGAGATAACAGCAATTTGAGTTCCTGTTTTTAAAGCAGCACAGATGGCCAGATAAAGGAACAGAGAAAGAAATAAAAAGTCTAGACATTTGAAACAGACATTACTTCATTTTTGCTTCTTATTTAATTTCAAAATTTTTAGAATAAATGCATGGGATGGCCTGCTACTAACAGGGCAAGGCCAGGGAGCCCCAGTGCCAGTGCCGTTCACACTGGTGATAATTTTGATCCTTCTGTCTGCTTCTTTGGACACATGATCCTTTATGGATCCTTTATGCATTTTCTTTACTATGCCCCTGAAGTTCGCCGTAGCTTGCTGGAGTGCTTCATGGCTTGTGCTGAATGTAAGGGAGTAGTGGTCCTCCACCGTACCTGTGGTGGCTGGGGGCTGGACTTGAAGAGATCCAGTCAGATTGTGTCTCTTCTTGAAGTTACCAACTCCATTCTCTTGTCTTGTGTCATCTAAATTCCTCAGTGGCTTTTCTGTCCTCTGGCTGGAAACAGACCTCAGAGTTCATGAGCAGTATCAGAGAGTGTGACCCAGACCTAGGGGGGAGCAGGACCCAGGACAGCAGTAGGCAAAGGCTTGTCTCAGTTGTTGTGTGTGTCAGCTGCAGGTCTGGCTCTGCTGAGAGGCTGGATATTCTTTTGGTCCTGTCCTGTTGTGGCTCCAGACAGAAGTGCGGCTGTCCTTGAAAACCTGGCCCTTCAGTCCCTCACTGCAGCCTCTAGGCAAAACTCAAATGCCACGGATAGTGCTTGTACGTCTCTTCCTTGTGTGTTTTATGTGAGCTATTGTCAGGTGAAGAAAAGTCTGAAGTCTTGGCCTGATCAGAGGCATCAGTTACAAATGTCCCACACGGAGTCAAACCTCCCACTCCAAGGCGAGCATGAGATGAATGGAAATAAAAGCAAAATTTCAGCTCTCAGACTGTCTTCCTCAGGCTTGAAAAGTAGGGCAACATTTTTGACTTTGATAACTTTTTTCTGTGAAGATGATGGGATGAAACGCCCTGAAATTATGGATGAGCTGGGGCTAGAGAGAGTCTTTGCTGTAGCACGAGGCAGTGCCAGTATAATCATCGCTGGTGCCAGCGCAGGCTCCGAGCTGACAAATGCTGACTTGTATGGGGAACTCTGAAGACTGCGGAGAGAATTGAAGTTACACACAGTCATAAATATTTAATTCCTATTATTGCATGCTGAGAATTACAGTTCTGTCTGCAAAACACTATAAAACATAGCAGCGTAAAACATATGAACAATGCAAATATGCTGTAAATATTCGAGGGAAAACAGAAGCATAAAATTAACTCTGAAGCTTATTTGTAACTATAGACCTCAGGATGCTCTTGTGCATTGTGGTGGTATTTCGTAATTATACGAGCAGTTAAAAATGACCAATTTTCTCCTGGCATAAAGTATGTTGTGATTTAATTAAAGCAGAAAGCTAATTTAAGTGGAATTGAGATGGACTAAATCAATTATGAAGAATGCTATTATTAGATATGAGAGTCTAGCAAAATTAGTCAGGTACTATAGCACCACATTTTCTTCTTCCTAATGTAACAAGAAAGATTAGCCCATCATTGCCTCCAATGGTGCAAAGAGGGTAATGAACAAATTTTAAGATGGTAAACATTTTCAATCAAGATATAATGAAATAATCACTTGAACTCCAATAACATTTTGGCAGAAATAGGTGCTTTTCATTGAAAACAGAGGTAGTACAGCCAAAACCTGTGCCTCTGGTTTTGGAAGTGCTATGCCAAATCCTTAGGCAAGCTGCCAGTTGTTTTTCCCATGCCCCCATTCTGCCCTGTAAGCCAGGCTTCCCGGCAGCAATGATTGTCGTGAGTGAGGGGAAATGGTATCTTCAGGAATGACAGGACATACAGCTGGACTACAGAGCTTGGCCTACATCAGGGGCAACATGAGTCAGTCAAACGATAGTTACTATTCCTGCTCTGACAGTGTTTTCGTTGAAAATATGGTGTTTTTTTTAATTTTGGTTTGGGTTGGTTTTTTTAATGAGATTTTGCTTTTCTGTAGCCGAAGCCAGAAATAATAACCTGCTTTTCAACTCTCTCTGTTTTCAAGCAAATTTCCTGACCCTCACAAGCTGTGTATTTGGACTGGTGGCTACTTTTCAAAAACATCAGTATGTTAAATCTTTGTTAAAGATTGATCAAGTAGCTAGTGAAAGTGCTAGAGGTGCAATTATTATTCCTGAATGTTACTGACGTGCCAGTCTTCCCTCATTGCCAGAGAAGAACATTGTATCTTCTCAATACACATCCTTCCTTGTGCTCCTCCCTGCCCACTCAGTGGCTTGCTTACAGAAAGCTAATGAAAGCTCAGCTGAAATAAGGACATCATCGACTTTTCAAGGTGAGGAAAACTCCCCGGGGGTAGTTTAAGAGGCTGGAGCTGTTTACAGATGTTGTACCAGTGTGGTTTCAAAGAAGCCCTATGGCCAGGGGGCTGAGGTTTGGAAGGGTCAGAGGGGCTGAATTGAATCTTTGCTGTGGTCTGAGTGCTGGTATTTCTGCCTGTTCATAAAAGGGATGGAGAAGTGACCATAAATCATGACAAAAACAGCAAATGGGAAGCTGTATCTTCTCAGGTCATGGCCATAAGCTACTCTAGAAGATGTCTAGCATAGTTGAATAGCTTTACTGACCAGCCCTCTTATAGTATTATCAGGCACACGCAAAACCCTGAATTGAAATGGTTCAAAAGGTTTTCATTGCAGAAGCTGTGATTGCTTATCTTGCCCTCAGACTGAAAGTTGCTTGTTGAAGTTGTTCAGTGTGGATGCAGTGATTTCTGCCTCCCAGACTATCCGAGTTGAAATAATCCAAGCCACTGCACTTTGTACTAAACTGAATTGAGGAGATGTGCAAAACCAGTCACTAAATCTACGATAACCTCTAGTAGTAAGCAGTAGCTTCACTGCTTACAATTGTGTCATGTAGGTGGACTCTTTATAAACATATAACAGCAAAAAAGTTACACTTGGCATTGTTGTTTATACCAGGTATATGAATAAAACAAATGAGGTTAACTAAAGTGATTTTCCAGCAGAAATATATCTAAGCTGTCAAGTCTAAAAGTATCATAAGAACCCCTTTTTTCCTCTCCCTTTTTTCCTTCCTCCCCTCCTCACTCCCTCCTTCCCCATATATGCATAGGAAATGATTATACTGACAATATTCCGAGAGAGGACCTTGCCTGAGATGAGGTGACAATAAAACCTCACTGCAGGGAAAGAAAACTGCAATAGGTATTCCCACCAGGCAGCTTAACTCAAATGCCTGTATGCTTTCACTTTTTGCAGTAAATCTGTGTCAGGCTGACTGAACACTTCAATTCTGAATGTTCTTGCTTCTGATGGATAGTCTTACCTACCAAAGTCATTCACCAGCTTCACCATTCAAGGGTGAGTTTCTCTTATAGTAATAACAACAACAAAAAAAATCTCCTAGAAGTTTTTTAAATGCTGTGTAGTTATTGGTCATATGAATTCATAAGTTAATTTTAAAAACCTTTGCTTGGAAGCTGAGAGAACTTCAATGGCCATTTAATAGTCCAAGCTTGAGAGGGTCAAGTCGTCAGTATCTTTTATTGGCAAAAAACTTTTCAATATACAGACAAACTGCTTTGCAGCACTCAAGCTAAAAGCCAGCCACACTAAAGTTAAGTCCTACAACACTTTAGAAATGAATTTTAGAAATAATAGTGGCAATAATAAATCTTTTTTCTAGAAATAAAAACCTTTCTCATAACTTTATGTATCTTGCTGAGAAGTTGTTTTTTCTAGGCTTTCATGAAATCAGCTAATGGAGTGGTGTCAAGGCTCTGATTTCACTTCAGCAATGTTTTATATTAATTTAAAAAATACTATGAACTGTTTTAATCTAAACTGAGAAAAAAGGCTCTTGATTTAAATATCACTGTCTACAGATGATTGTGCATTAGTGTGATATTGACTATGAGGTTGATTTAATTGGTACAGCCAGTCCTTTTGGCCCTTCATTATAGGAGAGAGCAATAAGCATTTCTTTCGCATAGCACCCTCTACTTCCATTCCCCAAGACTCATTTGCTGCATTTATTTGGCAGGAGGAACAAGTTTCTCAGTTCAACTCCTGCTTTCCAGCCACTAATCCTTCTAGATTTGTCTGCAATTTCGACCACAAAACACCATCATGGTACCCAAGCCAAACAAGCTGATTTGTCACAGGAGGCAGCTTGGCCCTCGCAGCATCCAGCTTCAGATGGGGCTGTTCATGCAGCTGAGAAGCAGCTTTAGGGTGGTGGGAAGCAGCACAGCCATGTTTGATCCCTGCTCGTACCTGGCCTAAGCTGCTCTAGTACTTTGGTATGTGGGTGCATTGCAAAAATATTGCACTACAAGTAGGTGTATGAATGCATGAGGAAACCTTAGCTGGTATTTAGTCTCATTTACTATAAAAAAAAGCCTGAAGTGTGCAGCATAATTCTAAAGTCCTGAGACTCCTGTTAAATATTAATTTACCAGCAGGTTCTGAGTCTACACTCCTGGTAAAAACTTGGACGTTTGACATTACAGTTTTAACTGGTGCTTGTTTCAAGTCACTCAGAGATGGTGGATTTTCCTCTGTGGGCTTTAGTTTATTTTCCCCACATCAAAAACAGTGAAGTTCTGGCCAGTGCTAAAGACAAGGGGACATTTTTATTATTCTAAAAGCCCCCCCACCCCAGGCTCTCCCTGGTTGCCTCTTGGGAGAGTACTTCTGCTGGTGATAACAAAATTATATTACATAGTTAGTCTTAAAAATTAGAGGAATATATCTACTGTCTGCTCAGAGTTGGCCTTCCTTCAGGCTCTGCCAGGGTAAGAGCTATGGAAAGTTCTTTGGAACTGATGTGAAATCATTAGTAACAGAATTTGTAAGGATGAAAATGAACTATTGTGATTTTTTTTTTTTTTATGGTTGGTCCATTTGTTAATGCCAAGAGTTGTTCAGGCTGTGGCTGGTTCATGATCTTCCTGCCAGGATGCTGCCCTGTGCTGGTGCCAGTCGGCTGAACCGGTATCGGTCTGGTTGCTTGTTTGTGCATTCAGCTTAGGACATGGTATTGCACTCTTGCTTTTCCTTCACCCTGAAGTACATGAAGCACCATTTTCTGCTGTGTTTTGCTGGATCCTCCCTCTCCATGGGAATGTGGGTCTGGGTTTCAGGTCCTTACAAGCTGGAATGTACCCGAAATGCTGAGGAAGAGGGTCATGTTCCTGGTTTGCAGGAGATGTTCCTGCTCAGATCTTCTAGTCTTCATGCCTTTTACCATTTTGCTGCTTTGGACTGTCTTCCTGCTGATAGCAACTCTCCTGACAGCTTTAGATGATTTTGTGTTTCTGTACACAGGCACAGTTTTCATCTTTTAGTTCCTGGCCAACATCCTGCCAGCCAATTACTACTTGCAAAACTTAGCAGTGGAAGTCCACAGTAAAATATCAAAGTAGCTTATGTTAAGTTTCCTCCTGTAAAAGCATTTCCTCCTACTTTGCTTTGAAATGTTATATTTCTAATGTTTTTCAGGGAGGAAACTTAACAGAAGCTACTTAATGGCCATGCAGCCCCTAAGTGTTTTAGGGCCCCCAAGTGTTTAGGACTAACTGAATGGTTTCAGGATTGCTCTTTATCCAGGAGAGGATCCAGTACTCAAAGCCTAATTTATGGGCTGATGCCTAAATTAGGAATGCTGGTGTCTCTCAGTTTGCTGATATTAATGTTTTCAGAGAGTTTCCTGGCAGCACCCAGTCTTTACCCAGCAACCAGATGTGTGGATATTTATTCAAGGCACTCCCTTTTGGGGTTTATTCTGCTACTGCCTTTTATTGCTGTTGTTTCTCTGACTTTTTTTCTATTTCTTTTCACTGCTTGTTTCTCTTCTGTTTTCCACCTGCTTTTTTTTTAAATTTCCCTTTCTCAAAGGGTTTCATTGACCACTTGTACCCTTTTCTCCCATTGCGTTCCACTCCCAAATTGCTGATGCTGACACTACAGTGCTATAACTAAACCTGGTTTTGCTAAGATCAAACGAGCAAAATTAAATGCACATTAGCTCACCATTTCATGCTGCCTGTGGACTGCAGTTAACAGCTCCAAATCCATTAGTGCTCAGCCAGCAGTAAAACACTTTTCACCATATCCCTGAGAGTCAGAAATGCATATTAAAAACCATGTGGTTAAAGCTCCTGGTGATCTGAATGACTCCTCCAAGCCTTGTAAATACGTAAAGTTGTCACATATTTCATGCTCATAATTTGTTGTGGATGTGAACTACCAGTTTTTGCTTATGTAACTTTATTTCAAAGTCTTTGTCAGGAAAGAGGATGGAAAGAATGGGAAAAACACCAAGTGACGGGTGATTTGTGCTTTTCCAGCTAACCCAGGTGGCATTTATCTGCTATTAGGCTGTCTACTCACTTTTATCAGCTGCACTGCTGTAACTAAATGCCTCGGTAAGGCAGGGCAGTGACAGTTGTGTGATGTCTGCTGTGTTTCGGGGTGCCCTGGGGACCCAGCTGAACAGTCTGAGCGCTTACAAAGGATCTGCCATTGCTCGAGGTGGAACATGCAGAGTGCATATAGAAACCAGGAGGCAAACTGTAATATAAGCTCACCTGGGGTTACACTTGACCTAATGTTTCATCCAGTTCTGTGTAATGAAATTGAGAGAGTGGTGCTTGATAACACTAATTAGGAACTGTGAATTAAACCTGATATCACTAAGCAGCAAATACAGTTGCAACAGCGAGGATTAGAGGAACAGGCACAGTTCAGAACTGAAATATTCATCTAATTATTTTTAATTCCAGTTATTCCCAATGCATGAACTGAGTGTTCAGCAGCACCTGGTGTTTCTGTTACCCGCTGAGCTCCCAGCAGCAATAGTTTGCAGTTATTTGAGAGACCTTTTTTTTTAGGAGATCCTAAACTCTGTGGTGAAGCTGCCTGTGCTGTAAACCCAGAACAGAAGAAGACCTCCAAAATATCGAATAATTTTCATGGTCTGTGTCAGATGGAATGCTACAATTTCTAGCTTCACATTAAAAATCACAGAAGCAAAACTGAAAGTTTTGTGAACAGGTACTAACCAAAACACGATGGCAATAAAATAATAATGTTCTTAACAAAGATTCATTTGAAAAATACTAAGAAAATATCTTCCTGAAAGCTGTACCAGTGCAAAAATGGTAAGCAGGTCTCAAGTGTGTTGCATTTCTGCAGGGGTTTGAAAACCCTTGTGCACATGAACAAGTTTTGAGAGTTTTATGTTCTGCACTGCAGATTTTATGCAAGTACATTTTGAATGTACATACACTTGTGTTTTGTGGAATAATCTCCAAAGGCGATGTAAAGGATCCAGTATAGAAAGAATAAAATATTTTATTGTATGAGTAATTAAAAAAACGATGGGCCATGCATATTGATTTTAGAGATTTACATGTGATTAAGCAAGATTTACATGTCCTGCAGAAGAGGAGTGTTTTATTTAATCATAATTTAAAAATTAATTTTTAAAAAAAGTTTTAATCAAGATTAGTGATAACTAATGAAAATACAATTGCTATAGGCAAGATACATCCTTACAGAAAGGATATGGATGAGGGAATGGATGTTTTGATTCCTGCTGAACCGAGCATGTGCTTCATATTACCCATCTAGTATGTCATACTGACTTTCAGGTAAAGTGTACGGAATACTTGGCTGGAGCACCACCTCATTCTCAGCCAAAGATGAATCACAGCATCACACGGAATGGGCAAGGCTGGAAGGGACCACTGGAGGTCATCTGTCCAACCTCCCTACTCAAGCAGGATCCCCTAAAACACATCACTCACAATCGTGTCCATATGACTCAGGTATCTCCAGACAAGGAGACTCCACAACCTCTCTGGGCAGCCTGTTCCAGTGCTCAGAATGAACTGGAAGCTTCATGTGATGGGTTGACCCTGGCCGGATTCCATGGGCTCACTAAATCCTTCTGCAACTACAGGCAAAAACAGACTCAAAGTGAGATAATACCTAAATTTATTACTAACAGGATAAAAGCTAAGCTAAAGAGTGCGAAATAAAACAACCTTAAAACACACACCACACACACTTTCTCCCCACCCCTCCTTGTGTCCATGGTGGGTTGCAAGTAGGTTGCAGTTGCTGCCGCTTGCGATGTGAGTTCCCCCACCCCTCCGGGTTACTCATCCATGGGGTGCAGTAAAGGTTGAGTCCCTGCACCCCGATGGGCCTCTGTGGGTTGCAGAGGGACATTCTGCTTCACCACGGTTTACAGGGCACAGCAGCTGAGTCCATCTCCTGTGGGGTCCCTCCCACGGGAGACAGTTTTAATAGACTTCTCCAACGTGAGTCCATCCCTCGGGCAGCAGCTCTTCCACATGTGCTGTCCTGAGGGTCACTCCTCCATAGTGGTACAGTCTTTCATGGACAAGATGTACTGATGTGGGTCCCCCCATAGGGCCACAGCACTCACTTGAGTAAAACCTGCTCCAGCGTGGGTCTGCCTCTCCACAGGTCCATAGGTCTCCTGCAGGATTCCACTCCATCCTGAGCCTCCCACAGGGTCACAGCCTCCTTTCAAGCATCCACAGCTCCAGCACAGGCTCCTCCATGGGCTGCAGAGGGGTCTCTATGCTGAAATGGTCCTCTATGGGCTGCAGGGGTTTTAGCTCTGAGTCCTTTCCCTGCTCCATGAGGTGCCTCCTCCCCGCCTTCTGCAGCAACCTTGATGTCTGCCTTGTTATCCCATGTTCTTGCTCTCTTGAATTTCTTCTGCGCAACAACATCCAATTCTTAAATATGTTATCACAGAGGCATTACTGTGATCTCTAATTGGCTCGGCCCTGGCCAGGAGCCGGATGTCCCTCCTGAGGTCGAGTATCATTGGCTCCCATGGGACAGGGGAAGCTTCTAGCAGCTTCTAACAGAAGCCACCTCTGTAGGCTCCCCTCCCCACACTAAAATTCAGCTACAGAAACCCAGGACACTTCACTTTCTAGACCTCTGGATTCTTTACAGCTTTTGTGATTGTGAAAGTCAAAGTGTTTGCTACAGGAGTTTTTCCTTGCTGTTTTTTGTTATCTTTTCAGTATTCCCAAGGCAGCTGGCATGCTGGATACCACATGGATACAAACTTCTGCCTTTTCGAGGCAACAGTAGGTTGGAAGATGGGGCTTGCAAAGCTGGTGTCAGACCAAAGTGGCTGAAGTGGCACTCGGTCAGTCGTGCCCTCCTGAAGGTGCTGGAGCTGCACGGTGGCCTTGTGGTGTGAATGCCACACTCAGGATGGCATCTTCCAGTTGCCCTGGTTTGGCAGAGATTGTTTAGAGTGACTCATGTTGTTAAAGACTCTGGGAGGTCGGATGATGAGCAGCCCAGGAGAGTGGAATAAGCCCAAGGGATTTACTTTATTTTACTTAGTACAAAGGAAAGTACAACAAACGTTAAAGAAGCACATGGAAGCAACATTCATCTCATCTGGCTTTGCTGTCTGAAACCAGATTAGCCAAGAAAAGTTACTGCAAGAGTATCCCCTTGCTTGTGCAAGCATGGTCCCCTATTGACATGCTTCACTGTACCAGTTTGTACATTAGAGAACTGAATGAGGGTGGGGAATATCTAGAGGCAGTGTCTGCCTAATGCTTTTATAAAATTCAGTCATGTCCCTGGTCCCCAGAGTGTGCTGTGGCAGTGGGTGGCACAACCCATTTATCCATTTTTAATGTTGAAATTCAGTTTAAAAAGATAACAGATTGAAATCCTATGCTTCCCTATACCAATGAAAACAGTCTCAGTATGTTCAAATAGACCAGTATTTATTCCCCGCCCCGCTCATGCTCCAAAATTTAAAAAGAAATGACCCATTTTCTTTTCTCAAATTGTATCTTGCAGTATCATTTCCATATTCTGTAGCTGAGATGTAAGTGTGATGGATGTGATGGAATTACTGAGTTGACTAACAACAGCACATTAAGTAGTCATAATGAAACTTGGATTAATTGCTTGGGTATAATTGCTTTGACTGTTTTTTTTTAACTTGCGATCCTGCCTAGGCGTGATCTGTGTACTTCACTGTTCTTATTCTCCCTTACCTCTGTGGAGAACCTCTGTCCCTGACCCATGTCCTGTGAAGGCTGTTACTCATACAGTGAGCAAAGAGAATGGGAAAAAAACAACCGGCAAACCAGAAATGTGTTGAAGACAGAAATAGCAATCCACATAAATTACGTGTATTTGAGCAAAATGCCTGTTCTGGGAAATAAAGGTAACCAAATTGAAGACATTTCTGTGCTGAGCTATTTCAGCTCATATTCAGAAGATGAACTAACAGCTCATTTTGAGCTCATTTCCTACGCTGATTCAGGTTCAACATGTTTCTCCAAATGCTGGGCAAACTGCAAGTGTATGGAAACAGGGGGTGCTGATACCTGAGGCTGGACTCAGAGATAGATACAAGTGGTTGTGAACACACAGAAATGCAGATTTACTATGTGTAATATTTTTGCAATGTTCCAAAATTATGTGATATGGAAATCAATGAAGTTAATAATTCTAATGAGAAAGCGATAAAGGCTACTGATTTTAATGTGTTCTTATAGGAGAGGCTGAAGGCTTTGGTTCCACTATTTTTTCCTCACATCTTTTGGAGAACAGACTGCTGCTTTGCACACTCATGTAGCATACTAATAAGGTATTATTTTCCACCTCTCAGATCTCTTTTGAATTCAAATATATCTATTAGCACTTTTACAACACAGCTTATGCATACCTGTAGCCTATGTGATTAGCTGCTTCTACCGTACCATTTGGTGGGTGGCATTGCAAATTACAGAATAACATAGGGAAACAGAGTTGTCCTGCTGTTGGTCTTAACACCGTGTATGGAAAATGCAGAGAGGAAAAAAACAGAGAGATTTAAAGTAATTTGGATCTGCATTATTTGAGCTGGCAGGATTCCAGGGTTTGTCATTTTAAGCCTCTACGAATATGAGTTAGGACGGTGATTGGTGAAGGGAAGCCTTGAAATGGGTTTTGAAGGCTGTTTCAAGAGTAGAGGTCAGCACCAGTACTAGCCTGGTGAAGGAAATGCGTGTGGCTGAGAACTGTTACCCAAAGGAAGATGCAAAGTGCGAGCTGGCTCAGGACAGTCAGCAGGGTGGGCATTATTTTTTTCTGACTCTAGGTTAGGCTTTTTGGCTGTTCCTGCTATGGTGAGACAATGGTAGAAGATGAAGACAGACCTTGCATAGAGAACTGAGGTAGGAAGAACAGGAGAAAGCTGGGAAAAAAAGAGCTTGTTTTGATGCCACTGTGAAATGTGTCAGTGGTGAGGCACCCCCAGACATCTGCCTGCATGCCCCAATGCCACCTTCGGGAGCCTGTCTGGCTTTTGAAGGGCTCTTGATGTGAGTGAAAAAGACATTCAACTCATGCTTCTGCTCCTGGTAATTGCTGTTTCTCCGTGTGGTTTGTGGAGGCCATGGCCGTCCTCTCCTGGCTTCTGAGAGCACCTTTAATATCCAAATGGTCTTGTTGTGTTTTATGTTTCCAGGTCACTCTGAAGGCTGTATGCCACTTGCAGAAGGGCATCAAGGGTCTTTCATTATTCAGTAAAGGCTGAATCAGGTCTTCAGGCATCATCAGTCTGGTGTGTTTTTTGTCCTATTATACGCAATTTTTTCTAGCAGATAAAAATGAAGTGTTTACTTTCCAAAAAACGCAGTTGTGATGTGATGGCCCACCTCTGGCAGCATACCTGGGGTATGGCAATATTGAATATCAACTGCTGCATTGCTCTCAGAATCCTGAGGACTCTCCTGCTAGTGTTATCTAGGGCAGGGAGCTTAAAACTGAGCTGTCTTGATGTTTTCCTGCTCAGAGAAGAACAGTCTGCCAGGTGGTGCTGCCTGTTAAGTGGTGGGGTATGGGCCTGCGCCATTCACTGCAAGGTTATAAAACTGGATTGTTTTCTTAACTCTCTTTGAATTTAGCACCAGGTCTACACTGTCTTCTGGGGCGGTGACCTGCTCTGCTTCTCATTTCTGAGGGCTGGCCTTGACAAGGAACTTTCTGACCCTGATATCTAAGTGTTGCTCTTCCTTACAGTCCAGATAGGGCAGGGATCAGGTGCTCCTCTATGCTTTTTTCCAAAGGACTCTCCACAAACTTCACAGCAGTGTTGGCTGTGATTTCTGCCCAGCATGGGACAGAGGTTGTAAACCATTTCAAACCCCCTTTTTTTTTTTTTTCCCCCCATCCTTAAAGTCTTTGCTGCTAATTAAGCTGCTTGTCTGGGGCCTTTTGTAGAGTAGTGTTTTCGTTTCTGCTCTAACATGCTGACTAGCTGTCATCATGAGCCATTGCCATAGGAAAATGTCTGCCTGAGCATTTATAATAGTGATGCTTAATGGATTTGACAATCAACTGGAGTTGCAACATGAACTCTTGCAAGTTAGATAAGCCTAAAAGGCTAATTGTTATCCTAAACTCCATTAGCTGAGTTTAACTTGGATGCTCTTTAGTCACCTTCTGGTACAAGACTCTGAAGCCAGTGTCAACATTTTAAAGTAAATCCTGTTCATGATTTGTCAGATTATAAGAATAGCCCCATTATGCTCAACCAAAGGCCCATCGAGATCAGTATCCTGTTTCTGACAGTAGCTGATAATTAAGGAAAGGGTGTAACAATAGGGGAAGTATTGTGTGATATTTTCCCAATATATTCTCCCACCCCTCAGCAGTTTATGGCATAAAGATTTTCTGATCCTTGTGTTTAATCACTCTTTGTGGCCTTGTTTTCAGTTGGTTTGTCAAATTCTACTTAGGCTTTCAGTGTCTGCAGCATTTTTGTCAATGGTTTTAGCAATTTAATGACTCTCTCTGTCAGAAACAAGCTTTTGTTTGTTTTAAAGCCCTGGCTGAAAATTTCATACGATACCCTCCCCTAGTTATTGTATTTTGAGAAACAAAACTCCTTATTCATCTCCTTCATGCCACTCATGATTTTATAGAGCTCTAATGAGAACCTAAGCTGAATGAGTTTCAGAGTATGATTTAAGACTCTGTATTATGGCTTTATGTTTTCTGTCTGTTTCTATTCCATTTGCTTTTGCTTTATGTTTATTTCATCTTTGTTTCAGAAATTTAATCACTTTGAGAAGATTATTTTGTCTAATTAAGGAAAAATTAATCCAGGGACAGTAATAATTTGAGAGCCAGGATTTGAAGGTAGTTTATTTAATCTATGTGTCTTCAAATCCTTTGGATTCAATTTTCCCAGGTTTCATACTGATGGATGCTGTATTAAATTATTTAAATAGATGAATTAAATATTTGGAGCAAACAGAGGCTAATTCATTTTGCCCTCTAATAACACGCCTCTGTAGCCAAGCAGCACTTCTAGAAGAGCTGAGGAGACAGTTGTGAGCTGGAAGCACTGTATGCAAAACAGGGGGCAAGGGCCACACGAAACCCCCTCTGATTTATTCCCTAGAACTAATTTGTCAATTCCTCGTGGTCAGATTAGCAGAATGGAGCCAAGAAAGAAACCTCACAGAGATCGAGCCTGTGAGATAAAATAATAAGCAGCTGTTGCTCAAGAGCAAGCTCGGACCAGAAATGTAATTAGCAGCGCGCTGGCCGAGCTGTTTGCATGCCCAGAGCCTGCACAGTGCCCATCTCAGGGGCAGTGGGAATTCTTCGTCTGTATTTGGGGAGAAGAAAAATCGACCAACTTCCTTCTCACTGAGAATAAGGACGACTGGAAAGGGATAGAAGAGATGGAAAAGAGCAGAACATGCTCTGTAGTACTCAGGGACACTAGATGGGGATATTTGCTCACTTTGTGGCTCTTGGTACCCCACAGAGCTTTGGTGAGGTGGTGATGTTGCTGAGACACAAGGAGAGCTGGTGACATCCCAAAGAAGGGATTGCTCAGAGGAAGTTGCCTGGGACTTGTGGGGCAACCTGTACCTTTGTTGTCATTTCTTACTCCATGGTTTCCATCTCAAACACAGCTGGTCTGTACAGCTCAGGACATGCTGAGATCTCTCTTCTGGCTGTGAAATGCAGCTCAGCATTGTGGGGGATGGGATGACCATGGCTCTTCCTCTGCACCTGGAGGAAGAAAGGAGAAAACTTGTCTATAAAAGAAGGAGAACCAAAACTGTGGCATGTTACCACTATCGAACTGAAGCATTGAGGACAAGAGAGGGACCTGAAGCTACTCTTTGTATTCATTTCCTTTCCATATGTTTTGCTTGCCAAGTGGACTTCCTTTAAAGCAGGATACTCCTGCCCTGACTCCAGAGTCCTGGCCGCCTGTGACTTATCACCCAGGGCGAGGACAGGCTGCTGAGGTGACTGTCTCACAAGGACATGACTGCTGCCTTTGCAAGCCCTGGCAGAACCACTGGGTTAGGGTGAGCTTCGGGCAGTCCCAGAGAAGAGCACAGTCACAAGAACAGGGGAATCACATGTCAGTGATACCTGGTGCAGATTTCAAAGGTGGCCATGGGATTTAAGATGCATCTGACATGTTCTGGCTCTGGGATGCTGGTGGCAGTGTTGGTTAGTGCTTCAGTGTCTATTTTGTGCATGGTCAGGCTGCAAAAAGGACTCTAAAGGAGATAAGAAAGCCTTGAATTCTCCCGTTAAGATGAGGAGTGGAAATGAAAAAAAAAGGTGTTGCTACGCTTCAAAATCCATAAAGGGTAGATGAGGTCTCTTAGTAACATGTTGAACAGATGTGACAGAAACAATTTGGTTGGATCAAAGGTTTACATTTAGTGAATTCGGAAGCTCTTTTGGTTTTTGTTGTTTTTTGTTTGTGCCCATATACACTCCTGGGCGGAGGCTCTGGGTAATGACCATCTGTCAATATCTGTTGATAACAGATTCTGTTTCACCCTTGGAAATACTGTTGAGTGGTCATCAAGCCAAATGATAGAGAGGAAGTTGCTGAGTCAAGCTAGGACCCCATACTTGCTCATGTTTTAGTGACTTGACCCACTCTGACATTAAACACTGCCAGTACCCTGTTTCACCATCGCTGACTGTCACACTGTGCCCAGCAAGAGAGTTGTTAAGTCACAGAGACTAGATGATCTTTAAGGATTCTTCTAACCCAAATCACTCTATGATTCTACTTCCCTAAGTTTGTCTGTGATAAAACTGAGATCTTCTCCAAAGATCTGTAGAAAGTTTAGCCTTTGGTGTAGTAAAAGGTATAGCGGATTTCCAAAAGCAACAAATATCCTTTTCTCCACCCCCTCCAGGTTCATAACTTCACTGTACTTCTCTTACAGCCTGCCTACTGCAAGTTTTGTGTACTGCTTAGCAGTTCAACATACAAACACCCTCTGTGTAAAATTAGGAGCTGATGGAAAATGTTTGGCTGAGCTAGTGGAGATTTTTGCATTTCCCTTTTTTCAGGATCAGAAGGCTGCCTGAGCAAGATTGTTTTCTTGATTTAGTTTCTGACTGTCTTATTTTGTGCTCTTCTGCTTTGACAGTAGATGTTTAGATGAAAACAAAAAAGGTGGGGGGATGGAGGAGGTTTGTGAGTGGCTCCTTTTATGAGGATTTGTGATGTGAAACATTGATATCTACACGTGCAGAGATAACAAGGTGCTATTCCTGAAATAGGATATCTACCCATTTTGTGCAAGTGCTTATATTTCTGAAAGGAGTGAATTTCTTAAGCTGATTTGGTTTGGATTTTTTTTTTTTTCCCAAGGAAACAGTTTTCTCTTCAGCAAACTCCAGTCACCAATTCCTGACTTTGGGTTTGCCTACATTTGGAAATATACCAAAATAGCTATTCCGGAATAAGCTCCCGGGAGGATATTTTAGAACTAGATTAAATTAAATTGGAAATAGGAACTCTTATTTTGGAATAAGAGTGTCCGCTTTGGGATTTTTATTGAAATAAACCATCTCAGAATAATTGTAGCTATTTTGGTATATTTCCAAGAGCAGACAAGAGCTGAGCAATGTTCTGAAATAATTATATTAAAATCTCATGAATGTGATGGATAATGGAGAAAAATGTCAATACTGAGTTAGAACAAATGGGAGTGAGTGTGTCTGATGGTGTCATACACTTGTTCAGTGGGATTTTTCCGGTTTAAGCAAAAGGTTCCATTCTTTGGGCTGTGTACATAATTTTTTATTAATATTGTAGTAGCAACACTACAGTGCTAGGAACAATCTTACAGGCACAGGTCCTACCTCTGCACAACTTGCAGTCTAGAAATAATCTATTTATTTTGTAATGCTATAGATGTCAGCAAGTCTGTTTTGCAGATAAAATATGGGTTTTCAACTCTTTGTAACACCCCTTCTTTATAACACTTGTTTATAGCACTCCTTGTTCAGGCAAAACTGCTATTTATGTTTTTTTTCTTGAAGGAGAGCAGAAGAAGATAGTTACAAGGGGACAGAATTTATAAAAATCACACATTTTTCTGTATTTGTAGTTATTGTGCCACCCCTCTCTGCTTAGTTTACTGTAGATAGCACGAGTCATTACTTGCAAGGCAAAAGCAATGTGCTTCATTACAACCTGTGGTAAGGAACTAGTATAGTTGTGAAATGGATATGTCACTCCTATTTACATGCACATAATATGTATGGAGAGATGGTTTAAAGTAACACTTTCTCGTTCAATAAGGAATACTCATGGCTGAGAAAGTTTTACTATCTTTCCAGGTAAGTTTATTTTCTTCCCCCTTTAGGCACTTCCATTTATTCCTTGACTCTCAATGAGTGGAGGTTGCAGGGGCTTTTTCTGCTGCAAGTAAAGGTCACACTCTGTATTTACCTGCATTCTAATCTTCCATGTACTTTCAACACTATTTTGGTTCCATACTGGAGATCTGAAAAAAGATGTGGAAATTCAGCAGGGCAGTTTCAAGGTTATCCCACAGGCCAGCAAATCCGTAATGTGATTTTTTCCCCCTTTATGGTACATCATAATAAAAGAAGTTGATATAATATTAAAGGGAAAGGCAGTTTCTTCTTATCAAATTATCTTATCTAGCATCAAGTTCTTGCTTGAAGGTAATTTTAGCTAATCCTTTGTAGCAATAAATATATTACATTTATCACATTGAATTTGTTTCCCCTTCATTTCATCCAATTACCTTTTCTATGACTGGAAAACATATCAGAGCTGTCTCCACACTTTTTTAATGGAAGTTAACTCACTATTCTCATCTTGATCTTTTGTCAAGATGTGCTTTAATTAAAATGTTCTCATAATTTGTCTGGGTTTATCCCCCAGGATCCAGATAATTGTTAGGTTTGTGTTTCAAAGTGGGATATGGCAGTCCAAGAACTGGGCTAGGACTGAAATTCTGTGGGTGTAGAAACTTCTATGCAGGTTGCTATAATGCCACAGTTCAGGATATTATAGTCAGAGGTCTGTCAGCATTACTATTATAAATATGTTTGTCTAGTAGTTTGTGCTTGGCTATTAAAATTCCCTTAGGAAATACAGATATAAATAGCCTCAATCAGGCAACCCCTTCTAAAATTAAAAACACACATGGTTTCCTAGTGTAAAAAGCAGTTGCTGCTGCTCACTGGATAGGTCACTGCCACTCAACAGCTCCGTATGTCAGTGACACTGATCAGCTCCTTGAAGAAAACGGGTGCTCCCACTGTTTTCCTACAGAGCCTGGGCTGTAGGTTCCCCACACGATGGCATCTCAGGGATTCCTCTTCTGAAGGGAGTGCATTTGTGTGCACAGTGCAGGGATGGTGCCGCCGTCTTAGCAGTTGCTCTCGTGTTTCTTTCAGCTCCTTATACCCATGTGTGAATTATGGTATTATAGTAAAATGTGGGGGTCCCTTCTATGTGTTGCTCATATCCAATGCAGGCTTTTTAGCTGGGGTGATATGGAGCCAGCCGATGGATTAAGGCAGGATGAACTGAGCGAAATCTGTGATAGGTAAAGGGCTGTCATTAAAAGGGGGAGTTTTAATTGAACTCTGCAGCCTTGGCTGCTTTCCTCCAAACTACTCACCAATCCAGTCAGTAACAAATAAGGCAAAAATCTTTGTGACAGATATCTTGCAGATATCATGGTGACTTCCCCGTGCTATTGATGAACAGTGGGCTGCTGGGTGAGCCATGCAAATTGCTTGGCTGTACGCATTGCTTTGTGGAGTGTACACAAATCTATTGTGAAGGCATGTTGGAATAAGGGAAGAAAACACTGGGGGGCTATTTCAGTCAAGAGACCTTGACAGAAACATCTGCAACATCTTACACAAGTACCCAAAAACTAGCTCCTCTCTAAGAGAGAGAAAAGGGTAGGTGCCTAAAGGCACAACCATAGGAAGATTGCCAGCTCTCAGGGCAAAATTTTTCTCTTCCTTAGGGCCATCCTGAGGAAACAAGAAAAAGTATAGGAAAAAGGACTAATTTCTTTGAACTTCTTTATTACGTCCTTTTCAGAGTATATCCTTTAAAATAAGAGATACAGGGGACTAATTACTGAGGTTAATGTTCCAAAATTCTTCCTTATCAAGGCTATTTTGTGTGGTTGAGAAGATGTTACCTGCAATCAGTCACATATTCACAGGGAAAGATGCTGACCTTTTGAAGACTGTGGGGCTTAGGCCCCTGAATTCAACAGTCAGGTGTTGCCTGAAAACCTCTTTTTTTATTTCAACCATCACAGAAATCTCAAAGGGGTTGATTACAACAAAACATTTGCAATATAAATACAAGAGAATGTAAATCCTGACTTAAAAAGCGATGCACCTCCCCATTTGTTCTGATGACTGTTTAGAAACTTTCAGGGTTTAGGCAGACATTGGCAGCCTCTTTCAGCTGGGAGGACTCCAGGGGGTTACTGCTCTGCCCTGGGTTCTCTCAGGGCACTGCACTGTGGAGGAGCTCTGCTGCTCTGGGATGATGTACTGCTGGAGAAGAAGTAAAACTGCCTTAGGCAGGCTCACAAGGCAACAGCCTAAAGGAAGACCTGGCACGTATCTGAAATGTCAATTCCCTGCTGCTCTCCTGATGCTTCGTCAATCTTGTCACCTGTGTATCATGATTGTCAGCACGGAGAAAAATATTGGGAGTATTCCTCTTACACCGGCAGGGTGCTTTGTTACTGGGAAAAAACCCTCGGGAACATCCCACTGGGAAGAGAGCCCATAGAAACAAGCCCACTGTGGTCAGAGTCTGTGAAGCTCTGCAATTTATACTGATACTTTTTACTGGAAGATAGATATGGATATGATAATCCACATTACTGTGGTTGCATCACTTAGACAACAAGGGGGAACACATTCGGAATAACCTGGTTTTCATACATGCAGACACCCAGACCTGCCCTGGGTGCTGAGTGACAGCCTTCTCCAGAGCTGTGAAATCTGACTGCAAGAGAGTCAGTGGAACTCTTATGGCCCTGTTTAGCAAAGGCTGCCCCTCATACAAAAAGCAAAGCCTGCATTTTTGGTGGAAATAGGTAGCAAAACCCAAACAGACCAGAATTCTAGCTCTTTAAGACGTCTTTAACACACCAAAAATCACAATATAAGGGCACAAACACTCTTTCTTTCCCTCCTCACAGGCCATCTTTGAACATTTAGAGGCACCAGTAGAGGGAAACTGCTTAAAGCAGTAAAGAGCAAGCCAGAGAAACCAAGTCTGCACCTTGTCTTCTCAAATCTCCTTACCTCTGGAGCATGGCACTGGTGCAGCCTGAAGTGTCTGAGTCTAAAGTGTGGCGGCTTCAGCACCAGCATCCTTCACCTTAAACCTACAGAACTGATCACCTTTATGTAAGAATCTATTTTATTTCATCTGGGAGGCCTGTGCCACACATTTTGATGTTAAAATACTGGAGCATTTTTTCTGCTGCACAAATAAACAGATTTTATTTGAAATATATGGGAAATACTATTTTAATATTTTCAAATTGTTCTTAAACATATTAGATAAGCCACTGCTTGGACTGAGGCTAAATGTAGCACATTAATAATTTTGAAACATTTCAAATATCAGAAATGTGTAAAATGAAGGTTGCATTTGAAGTTTTTTCCCAACCTTTTGCCCACCCTCAAAGCCTTGAGCAAGGGAATAAGTTTAGCTTCAAATGGGAGCTTTAGTAGAATTCAATTTTAAATTCAGCAGTCACTAATGTTATTTTATCCTTTCTGTGGTAAAGCTCAAATGCCTGGTGCTCTCTCCATGATTCCCTGGCAGCATTGACCATGTACTTTTTCAGAGATTAGAGATAGAGGCACTTTCATAATACTAATTTGGTGGTGCATCTTCCTTGTTTCTTTCTTCCTTGAGGGCAAAAACCAGATTATCTCATTCTGAGGATATCTGACAGCAGCTATTCCATGTCTGGCAGTCACTATAATCTAATTCTGCTGGACTTAATTACCATAATTTATGCCCTGTCGATGGTTTCCAAAAATAGAAGTAGGTATGATCCTTGCCCTGCAAGGCTCTCACAAAAGACAGAGAATTAAGTAGACTGGCAGATAGGGGAGAAAAAGTAACAGCAGCAATGGCTACATCAAGTACACCGAGGGAGATAAATTAAATCCAAATTGGTCCTTTGGTGTGATAGTGAGACTGAATAAGCAAGTTTATTAAAGGGAAAAAATATAATTCAACTAAAAGATAAAGATGCATGGATAGCTCTCAGAATAACATGCGGAACGGCAACATCTTAATGGAATAAACTCTACACCGCAATTGAAAAAGCCTTTGCTGCTCTTCAAATCACTTACCTTTGGTGTTGCCCTGCCTGTGTGATCCTGCAAGTAACTTCGCCCTCGCTTAGGCACCCCATCTCTTTCCTATGACTGACTTTCAAATGCATCATTACTTCATATCCTTGTCACATCCCGAATTATTTTTAGGGACTACTGGGCTTTCTGCAAGTGACGAAGAAGCTGTGAGTACATGCCTTGATGTTCAGATCTCTCATAAGGGCTTGGATTGCACTTCACCCTCCAGGCTTGATGCTCTTGTTGCTTGAGAATTTCCTGACAGTAAGGTAGACCTTTTGTAAGGCAGTGATGGGGGTGCTGCAAACCCCAGACCTGCTGCTTCTCTCAAAGGTTTTTCATGTCCCTTAGTACCTGCTGCAGGCTCATGTGTGCTCCTGCATATTTGTCTTCACCCTGTCCCTGTGATGTGTGGCTGCTGTTCCTTTCCAACCACTGACTGAAAAACTTGCTTGAGGTTTTCAGGGGAAAACTGCACAAAGTAGCCTTGACCTTGGCTCTTCTGGGGTCCCCGATAAAGGGGAGACCATGCCTGGCTGAAGCAGCCATGCAGAAGTGACTAGCACAGGCGGGAAGGTACTCCAGTGGTCACCCAGCAGTCTTATCCCTTTCAGCTCCGGATGCCATGTCCCAGGTTTTGCTGGTTCTGTTTTTGTTTTGTGTTTCCGCATCCTGAGTGTTTTCTGCTACTTAGGGGATTTCAGGCTTTATACACCTTGTTGCTTCCCATGAGTCTTTGTGGATGGGCCCTTGGTGGTGGTACAGCCACTTGCCCACGTTCATGCATAGCACTTTTCACCTCATGGGACACCTGGTGTCACCAGCTCAGAGAGTCTTGTTGTCTTCCTTGGCCTTTGGAACAAACTGCTTTGGTGGAAAAGTCTGTATCATAAGGAAGCCTCATTGGACAGGGAAAAGATACCAATAAAACAATTGACTAATTAGTTAATGGATAAAAGAAAAGGTATCAATAAAATAACTTATTACTCCAATTCTGAAATCCTCCTGCATCCTTTAATGAATCACTTTTTTGCAAGTGTGCTAGTGTATCACTTGCTTGCAACTATGTCCCATAAAGTCATGGAGTTTTCTCCTTTGTGTGCAAGAATTTCTGGATAGTCTGGGGACAGGACAAGGGACAGTGCTGATTTTGCTGTTACATCAAATCACTTGATTTATTTAGCGCTGTCTTTTGTGCATTGATTTCAGGAGCAGTCTCCAGGCTTCCATATTAAAAAGCTGCTCCCAGTGTTGTCTTTGTTCTTTGTTGCTTCATGTCTTTCAGGAGAGCGAAACATCTGGTCCAAAGGAGCAAGCTGCTCTTCCATGGTAAGCATAACAGTGACGGCCGGATGGAAATGTGCCGCCTTGTCACGTTTCCTGGGTCCCCCCTGCACACTTAGGTAATGCCACAGGAATTGCAGCTGCAGTGCAACTCGTGCCCCGTGGCAGCGGGGTGAGGGCTGCCGTGTTTGAGAAGCGAGCTGAGGGCACAGCATCCCGTGGGCAGCTACCTGGAGGAGCACTGGGAAATAAGGCATTCAGCAAATGCCTGCTTTCCCCTGCCGTTGACTTAGCGTGTGTGTGGGTGTATCTGCTGAAGGTGTCTCAGACTTGTTAATAAAGCCAAGGATATGAATAATACTTAATTGCTATTGCATGATGCTTCTGCCACTGCAGTTCATTTGTACCAGTAACTGAGTGAGAGAGGGGATGCTATGGATGCACAAAACCTTCCTTCTCCTGCCATCTTTAATTTCTGCCCCTGTTTTGTTTGGAATAAAATAAAATTGCAGTGTTTTAACTGGAGGATATTTGGCCTTAAGTATGTATTTAGAAAGACAAAGATATCTGTGTGATTAAGTAGACACAAAAAAGAAATTAAAAAATAAAATGTTTGCTTATGGGGCATGTTCCACCAATTGCAGCACTGTTCAATATCAGTTTATGTCTTTCTTAATGTGGCATGCATTTTCTTAAGGCTTTTTTTATTCAAGAAAAATGGTCTTTTACTTACCACTTAGATAAATAGATAAGCATTTAGATAAATTAAAAAAGAGAGCATTTACATTTGTAGTTTCTTACTGTAAGTTTGCCATGACAGAAAGCTATAAAACACTTTTCTGGAGAAGAAAGTCACCAAAAAATAGCTTTCAAGGAAAAGTAAACTGTGAGGAGAAAGGATGCACTAAGCTGAGACCTCACCAAAAGAACAAAGAAGCACAAAGATGTGTCTGGCTACAAGCACAAAGCACAAACACAAAGCACTCTGATTAGTCAACTACTCTGCTTCCTATGTTTATTAATTATGACAAGAAATTTAATAGAGAACAAAATCAAGGTGTTTGTAAAGCACTAAAGGTGAAACTGCTTGCTCTTTACAAGCAGTGATTTTTATGTTGGGTTTCATAAGGATTGCCTGTCTCTGTCCAATCCAGAACCAAAAAAAAGAGAAAAAAATAAATAAGAAATGGTGCATTGTGATCACAATCCTAGGCTGTTTATATGTATGCTTCAAATTAAGGGTTTGGTGTCATGGAAACAGCTTCTTCATTTGGAAAGCTCTGCAGCAGTGTGAGAAGGAATGGACTGGAGAGGGGGAGAGGCAGAGGGAGTGCAGGAGCGCGGCTCTGCAGCCTTCCCAACATCACCAGCTCCCTCCTTTCCCCAGAGACAAAGGAGAGAGCAGGAGTGCAGGGCTCTCGAGCTCCTTGCCTTACCTTGCTCTGGAATAATGCAAATCATTCCCCCTTTGCTGTTTGTCATCTGCAAGAGTGCATGTGCCTTATTTTGTAGTTAAGGCAAAGTATAGTTCAAAAGACTTTTTAAGGGGATTTCCTGTACTGAAGGTGTGTGTGCATATATATATATATATATATAGATGTGCCATGTTTTTTTGTATATGGACTTTACCTAAAACTAGTATTTATCCACTAGAGCAAATGGAGCCAGAATCTTTATAAATGCTCTTTGTTCAGTTCTGCTTGTGTACATACGTGCATAGTACATTTTGTATAATTTTAGTGCTGAAAGGACATTTCCTGTTGCTCCACATCAAAGAAAAGCAGTGATTTGTGTAAAGAGTGTCTAAAATTTACCAGGAGAGAAACCTCTCCAATAAATACAGGATTACAGTAGATGGTTGGGAATTAACACCACCACTTGTATTCTCCTAACCTCCATGCCAATTTATGCTCATTTTGTGGGCACAGTTCAGATTACTCAGTAATTGATTACATTAAACAGTAAAAGGAGAGCTTTACAGAGACTAAATTAAAGGCATGTATTATATTTCTGCTGTGTTGCTGTCATGAACATCATGAAGGAGCAGAAACAGACCAATTCTATACAATGGATTTATTTTTAAAGCATAGCAAAGCTGGATCTAAGATCCCGAGGTGGGATCGGGTGAGCCAGTGGAGATGTTACCTGCTCCTTCACAAAGCTCAGGTTGGCATCACGGAAATGTCTGGTGGTGAGGCAGTGTGAATCCTTCTCTTCTTCCACAGTGCGACCAAACACGTCCTGTCCTGGGGCTGCTAGATGAAAATGCTGCTGTGTTCTCCACCTAACACTCTAATCTAGGTAGGTGTAAAAATTTTGGTGATGTAGCCAGGGAATTTTGATCCTGGGAGACCCATTAGATAAGTGGTTTCATTTCAAAACCAGAAATGAGCTATTTCCCCAGCCCAGGAGGAAAGAGCCACCCAAACCAAAGCAGGAGTGGGGCCACAGTATCTTTGGAAAGTGAAGAGCTACTGAGGAGTTGCTTCTTGCCTTCTCCAGTGGGCAACCCCAGAGGGAATGGGGGTGGTTGCAGGGCACCCACAGCATGGTCATGGTTTATAACCAGCTTGCACTGTGCTTGGTCCCCTCCCTGAGCTCACTTCTGGCCAGTGGCTGGCCGGGCTGGAGGTGTCTGCTTGTGGTTTGGCTTTATGGCAGGGAGGAGTTTCTGTACCCACTGCCTGATCCCACTCCACCAGGTCTGGGTATGTGGAAGGGCAGGAAGGAAGTTCCAGGAAAAAAAGCAAATGCATTTGTCTGAAGCAGATCACTTTGGTTTAATGCTGTCACTTACATTCACCATACCTGCAAGAAATGATGTTTCTGTGAGCATCAGGACAGAAAAAAAAGTAGTCAGGTTTTTTTGCATGTGTGTTTTGTTTTGTTGTTGTTGTTGTTGGTGGTGGTGTTTTTTTTTTTTTTAATAATTCACAGTTTAAGAAAGATGCTAAATGAAGCACCTGCCCTCTCAACCAATCTGGGAGTGAAAGAAGCTGCAATTCTGCCCACCCTTGTTACGGTCTCTGCACCAGCACAGGCTGTTAATGCTGCAGGAAGGATGCTTCGGGAGTGTGAATTCTGGTGTAGCAAAATCAAGGTGCAACTTTGGCACTGAAGTTTCATGAAGAAGAGTTTGCTGTTGCTGTGAGAGTGGAAGTATCTGCTGGGAGGACACTACCTAACAAAAAACAGCTGTCTGCCATGAAGAAATGTGTGTTAAAGAGACTGGGGGTGGAGTGGTAATCTTGAGAAAAGTGCTAAATTCTCAGAGAAAAAGTCTCATTAATGCAAAGGAAAACAAAATATAAAAACAAACCTTTAAAATTATAGAATTTTTTCTTAGAATTGCTGAATAGGTAAGGTAGAAAAGCTTGAAATTTCTTTATTCAGAACCAGGCAATGAAATGTAGTTTAGTTGAATAGTTCTGCTTCAGACTTTCATTCTCTTTATTATCAAAGCAACATGAAACGTGTAGAAGCTTGGGAGAAAGAGAAATGACTGTGCAACCTTTCTTCTCCTTGAGTTGTGCCTTTGTGCATGACTTATTACAGCGTTTTCAAAGGTATTGGGGAACAGGATGAAGAAGTGTGCCTTTACATTAGCGATTTTGTTCCGATTGGGAATGCATTTTGAAACGGCTCTTCCAGCTGCCTGGAGTGATGTCATCTGGTTTGCATTACTGAGTGGTCTCAGCACTCATGAACTCAGCTCATCCTGGATGAAATGGAGACCAGCACTCCCACTGCTAATCCAGCTCATCAGATCAGACTGGAGCGTGCCTGAACTAAATCCCCCCTCTCCGCCCTCCCTGTTTTTTAAATAATGTGGCATTAGGTCCTCAGCACTGTTTATCTCTAAATTTCTTCTAATTGCAATGTAGACACAGCCGTAGGCTACAGAAATGGCTTCAGTTGCTACCCCAGTGCTCCCCATCTACATCTTTAGAAGATCTGTGGCTTTCCCTCATTCAGAGCATTAATATTAGGTGTTTGGTAAGTTTTTTTTTCAGGGGAAAACAACTGTTTAAATTTCAACTATTACTGGTAAGTGTTCATGGTACAACCTATTACCGTCTTCCTCCTGAATATGCAACACACAAAATTCCCCTGAGAGGCAGGGTCATTAAGGCCCTATCTAGATACATAGACTTTTGCAAGTCTTTCATCTAACTCAGAGGTGGGAATGCAAATTCTGAAACTTGGGGACATCCTGTGGCTTTGTAACACTCTCCAGGAGAGATGTGCTCCTTGAGATGAATAGCTCTCACTCATTCATATTCCTCGTTTACTCATGTAACATTTATAATATGGGTAATGTTCCTCTTTTTATAATAGCTCAGTGTGAGTGAATTACAGGTAGAACTTAAAATTATACTTCATTGTACTTAACTGTTTCAGATGAGGCTTGCAGATCTGTGCAAGGGGCTGAGCAATGCTGTTCGACTGAGTGGGAGCCTAGGGAATATTCTGCTGCAGGCAGATGTGAACACTGGATTTCCTTCAGTGTGCACACAGGGATAACAGAGGAGGTGGGGACTCAGTCCAACCTGGTCTCCTGTTCCTGATGTCTCCAGTGCTTTGGTTTTCTTTGAGAGTAAAGGTTACTCAAGGTCCTGCCTCCCATCTTTTCTATCCCTTTTTTGGGTCCTGTCTTTTGGATTGGGAGCCAGCAGAAGCTACCCTGGTGTTGCAGGGTGACCATGGCACCACCTGTGCCATGGGCTTCTTGCTCCTACTTCACTGGAGTCTGGCTCTGCATTATTTTTGACATGTAAGGATATGTGGTTTGCAAACTCAAAGCATGTGAGGTGGTTGCTAAAGAACATAACATTTTTCATGTAAGAGGACACAAACAACTGTTTTATCTCAAAGGGCACCTCTCCTGTGCCATACAGTGGGATGGTCAGACTTGATGCTCTTAGAGGTCTTTTCCAACCTTAATCATTCTGTAATGATTCTATGGTTAAAACAAAGGATTCAGGTGCTGCCCTGTTTCTCTGCACTACCATCCTGCATCTCACTGAAGATGTGCATTTTTCCATCAATACCAACAACAAACACCCTAGCAGATGTTATGCAGTCCTTGAGTTTCTTCTTTGTTGGGATGTGAACTCTCCTTCAGGGTAGTGTTTTCTGTATTGTGATTTTTTTTAATGTTTCTCAAAGTGGATTTTTTATGCCTGATTTTGGAGGCAGATCATGGCTGGTTCATGGAATCAAAACCTGTGAAGAGATTTCTTAGCAAGTCTTTTTAGATTTAAAACTTCTAATAAGTAGTTCTTGCAGATTTTGAGACTCCTGCTTGCTTCAATAGCTATACCACAAAGACTTGAAGAAGATATATCTGAATAAGTGGCAGTCATTAAAATAATTTTTAAACTATAGAATACAAATATAGTGCATGTAAATATTACTTAAAAAAATATCCACCTTGCTCTTCTTAAGACAAAAAGGAATGACCTGGTCCACTTAATTGTCAGGCCAGTATAAACTGGGCAGTAAATATAAGGAAATAAATAGAAAAAAATTGTGGACAAGACTCAGCAATTGAGCTGGGTCAAGAAGGAGTGAGGAGGAGCATGGGAAGGGAGTGGTGTGATGCTGTTGCATCAGAGAAAGATGATGCAGACAACAGTAGGTAATCTACTTTTACCAACTTTGGCAAAAAAAGTATTTAAGAAAGATATTTCAGCAAAAGAGCCCCAACAAAATGCGATGTGATGCAACAGAACACATGGTCCAAAGAACACAACTCAATATTTAGAAGATCAGCTGATTTCGAGACTAAAGAAGCACTGACCAGCCTGCCATACAGGGAAGTTACTAGACCTGGTCTGAGTTAGTAAGGCTAACTCACATTGTTTTCCAAAATAATTGAAGCATATCTGGAAAGTGCTAAGAATTTGCTGGTTTAAGAAAATTAGGTGTTTTGCTCAATTCCAAATTAAGTTGCTCCAATTCAAATGCAATAAGCAACTTTAGTCAATGTATGCCTTTGGAAAAGGAAGGAAGTTGTTCAGAATAATGATGCAGCAAAAACTCAGATTCGTCTTGATTATAAAAAACTTATTGAGATAAGGACTTAATGTGTATATTTATCAGCTTAAATTGAAAAGGTGGAAAAATAATGAAAGAATTTTACTGTGCCATGGTGAGTTTTTCTAAAAATTTGCACTGTGTGTGTTTTTGTGTGTTTTTTTTTTTTTTTTTTGCTTTTTTTTTTTTTTTTTTTTGGGGGGGGGGGTTGGGTTTTTTTGTTGTTATTTTAAATCTATGTTTTAGTTTCTGGGGGTGCTTTGTTGGACTGTGTGTGTGCATACAAATGACAGAGAGAAGAAACTTCGAGTGCCTAGAATCGACAAGGTTCATTTAGTTTTTTAAAACAATCAGTGCTGGTGGTGGTGGTAGTAGTTCTCTTCCGCGTACTCTTTCTAACATGACTCATTTGTTTATGATTAAAAATTTAAAAAGCCACTTCAGGCATCCTGTGAGGATTTTCTGCAAATCTCTGTATTTGTGTCAATGGGCCCATCTGCAATTTTAGCTCAAAAAACGCCTTTGTAAATCTGTCTTCTGGCATCTAGGTTGTTAATAAAAGACGAGGTCAGAGCCAAATTTTGCCTCTTCTATCATTACTGCTGCAAATGGGAGACAAGCTTGTACTTTTAGAGCAGAATTTGTCCTTTAATTGGTGTTGGCTCACCCTGTGTGATCATGAAACATTATAATAATACAGGAGGTTTTTATTGCAATTCCTTTGCAATGGACATTGTTGCTTTTTTTCTCCTTCACCGCAGATTGCTGTTTATCAACTCCGTCCAAAGGAGAACACCATTTTTTCTGTAATGATAATTCTTTCTCTAGCCTGATTGAGTGGATGCATGAAGATTTGCTAGTTCATGTTTATCTCAGCTATTCGGAAACAGTGGAGACACTTTTGTCAAATCCAGCCTTTCCAACCGTGTTTTGTTTTGACTTTATTCATTGGGCAATCTGAGATTTTTTCTGCGTATTACAAAGGTTTTCATTAAACGTTTTCCTCATCTTGTGATCCAAATTTGAGAGTTTTCAGCCAAACCAACCATTCCTCTTTAGGACCTTGCTCTTATCTTTTGGAGAATGTGGAGATCTGAAGAGATGACTTTAGGCAGCTGTTCTTTTCCCCCACAGGTTCTTTGTAGTACTCGACAGAGGGTTTTTTTGGTATTTCAGGCTACTGAGAAGGTTGAAAAGGAACTGATGTATTTGCAACATGGAGGAGGAGAAATTGATACTTCGGGAAGGCTGAAGGCAAGACTGGGAAGTCGAGGAGGACAAGCAGGTATTTTGACAGACACTGCTGTCTGTGTCTCATCTGTGCTTATGTGGGCCACCTTGTACAGCTTCACATCTGGGTCTGCTTTTGGAGTCTGAGGTAAAAAGGCTGTTCTCCACTGGAAGTGTTTAGAATTAATTCCTCTGATTTTTTATATAATTTTATTTTTTTTCATTATACAATGGTATCGTGTGCTAATTTAGGGTGAAGACTGTGCTAGCATAACTGCACTGAATTTTCTCAGGGGTAAACTGCTGCATATACCTGAAGCCACACTGAAAATCAACATGGAAATCAGAGTCAGGACAAGGTAATTTACTTTATGAGCAGAGTGATTCACCAGAAGCAAATGAAAGATCCAGGAGAATCAGTCTGATGTCAGCAGAAGATTAGTAATACATGAGAATTTCTCATAAAAATCCAGTTCTGACTAAATGTTTTTGTTGTAAACAACTGTTGCTGAAATGATACATGAGAAGAAAAACCCTACTTCACTAGAATGCTTGGAGTCTTTCTCTTTTCACAATATAAATGCACCAATTTTCTTTGGCTTTTATAGCTCTGGCAGATGAAGTGTAGAGGGTAGCTTGAAGGATCACCTAGTTTAACCTTTGTTAGCACATGAATACATGAAACAGTATTAAATAGAAAATAGAAATGCCTCAAGATCATATCAAGTGCTCGGTTTGTATTTACAGGTTGTGCTGTAATTTGTGAAGATATTGCATGACAGCCTGTTGTCTCCTTGACTGTTAAAAAGGAGATTGGAATTCTACAGGTAATAAAGCAAAGCAGATCCTCTATTTCATTGTTTTGATTTCTTTACTTTTTCCCCCCTTAAATATATTTAACAGTTTCTCTCTCTCCTTGAATAAAAAATTGTAAATTCCAAGTGTGTCATTTGGCTTTCATGACATTTTACTCAGTGTCAGAATGTCAGAATGTCAGAATGTGACAATGCTCATTTGTTTCTCCTCATCAACATGAAAAATATGGCAGCATGAAGTGGCAATCTTTTTTCTGGAGCTGCTGTTGGATTAAAACCCGATTGTAATTTCTTTATAATGGAAAGTTGTGAGTTGAACACTGTGAAAATGTGGAGCATATACCAAGATTTTTTCCATTTGTATCTTGTATACTGGGCTTTTGAAATCCAACTGTTGGGTTGAATAAGTATTCTTCATACTGAGAAGACTGGTGTGAGCAGGTTCTCTAGGGAGGACATTCACACGCACAGATTCCAGTTATTTTGTGCAGTTCACTGGTAAGCTTTTTCTTTCCTCTAAGAACTTGAAAAGACAGATGTAAAACAGTAGAAAGGGCTCCCCTATCAGCCAAAGCACATCAGTTTGCAACTCACGCACAATGCAGAGGTGCTGAACAGAAGATTCCTGCAGTAGACACCAGGAACTCATTTTCTAGGGGATATAAGGAGGCATTGTCCATTTTCAAATTCCGTTTGCTGCAAATAATTTAGCTCTCTGCACTTCCTAAATTTGAGTGAGCAAAAATGAAAAGGCGTCCTATAAATAAACTTTACCAGAAGGTACAAGCAGATTGGCCGAATGTAGCTTTGTAGAGGCAATAGATGTCCAAGAGTTTGTGTGCAAACCAGGTTCAAGCGCTTCTAATCCGTATTCTGCTGCACTTTAATACCCACGTCCCCCTGCTTCACTAAAGTGGCTGTATTCTTCATCGCTGCTTTTCTCCCTGGTGTTCCAGGCTGCAGGGCGGGGGGCAGTGAGCTGTGAAGCCTCCTGCTGTAGCTGTTTCCATTGCCAGGCACTGGAAATCTCTGTGTCGGAGCAGGGATGTGGGTGGGGAGGGTAAAGGGGGGCAAAGGGGGCACACAGAGCAGACCTAGGAGAAGGGTGGGATCAGCTGGAGTGTCTGAGGGGCCCCTGTTGGGACCACCAGTATCTTTGGAAGGAACATGGTACCATGTCCTTGCCACATTTCCCAGGAGGGTGCATCTAACCACAACTGTCGCTTACTCAGATAGATGGAAAGGATTCGGGGTTTTTTTTGCCCAACATCCAATTTTTCTCACGATGCTACAAAGCTCATAGCAGAGCTTTCAGTTTTGTGTTAAAAAAAGAAAAAGTCTTTTGCTTTGTTAGAGCCTCTCCTGTGCATTGAGGCTTCTGGCAGGGTGACAGGAGCAAGGCTGTGTTTGATGGGTTTGCTCTGCGTTGTGGCAGGAGGGGAGGCAGCCAGAGGGTGGTGGCACTGGACAGCACGGCCAGAAGGAGGGGGCTGGTGGCAGCCAGTGCTCAGGCTGATGCGGGCACCTCTGGGGCTTCACGTTCAGCATGCAGAGCTCTCTGTCCTCTCAAAATTGCTCAGATGAAAAATGCTTCAGTGGGAACACGACCTTTTCCTTCCTGGTCACCAGAAGTCTGGGAAAAACAATAAACTTTTATCAAAATTGTTATTTTCTTGAGAAAAGGTCACTGTTGTTTAGACAAAGAGGATTTTTCTTGTTTGTTTTTATTGGGTGCCTTTTTGTTTGTTTTTTTCAGGAAGGGAGTGTAAAAATCCCAGCTTTTTCAAGGCAAGGATCAGTCTGCTATAAATCAAAAGGTTATGGGGATGGGTGGGGCACTCCATGGGAATTGTAAGCTTTGATTAAGGAACAGATTTCTTTGTTTCCATTAAACCAGTTATTAGCCAGTTCAGGACTTCCACCTTGTCTTCAACAAACTGTTAGTGAATGCCCCCCTCTGGGATTTTTTTTTTATATTGAAGAAAAAAGCCCAGCAGAAGTTATTTCTGTGTCCTTGGCTTTGCAGGCTGGGACCCTTAGAGAGGGTCCTACGTGAATGGGCCCCACCATATTTCTCTCTTGGCCTGGTTAAGATGCTTTTTCATATAGCATTGAAGAATGGGAGAAATTGTCAGAAATTGTTTTATGTTAGTTGACTGCTGAAAGTGTGAATTTAGAGGGTAAAATAAACCTAGAGCCACTGAGAAGCCACCAAATATTCAGTTTTTGCATGTTTTCGCTTTATCTGTTTCGACCTTGTCAATGTAGAAGTTCTTAAATAAATCACAGAACTCAAAACACAGGCTTTTTGGGAGCAATCCTTAATTACTTAGCACTTAGAGCCTAAATTACTCTTTTTGTTGAAAAACCTCACAAATGTCAAGTTTTAAAAAGAGAGAATGTGATAAACGTTTGAGGGTGATACCACATGTTTCGCATGTTAAACAACACAATGAAACATAATGTGGTTTAACTATGGCATAGCAACAGGTCTTCCAAAATTAACTGTGCTAGTTGCAAATGAATCTTACTGATTTATTTCAAACTGGGCCAGAGCAAGAAAATATTGTAACCAAGGTCCAGGGAGAAAAACAATCCTTAGATGAATTATAAATATACAAGGAAAATGCAGGATGATAGGAGGAATTTTTTTAAATCTTTCTTTCACTTTTGAAGAATTTTTCTTCTCTCAGGTTGTCTATTTTCAGTGGTGTGGTTGGTTAGATGAGGATTCAATGATCTTACAGGTCCTTTCCGACCCTAATGATTCTGTGATTCTATGAGCATTTAGTCTTGTTCAGAGGGATCTTCACCAACACGAATGTCATTTCAGGAGTGCCAAACAGCTGTAGAGCACTGTCTTTATTCAAACATTTGTAAAAACATCCTGGTCTTATGAGTGAATATAGTGAATCCTGTAGATGAAAAATGAATTGGAGGGTGACTAAGCAAATTCAAAGTCAGACAGATCTTTTCGGTGCAGAACCATCTTATATTGCTCATGACTCTTATTTAGATAAACTTCTATACTTATGGACTGATGCTGTGTGGTAATAGGGCTGCAATAACCACAAGTGCTTCTGTGGGGATTAGCAGCACAGGCAGCCCGAAGCATTTAATGGCACCAGTGATTCCTATAAATTAAGTGTGCTGCATTATACTTCATTGACAGGAAATAGCTAATTTGTCTCAAGGCTTCTGGCTCTTGATTTTATTAACCTGCAGGATGCCTAAACAAAGAAGCATATATATAACATTACGTTAAAAGGATAATTATTTCTGGAAGGCTATTGCTTACATATGAGCCACTCTATGAGAGTTTCATACAACAAGCAGTGGAGTAATTGTCAAGGCTGTACCTAATCAGAAAGTAACTATCTCAGAAGGGGATAAAAGCCAATAATTTTTCATTGGCTTCTTGAGAGAAATAATGCATACATACCTACATACATATATATACATGTACACGTATATATAGATATACATAATTATATATCTATATGTACGCTTCATCCTCTCTTTAGTTATTTTCATATGTTTAATAATACCATTTCATAATCTGTCAAATTCCATCCAAGCAGTTAACAGACATTAACTGAGACCCATCGTCTCACACCTGTCACTTTGATGAGAGAGATGATGTAGTGGAAATGGAAGAAAAGCAAAGGGCCTGACAGCCAGGGAGGTGGGTGTCCCTTGGTGAACACTGTGCTGAGTGTCTGTGTGTGATGCCTTCTCAATGCTGCCAGCTCTGGGAGCTTTACTGTTGGAGTTGCAGCTTTTGGAGTTTTCCTTGGAGGTCCCCTATCTGAAGCCATGTTACTGTATTGCATTATGAGGAGCCCTTCGTAGTCAGAGATTAGACTGGACAAGGGCACTCCAAAGACTCAGAAATCAGAGTGTAAAAGAAGATGTATGCTTTCTATATAAAATATCCCAAAGGATATTTCTTAGATTTCATAGAATCACAGAAAGGCTTGGGCTGGAAGGGACCTTAAAGATAACCTGGTTCCAACCCCAGTGACTTCTGTGAGTGCAGGGCTGTCGGGTGTTTCCCTGAGCCAAAAGGGCAGTCGTGACTCTCCAGAGAGCACCAGCAGCTCCAGTCACCTGCTCTTGACCCTCCAGCACTGGGAGAGGTTGCCTGCACCCAAACCTCATGGGCCCAGCCAGGGTACATGGGACGTTCTCCCACAGCCAGGGCTCCTCCTGGGCTCTTCTTCTGTGATTTTGACAAAGTCCTCCTCCCTGTCATCCTCGAAAGTGGCAAAGCCAGGGCTGTCCAGCCTTAAGGGGCATGTATTTGTTACACACAGTAAACACAGATGAGGTGTCATTATTTCTATTATTGATTAGCTCTGTGAGTGCCACATTAATCATCCAGGGAAATATATACTGCAAGTTTGCCCTGAATCCAAGGACAGGCTCCAGACCCCACATTTGCTTTCCCAAGACTGCCAGCTCAGAACTGTGGTTCTTGGCGGGACGGTGAAGCCTCCAAGCTCCTGCTGGATCAGTTCTGCTGGTGTCACACAGGGAGCTTGGAATTGCTCCTTAAATACTGTGCCTGTAGTGCTGAGGCACTGACTGCCAGTGTGAACTAACCGGGGAACTGGCACTGGCGTTTGAAAGTGCTTCGAGCTGTTTAACAAGTTTGAGCTGTCTCAGTGATGGTTCTGGCCTCCAGCTGAGTGAGAGGGAGTTCCCTGCTGAGACAGCAGCTCCTTAAACCTCTTGTACATTATTTTGCAGATCAACACCTGCCTAGCTTGCACCGTTTTCCAAAACTTCCCTTGTCCCGCTGGA
Source organism: Grallaria varia (assembly GCA_013396735.1). Classification (NCBI taxonomy): domain Eukaryota; kingdom Metazoa; phylum Chordata; class Aves; order Passeriformes; family Formicariidae; genus Grallaria; species Grallaria varia. Next base: position 281,508 of record VWZG01006116.1, on the reverse strand, counting down.
AGCAACCTGCAGCTACAGGCGCAGGAGGTCCCACCAGAGCACTGTCTTGTCTTAAGCCAGGTGTTTGCTGCTGAGTTTGGCCATTGAAGCAGCGAGGCAGACTGGGAGCTTCACCAGGCTGGCTCCTCATCCCAGACATCAGGCTTGGGCCTAAACAGCAAGCTAGACATGCTGTAGAAAGCCGGCTCTGTCTGTGTTTGAAAGGTGGCAGTATGGCTACCTGGAATTTTGTATTCAGCTGCAGTAAGGGAGTCACTTGGAATCAGTGTGACATCCTTTCTTTGTTTGATAGATTAGAGGAAACTCCTCCTTAAAAAAAACACAGAGGTTGCGCACATGAACCTCCTCCCCATCCCAAGGTTATCTGCGATATCTGTAGCGGGTAACTATGGCAGATGGTACCAGATAGCCGATAGCTGTCCAGTGTCTATCGACACCTAAAGATGTAACTGGGCTAACAGATTATGAATCGATTAAAGAAGCAAACAAACAAACAAACAATAAATTAATCAGCTAAACAGCTATATAATTCATCATTACATTATTCTAATAAATTATTATTAATAAATAAATACATAACTATAAAACAGGTTATATAAATGAATAGTACACGGCTGGGCTAATGTTACAAAAGTAATGCTTGTCAGTCAGCCATAACCACTTTTAGGTGTGGACAGCAGGTATGATGTTTGCAGAGCAGATGCTGCTTATGTTGAGTGAAGCTGTCTGCAAGTGCCTCCACAGTAGAGACGGGCACAGTCACCTGATTCAGCTGGGATTAGGACTGTGGAATTTAGCATTGTAGACAGAGATGAAAAGATTTTGGAGAGGATGCTGCCCATTGGTGGAAAGGATAAACTGGGAGTGCTGCTAAAAAGCTTTGGGTTTTACTTTTGAGATACAGAGAAAGGACACCATGGAGAGAATTCCCCCCTCAATCTCTGACTAGCAGAGGACTTGCCACCTGACAGAGAAAAGGACAGTGAATACTGTGGTCATTTAGTTACTGTTTTGTCATCTGAGGTTGTCTGGTAATCCAGAGACCACATGCATATTCTTTCTGATTCCTTAAATAATGCAGCCAGGTAATCCAGCCTTAATCTAGGATACAGCAATATTTATATAATTGTTTTTCCGTGTTTCATAACTTTGCCAAATTTAAAGGTTTAAATTTAAAACTTTCACTGTCAAAACCGTTCTCAATTTCTATTCTCTGAAACAATTTGGCTGTTTGCAAGAAAGAGATGACAGCCTTTCTCAAGTGAAAAAGTTCTAAACACTTTGGCAGAGGTAGAGCTTTAGGGCAGGGCTGGAAAACTGGGTGAGGAGCTGGGTTGGTGTCAGGATCTGTCCCTTACACTCCATGTGAAAATAGCCTGAAAGACTGAAGTTTCTGCTGTCTTATGTTCTATGTGCAGGGGGCCATGCATGCTCGCTGTGCCTGTGTCTGTGGTGGAGAGGGACGTGGGAATGGGTAAGGGAAGAATGGTGATGAGGAGGCAGGAGGCAGGACTGAACCAGGGGCATCAGGAGTCACAAGCTGCCAGGAGGGCTGAATCTGGCCTGAGGAATAGAATAGGTCAAGGTGCACTCACTGCCATTGTGGAGTGTATCTCCTTTTGCTAAGAGACCAGAGAGGCTGTTTCCCTCTGGCACCTTTATGACATCTAAGCAGGGGATTATTCCTGCCTTGTGGGCACTTTGGGTCTTCAAGTGTGAAATTTGGGAACTTCCTTGCCCTTCCTCACTTGTCTTAAGGGGTTTCTTTCAGCAACAGAGAGGGACATGGGACAAGAAAACAAATACTTTTCCAAGTTGTCTGTGCAAACCTGACTTTACAATCCTGACTGGTAACAAGTGCAGCCTTGGGTTACCTGCTCACACTCAGGGTTTCCATGGACCTGCAAATAGTTCAGGGTACTTGGGCTGGGGGATGTACCACAGCTATGGAGAGAAACAGGCTGTCGCCTCCAGGACCTCAGCATTATTTGCTGCAGGAACTGGGAATGTGTGCAGTGAATAAGATGGAACAGGAGGAAGTCTCCTGGGATGGGCTGATAAGTACTGCCCTGGAGAACTTGATTTTCTTCCTGACATGCCCAAATTCCATGGGGATTAAAATCACATCACTTCACTGACATTTCTCACAGGTGATGCCTGTGTGTTCTTCAGTTTCTGGATTTCTTATCAGACCCCTTCGGTCTGACTTGCTGAAATGAAATGAAGAATGCTTGGAGTTTCCAATGGAGACCAGGAAACTCTGCTTTGCTTTGGAGAAATATAGTGCAATAAAATGCCTGGTTCCCTAAGAAAGTCAAACTGTAAACGTTTCAAGTGAGTTAACCCTGCTGACATTAATATCTCTGTGCCTCAAGCCTCTATTTGTAAAATGGATGTAAGGAGGTCTCCTCATCTCTCAGGACGTTTGGGAGACCGAAGTCATTGCTCATATGCTGACGAGTGGTAGGGAGATGGGTAATTCTGTCTCTGTGATGGAATTTGAGTAACTTGTAATAAGGGTGGCATTGGTGGAGCACTAAACAAAGATGGAAACAATATAGGCAATTAACAATGTATTTCGTCATTCCACCAGTGAGAAATATCAGGTGAGCAATTATGCCCCGTCTATTTTGTGTAAAAAAGAGGAACATGGCAGAGAGGATAGTTTATGACCATGCAGTTAAAGGATACCATGACACACGTGATGGAGCTAAGCCAGGTTTGCAAGAGCAGCCCTGCCTCAGGAACTCTGTGCTTGGCACTGCCAGGTGTCCTGCACCGTGCAGTGCCGAGTTAAATGCACCAAAAGAAAGAGCAAGAAGGGTGATTGACAAAATGTTGTGCAGCAAAGCCAAGCGCCCTAGCCCTTGTGTGCTCTCTGCACTGAAATGCACTCGCCCAAAGGTGCTCATGCACCTCACAGCCAGCAGCCAGGTGCCCAGGTACCAGTAGGCATGCACATATTTGGCAGGGCTGAGTTGGAGGATTAATTTGCAATTCAAATGTAGTTACTGAGGTAGATAAATTTAATTATTTAGAGACATTCAAGCCAGATTTCTGAGTGCCACACTCATGTGTATTTGTCAAAAATGATCATTTGCTTCATTTACTCTGCAATGATTTTCATATTTTGAATTGTCACCTCCGCTCTTAAAGTTGTGATGTATGGCTGGCACCGAAAAATCCGAGGAACTCCAGACAAAGAGTAAATGCTTGGGAACGTGGCCGAGGCTCTTCTTGCTCCAGTATTACAACAAGCAGGCTGCATTGCTCAGCGCTTGCCGTCAGAGTTAATACACACCACCATCTGGCAGGTGCACATGGGGAGAAAGTCAGATTATCATCGTGCCTAGGTGCGTAACTGTGGAGGAGGCCAGGAACAAAAGCCATGCATTACAGAAAATGAAGCCTCAGCAGATGAATTCCCCAAGAGGTAATGGGAAAATCTTGCTCGCCTTATTTACGTCAGTGATTTCATTGAGGTGAACTTGCATGAGAAAGGCAGGCAGGATCTGGGTAGGTCTCATGAAAGATACAGAGGGAGCATGCTTAAGACACAGATGGAAATTACAACCCAATGGTAGGGCAGAAATGGAAAGAAATTGGGAGTAGTTGTGCAGCAAATTTTCTGAGAGCATACATCTAATTTTACCCTTTTCAGATGCACCATTGTGAACAGTACACAATTTTCAGCCCAGGCAGATCTGGCACTAGCATATTTTAGAGGCTTTTCAAGTGGAGTGGCACACTGCAGCTCCAGGCCCTCCGTTCCTCATGATTAATGCATCCTGCTTTCTGTGTACGAGAAACCTCAGGCTGTGCAGGTACATCATGGGCACATAAATGGGAAGAATTCAGAAAGGGTGTTTCTCACAACGCCGGTGACTGAAAAATGCAGAAATTGTCCCTTTTTCTTTTCACCTGACCTCATAGCTTTAGTGAACTCTGTCTGTCTCTAAATAAGAAACCTGCTTGTTCTGCATTCTGACGGATGATTCTGCTTTACAACATGACACTTTACGACTAATAGAGTATTTCTGGAAAGGCTCATATTGTGCAAATCAAAGATATGCTTCTGCATCATAACCAAAAATATTATGGGACAGTGCCCTGAAAAATAATACTTATTCAATATTTTTATTTTACCAAATATGTTTTCTACCTGCTGTACATCATTGTGACACATTCTTTTGTTAAAAGACTTCTAGAGGGTAATGCTAAGTTTTCTTTACATGCTTGGACCCCCTGACTTTTAAAAAGGAGACAAATCGTCCCCCTGTTTTAGGGCCTAGATATAGATATTTTTGATTATATAGGGCACTAAGGAATTTATCTGAATTTGTCCCATTGCTTAGGTTAACAAAGCACACAGTACACAGAACTGTAAGTCGCTCCTGGCTAATCAACATGATTGTATATTATCGGTCTTCTCATCCCGAATGAGACATAGAGAGAAGCCTGCAAGCCTGATGTCTCCCTATAGATTATCATGGTATCTAGACTGATGTTCAAATGAAGAATCATTAGGCTTTTGCACAGTCAAGCCCATTACATTTCAGGATGTGCTTTCCAACATTAGTGTTTCTGATGCACGGGGGGTATGTGCTGACCAACTGGTGTGCCAGCAGACAGGCAGGGCCATGGGGCAGTCTGCAGTGCTCCTGCAGTTCCCTCCTCAGTGTGCACCACCTGAGCTGATGTGGTGGAAATCATATGACTTGGAAGAAGTGGGGCTCCCCTCTGTCAGCTGCTCCATTGGGGTGGGACATTGCAAGGACACCCTGGCAGCCTGACCACCTCCACCAGAAGGCATGGGTGGGGGTCCCTGAGGGAGCAGTGCTGGGGTGCGGGTGCTGTGCTCTGTCCCTGTTATAGACCAGAGCCCTTCTACAGAGGTAAAATAAGCAGGGAGATTCTGCAACTGCACCTACGATATCGATGGAAAGGCAGGAAACAGGCATCTCCACAAACCCCAGAAAACCTCTGGCCACCTGCCTCTCCTTCCAGACTGCCATGGGCATCATTGGCTCCCTGCCCATCCTGTGACCCTGTGTCCCCCTGTGCTTACCCACAGCCCTCCACCACCAAGATCATCTGAGTTTCACCACTGTCTGAAAGGAGACCTACTTGTTCATTTGCTCTTGTGATGATGACATTCAGGTTTTGTCTAAACTGCCAAGAAATCTTTGAACTGGTGCCACTCATGAAGCATTTCTCTAACTCTTATGTAAATTATTGCTTCCTTGTCTGACCCCTGTTTGCAGGCTGTCTCATCAGAGCCATCAGGTGAATGGATGGAAACATCATTGGTCCAAGAAACGTGGCTGCAGTGTGATGATTTCAAGCATTTGAGTACTCACTTTACGCAATATATTGTAAGCCTGAGATATTGAAATGATTTGAGTAACTTTTGGCTGGTCATACATTTTTCAGTGTCCTTTGCAAAGGAGGTAGGAGAGGCTAGGCGGGCCTGGGTTGCAATTGAAAGAAACAGCAGAAAAATCCTATTGATGGGCTATGGAGAGGTGTCGTTTTACTCATTTATTTGGTTTTCCTGTACCACTGGTTTGCATTAGGCCCAATGCGGATTCATGAAATTTGAATGAGTTTACAATATTTTTCAGATAAGAGCAGTCCTTGTGCAATAAAAAAAGAAAGGTAAGTTGTAGTATTCAATTATGCAAGAATAAGGAGACAGTGCAGAGCAGCTGACTCAAGGCAAATAGACTGAGTGTTGGACAACGCTGCGGTGCTGCCGATCTATCCTTTAATGATTATTTATTAAGAACAGACAATATGTGAGCTCTCCCTCTCTGGCTTCTTTTCAGCTGGATGCCATCAATAGAGGATGGCTAACAACAGTGGTTTGGGGATAGACATATTTTAGAAAGAGTGTTAGAGGCTACAAAAAGACAGGAAAATGGTGCAGGTGTAGAAAGAGTATTGTGTTTACCTTTTCTGAAGCAAAACCAGCATGGATTTGAATGCTGCTGTTGCTGCTGATTCTTGTTGACTTCATTGAGAGATACATGCAGTCAGAGACATGGAGTTTGATTCTATGTGGCTAAACATTTAAGCAAAGCTGTTGGTGACTTTTTAAGGCAAAAATTCAATTACTGGGATTTTGACATCACTATCTATTTTCACAGAGTTATTTTAAGAACAGCTATCATCCCTGCATTTTTTCCAATATCCTTGTTTTGCTTCACTGTTTCTTCTTTTCTACTGGGGGCATCAGTAATTTTTGCCTTATTTTTCTGCTCTTTCCCCCCCCATTTATTTCTTTGACTCTTTCCCTCTTCTGTTAATCTCTTTACTCTCTCTGCATGCTTTCTGTTCTTCCATTTGCCCCTTTTTATCTCCCCCATGCAAGCTCTCTCACTTTTACGTTAATAGGCAGCCACAAGCAGTCAGCAGTTTAAACTGGTTTTTTATAGCAGAAAAGAAAATGAGCCTTTCCATTTGTGAATAAAAATATTCTTGATAACTTTGAATGACTGTTTCTACCGGTTTGAAATGGTGAAAGAGGAAGTCTGAGGTGAGCTTCTGAGGAAGATGATTCTGCAGAGGTAAATGAAGTGGTGGATATGACATTCTGCATTTGGAAAATGTTAAAAAAGGCATTTGATGGAGTTGGACACACTAAACATCTAACACAGTGTGTCTTGCTATCAAGTGCTGATAGCAACACAAATATTTCATCACGTTCAGTTACTGAACCCCTTAATTGTCTCCAATGAAGTCACCAGGAAATTTATAGAAGTACCTCCGTATACTGTGATTATCAAAGGATCTGCCTGGAAAAACAACTGTAGTCCTGTTCAAGCTTTCCTTTCTATTCAAAATTTGCTTGCTGAAGGACCTTGCCAGTTGTCTGTCATCGTTTGGCATCATTTGTGTTACATGACAGAAACAATGCCTGTTGTATTAGCTGGTCTGTCTGGCATCCCTAAACTTCAGGACAGAGGCAAATTGAAAGCTCTCCACACAAGGATTTAATTCTTTGTTCCAGGGAGGAGGAGAGTTCTTCCTGTTGGTCCCTGTACTGTACCTGAAATGAGGGAGAATTCCAGGCTGGTGGCAATTTTCAGGTAGGAATTGATAAAGTGAGATGTGAAACTAAGGTCATAATCCTTTTCCTACCACTGGTGTACAAACCACATGTAAGCACATACGTAATACACAGTTAGATTCAATGATCTTTAAAGGTGTTTTCCAAACTAAATGATTTCATGGTTCTATGGTAATGTTGATGTGTAAGTTTGGGTTGGCTCCCGGCCAAACCCTCAGCAACCCGGGACAGCCTCCTCCCACAGCCACCGAAAAAAAACGGAGAAAGAAGAAGAAGGTAGCAGGGGAAAATTGCAGCAAATATATTTATATATATAGATATAGAATTATATACAATGAAACACTATGTACATATGAGTAGGGACCCCAGGGAACCCCAAACCAACCCCAAGGGGAAAAGGGGAAAGGGAAGGGGAAAAGGGACAAAAGGGGTAAAACACAACAGATATACACAATCGAAACTCAGGGAATAACTTAACAAATAACTAATACAATGAACTCTCACCACTTCCCTTGCGAACAGCAAATCCCTTCCCTCTGACACGACTCGGACAGAGCCCTCGGTCCAGGCCTCCAGCCCACAGAGATAAGTGAGGCCTAAACACTGAGAGCTTCTGTCACACAGCTGCTAACCGGGAGGAAAGCTGAAGCCCAAGAGAGAGAACCTCCTCCCCGTCACCTATCTTTTATACACCTGATTACGTGAGGGAATAGGATGGAATACTTCCTTAGTTTTTGACCCCAGTTGTTAAGGAAGGCCTAAAGAACAACAAACCTCACCAAAGCCTAAAATTTAAACTACCACAGTTGACTACGAACAGATCAGTCAGTGGAAGATACTGGGGACATTAGTGGCAGAAATGGGATGCCCTGAAGAGTGTTTCTTCTGTTTTCCTCATTAGTCTTTCTTCATTTCACCCAGTTAATTTGGGAAGCAGGAGCTCAGCAGGGTCCTTAGTTTAGCACTGGTGGTAATTCCCGTTGGCCAGCCTAATCCAGATGCTCACACCAGATACAGATGCTCAGATTAGGAGGTTAACCTCCTCCATGGCATCAGTGGAGAGAGAGATCCTGCAGAGTCTGTTGAAAGTGGGACCTTAATTCAGCTTGAGAGAATCTTTGTCCTGAGGATAAAAGGAATTTGGTGGGACACTTGCTGCATGTAGGGGGTATGAAAATGGAATTGTGGAGTAAAGCAACTGCAGGAAAAACACACTCACCTAAGGCTCTGCTAATATAATTTTGAATAATGAATATGTGAGTGGAAGCCAATTTACTTTTAGATATCCCACAAACAGAAAAAAATATCAGATAAATTATTCATTGTGAATTATTTGCATTGGCCAATAGGAACTCATTAAACACCAAAAGACTGATTCGGAAGAAAGAAACGGAGAAAGTATTTAATCTGGTTTTTCTCATTTCCTAAGCTTCCAATAATTGTCTATCCAGCAAATTAATTTGTCTCTTCTGCTGTTATTCTGTACTTCATGGACCCTCCTTATTGAATGTTTTAAGGCAGAGGTTTTCTGTGAGCCAAAGAGCTTGAATTTCACAGTTACATATTACAGTGCATCAGAAAACAGTAGAAGACATCACATTTTCTCCACTTACTTGTGGCTGAATTGCTACAAATTTTTAAATTACCGTACTTAAAAGTATTAGCTACAGATACATAAATTTCTCATTTTTTTGAATACATCCCAGGCTCTACAGGCCAAGAATCCAGCTTTTACATTTAATGACACGACAAGCAATTCTAGGTGCCTCTGTTTCTGAATATACAATCTGCGCCAATTTAAAAGCACATAGCTTGTGGCAACCTAAATTGCTATACCATACTCAAGCTGGAAAACATTGGATCCTTGTAGAAAAAGAACTGAATCGGTATCTAGGTTGTTTCAAGCAGTTTTTTGTGTAACCTGTTCTTTAAACTCTGCTAAAGATGGTTCCACAGTCAGCATAGCTAGCATATTCCCAGTGCATGCCTATTCTTGGAATTAGGATATGCAAATTGAATTATATTTGCTGCAAATTAAGCTGATTGTGCCTTGTCCCACCTTCAGGGGACACAACATTTTATACCTGTTGTTCTTATATACCCTTTTCATATAGAAAAGTGTTACTGTGGTTCTCCTCAAATTCATCTCTCCTAAACTAAGTAGACTTTCCTGCAGAAAGTGCCTCTTTCCATCTCCTCATTCTCATTCAGCCCCGTACTCTTTCCAAGGGTCATGCCCACAGTGTTCAGTTGAAGATTCATCACCTCCAAGGAGAATAGAAAATAAAACATCTTCCATGTCTTCTGTATGTGATTCTTTTAATAAACTGGAAAAGGATTAGATGTGGTGGCTTTGTAGCATTGCCATCGGTTTTATTCACTGTGAAGCAATGACCAAGTGCAACCTCTGATACTCTTCTGCAAAACTGCTGTTTAATCAGTTCTTCCATATTTTGTGTTTGCACGACTGATTTCTCCTTCCCCCGTGGACTTGTCTTTTCTGAATTTCTTATAGTTGATTTCATGTCATTCTTTCAATGGTCTGACTGCGTTTTGACTCTGCTCTCAGACCTTGAAATTCTGCAGTCCTTCCAAACTTAGACAGACAATGCTTTATTAAGATACTCTCCCATCCTCTATCCATGCTGGTAGTAATGAAAACATTAAATAGAGCTGGACCTGAACAGCCCATGTGGGATCTTCCTTTCCTATGTCTGCTAAGGGTACCACTGAGTGCACAAAATGTGACCACGTGCACACACACACAGTGCAAATGTAGAGATGGAGTTGAAATTTGACATGATAATTCCTAATGTACCACAATTACTCTGGGATTTGAACACAATTAAATTTCATAGTCACTTCTCTTTTCCAAAACAGTGCCATTTGACACTGTAATTGCTTTGTATTAAAAGCACAGACCAAAACTGTTGCCACAAAACCCACAGTGACTCTGTAACTACTGGGAAAAATAATGTTATGGTCTCTCCACCCATTGTACTTTCATTAAACTCAAAGTACGTCTTTTGTAAAAATTAGTAGTGTGCTTGGCGTTTGCTCCCTCAGCAATATTTTCTGTATCAATCATTAGATCATCTTTCTCTGTTTCCTCTGGTATGTTGAGGAAAAGAGAAAAACGATCATTTTGCCAGAATTACAGTTTGCTTTCCTTGGCCAATGGAGTTGTGTTGGCTTAGGCTGCAGGGGAATGGACTGAGTTCACCCTTTTGCACTAGAATCTCTTATGTGTGTGTGTGTGAGGTAAATGAGAATGAGAACGAGCAAGGAGAGCGAAGGAGGGTGGCACTGCAGGAGGGCAAGGTGCCAGGAAAATTTCTCTCTGAAGAAAGACAGAAATGTCTGGAAAAATGCATTGTCATTCCCAGAGGAGAGGGGGACAGTCCTGCTGGAGGACTGCAAAGCAGAGCCTTTGCATGTTACAGAGACGTGGTGGAATAACCCATGGGTCCTTGGGCAAACTGGAAGGAGCCTGGCCCTCTGCAGGGCTGTGCGTCACCTCCCCGCTTGGAGGGCATGCCAGAGATTTACCATTCCCCAGCCAGAACTGGAAGACCTTTTCCCCCTTTCCTTTTTTCCCACAGGCTTTGTGGCCGAGGGGAGAGCCCAGGCATTAGAAACCCTTTGGTGTTTCATTACTGGCACGTTGCTGAAAAAATGCAGTCCTTTAGGCAGTGACCTAGTAAAGGCTCCTAATTCTGCAGAAATGTGGTGTTCCCACCAAGGCAGCTCCTAGCAAATCCCCGGCAAGCTGTTCCTTTTCTCTCCCACACCCTCTGGAAGGTTGTGTCTCCCTCTTCGCAGGTGTAGTTCAATCAAACAAGAATTGCATATTCCTCACTAGGCATTGCCCAGTTCCCTCGGCACTGACCGAGTCACTGCCAACCTGTTGGCTTCGCTGGGAAGTTGCATAATGCTGCAGAAACACAGTGGAGAAAGGGGTATTTTTAAATGTGTGCTTTATTTTTATTTTTTTTTAAACCTGTATAAATAAATACAAAATGACAAAGAGGTTCATGTTTACTAAACATTGCATTTGATTGTATGACATTACACAGTGTGTGTCACAATAGTTCACCTTGTAATTGTGTCCTTTTCGCTGTTGGTGCATAATTCTATAACTCATAGGATACAATTAGTCCTGAAGCTGCATCCAGCCACCCTTTTAGTGGAACCCCTGAGTGCTTACAATTGCAAGAGTGTATTAGGGGAGCGCTTGAGTCAATTGGCCGAAATTGGGGAATTTCATAACAGAGGTCTGGCATAGCAAAAGGAGAAGGTAATGGGAGGTGTAGGATAGATTCTTGAGAAAAGAAAAAGTAATAAAGATTTGGAGCATTTTTATTTCTGATTTTCTTCCCCTTAGCGCTTAACAGAAACGTATTGGAATTAACAAAAGTCAGCAGAGACCACAGGTTCATTTAAGAATGACTCTTTTTTTTCATGCTCACTGAGAGCAGGCAAATGGACAAACCTTGCATGATTGGTTTTTACCTGATGAGCTGGTTCATATTTTGAAAAGGGTAAAAATATACTCAACCACTTGATGAAATGCTGATTCTCCAAACCACTTACCATCCTCACCCAGTGAAGGTCAACTGCCAAGGTTTTATAGACATTCTCTGGTCATGATTCGCTTCCTTGCCTCTTTAAATTGCATTCCATGTGCTTTTTCACATTCATTCTCTCATTCATTCTCTTCAAAAGGCTTGAACAGAGCTACTTTCCTTTCACATTTAGAGCTTATAAAAGTATTTGCTGGAAACAATTTTCAATTCTGTTTGGCCTGTTTAAAGCAAATTGTTTTCAGGTAGATAAGAATCTTGTATAGATTTTTCTCATTATTCTGTGAAATACATATATTTTATATGTGTTTTAGGAATGGGGTAGCTGTAAAGGATGACCCTTGACTACTCAAGATCTATGACTGGCCACCTGAGTATGGTTTATATTTGCTCACTGGCTGAATTTATATTAATGGGAACTATGTCTAAAACAATTACAGATTTGAATGGTGTGTCTGTGCCAGGAATCTGGTGTTGTTACACATAAGCCATAACAAGGAGTTAAAAACTGTAGAGAGGTTTTGGATTTTGAGAGTCTTCCCCTGGCTTTATTTTTGTTGGATCAGGAAAAATTTAGCTGATTCTGCATTCACATCTGTGTTTCCATACAAGTGCGATGTTTGCTGTTGTTTGCATTTGCTACTGCCTTGCTGTGAAGCCCCATCCTCTCCAGTCACTGGAGTCAGAGCTCAATACCTTCCTTCCCCTCCTCAACATTATGAAATTATCTTGGCTTACCAGGTAACTATTTACCACTTTATTGTTCCATACCACGATTTTATCCAAACACAGTTGCCCCACTGCTTTGATAGGGGCCATACTGCTGTTACCTGGGTCTGTGACGAGGCAGGCATTATAGAAGAAAGTCAGAAGAGATACATCTTTTCTTAGCTCATCTTCCACCTCTCACCCCCTTCACAGAAGTTTCTGTAAATGATTCTACATGCTTCGAGTTTATCAGACTCAATAAGACTTTCCTATCAGAACAAAGGTAAAAATGTGAACTTTTCTTTAAAAAAAGAAAAACCAATCTTTTCTGCTGAAAATTCCAAATCCAGCAACTCTATTCACCTCTTCTCCCCTTCCCAATGCTTTACTTCCACTGGGCAACGTGATTTCAATTCAACTGTTACACTCTGCTTAAAGCATACTGAAACCCCATAGTTCTTCCTGGCTTAGGAGTGAAATATTGAGCACCTTTTTAAAATTTGGTAGAGGAAAATGAGGGTCCCAAAATCACTGGTAACTGAGCCTCATAAAATTGGCTGCCACTTAACTGAAATAATGGGACTTTTACTTGTTTTCCAATTCTCTCCTTCCCGCTGTGGCCACCTTTACATCCAAATGTACTAGCAGAGGATAGAGATGTCAGGTGTGGGAACCTTCTGGGGTGAATGAAAGAGCTCAAATTTAAGAAGATCTGTTTGATCTAAACAAAATCTCTTTCACCGAACAGGTACATCTCAATAAAACTTACAATATGCATCTCAGAGGGGCTGCGTGGCACGAAGCCAAAGGCCGAGGGCTCCCCACCTAGCTTTGGAAAAGCCTAAGTATGCCTGGATAGCATCCATAGCACGTCTACATCTTAGCGCATCCACAGTGCACCACAGAGGCCAATTTTTCTTACAAGCTTTTAAAGTACATTAAAAATGTGCATGCCCTCTTTTGCACAGCTCTCTGATGACGGAGTAATAAAGAGTTGGCCTGCCATGGCTCACGTACAGGTTGTTTCCTGTGCTGGTCTGTGCTCACCTCTGTCTCTCAGGTCTTTTGTCTCTCAGGCAGTGTCAGGGGGACCATCTGCCATGAAAACAGACTGACTAAATGAAGCTCAGCCTTTGGCTTCAAGGGGAAGAGGAAAACAGTTGCCTGGAATGTGCTGGGCCGTGCTTTAAACAAGCATTATTAGCTATACCTCCTAAGAAGTTGGTGGAGAGGTGTTGATGCACACAAAGAGTAAAGACGCCATTAAAGTATTTTTCCCATAATTTTTTCCATTTCTCCCTTACCCAGGCTCCACAGTTTAAAGCCCTGTTGGTTGTAGTTGTCAATAATTTAAAACTCTTACCTTATTTTTGGCCTGGTGCTGGAACAGACCACCTGAAGAGCTCTCCAGGGCTGTGAGTACATTTTTCTGTGTAGGTTTTTATGGAGTTCTTTACAATAAATTTAGGCATTTTTCATCCGAGTTGGTTTTCTGTCTGCCTTGATTTTACAGTTTCCAATATGTATTTCTCATTTCTACCTGTGAAATGTTCTCCATGAATTTAATATTTGCTTCTCACTTCAAACATTTTATATTCTGAGATTTTGGCTTTTGAAGCACAAGTTGAGCAAAAAATACTACTGAAAAAGAACTCACTCGTGTTAGCAATCCTTTCCATAATTCTCAAGTCACATATCTCCACATTTTCCTTTTCTAAGCCAAATTCTTTTAACCTTTTCCTGTAAATTAGATTCTTCGGGCCTGGTGTCACCACTGACTGTGAGGCAAGCACTCTGATGAAGATGCTTGGAAAGTGCGGAATGACCAGTTTAAATGTATTCTCCCTCTCTCTCTCTCTTTATTCTCCCCATTTCTGCAACTTCCATATTATAAATCTGCTGTATAATATCCAGCCAGACGGTGATATTAAATATAATATGATATCCTGACACTGAGCTTTGAATGCTTCTTCTTGTTAGATCTAATAAAGTTATGTCACTTGTAAATATCAGAAGCAAGTCAGACCAGTGAAATGTTGTTGGCTTTCCTGTAAAAGCTGTTGTAGCCACCCTTCCAGTGAGACTCAAGATACTGAGAGAAATGCCTCCCATGAGAGGGACTAATGAGCAGGAATAATCCTGAAATTATAATGTGGTCACTGCCCCTGGGGCCAACACCAAGAGAGGCTTAGCAGAATCCCATCTCTCTTGCAAAGAGGGATATGATATACCAATTGGTAAAACTGTCAATAGACAGGTCTGGAACAGCTTCAATAGCGTGCTGAGAAGAAAGAAAATAGAGAAATTCAATTGCAGATGGATGTTCTTGACTCAGGAATCACCTTAAGAGAGCTGGCATTTCCCACTTCTCGCTGTAGGAAATGTGCCTGAGGGCTCACTTTGTCCAGAAAGAAAATGGATCACATTTTCAAAAGAAAAGAAAAGAAAAGAAATCCTTCCAACACCTGAGTATTTTACCAGGAAGGCATGGGTAGTTCAGAACCAGTTAAGCCAGCTCCTCTTCTGACTTTACAATGTAAACAAGTAAGAGTTGCAGTAAAATGAAGAGTGAGGTGCAGTTTGTTGTTTTTCAGCAAGTTATGAGCCAGAATGGATCTGACCAATCTCCATTTCTGTATGATATTGTTTATATATCGTGTTAAAGTCTCCAGCTCTGGGCTCCAGATTAGATTACAAATGATATCATCCTTTTATGCCAAAGCAATGAAGAACTGAATCCATATTTGAAATCACATAATTAGGCAGCTGTGAACTTTTATTTTCCTTATACGGACAGACCTTGTCTTTTATTAGACAGCCTTAATATACCTTACAGCTGCCAATCTTACATACGCTTACATAATCTTTCTCACTCTTCCTTCTACCTTAGACCTTCATTCCCTCTACAACCCAGAAGTTGTTAATAAAATTTCTTTCCCATCCTCTTGACACAACAAACACTGACTATTCTCCTTTCTCAACAGCTCTGCCTTTCTGCAGCTAGCTTCTTTGTTCCTAAACTCCTTACCAACTTCTCTGTTGCTCCTCCCCTGCTGATTCATTACTAATTTCAGGACAGCTTAACTATTCTTCCTACCAGCTTTCAACTACATTTCTAGGTTGGCTTTTCCTCCTCTTTATACGGAGCCAACTTGAGTTGGGCGTATAAGAAATACATAATCGGTATGGGGGTGTATGCACTATATATATATTCGTGGGGCATCTCATTTTTCTGAATATAGCTGACAAATATAAAATCATTTTTTACTTGTAGCATCAGGGAACAGATTGCTTATTATGAAATATAATCAGTATGTGAAGGCATGTTTTTTACAAATTGTGTTTCTGGCATCAATTTGTTTGTATACATTTAAAATTTTCTTCCCAGTAAACTTCACCTGTGCAACCCAGTAATTTCTAGGAAGATAAATGTCAGTCTTTCTCAAAAGTATGTCTTCTCCTAAAACAGAGCACATTTCAGGGAACTGAAAGTGTCCAGAAAGAATCAGAATGGAATATTCTGTATTTATTTCTAACATATGCTATTGTATGTAGTGTGGATACCCAGCTAAGGCCTTTAATGTCTTTCTTATATTTCCCATATGTATAAATTTTCAAGTGGAATTTTTTTTCCCTGCTGATGGACTGTTTTATGTCTTATTTCCTGGTTCTTTTTATCTGTGTACTCGGCATATATATCAGCTATTTTCTGCTGGTAAACTGAAATCAGCAAAGAAAATCCTGTTCTTCTCAATAGTTATTGCCATTAACCTTTACATGCCTAAGTGGTATTTACAGGATGAATGTAAACATGAGCACACTTCACTATTTTGGGTCGCAATCCTGCCTAGTTTATCTGTGCAAATTAATGGTACAAATAAGGAAATGTGGTATTTTGGAATGAAAATATTCTGATTTGTATGCAGCAGTGTAAGAATTGCATGTGGAATTCAGATGTGCTGCTCACAAACGTTTGTTGGGCTGAACTGTATTCCTTTATAACGTAAAAATCAGATTTAACATGCCTCTATTTTGAAGGTATACGTACAGATGAATTTTCAGAATAAAACATGCTGATTACACATTTGGAAAGCATGAATTTTGTAAATTAGATCTATGGAGAATTGCAAGAAGGAGCTCTTGCTAACACAAATGAGGCACACCAGTCTGGTAGAGGGGTTTGTCTCTTTGAGTTCCTGTGTGATGCTTAGACGCAGCCTCTTAGATTAGCAATTAGAAAAATTGATACAACTTGAGGTTCAGTTTCAGACAGAATTTTTGTCAACAGTGCTTTTGGATTCTGAATTTAAGGCAATGCGAGAAAGTAACAACTGAAAGGGACAACGCCAGGAGCCATAACCGGTGACAGGAGTCACCTTTACATTGCAGACCAACACTTCTGAAACTGCAGCAGCTGAAATCCCTTGGCAGCAAGAAACCCACCAGCTCTCAGTCCTGCTACTGTCTGCAGTGACTCCGGCTTGGATCTGGCTCACCTGCTTTTTACAGTAAAGTGAATGGTATCTCCCTGCTGCAGCCAGGCGTGACTGTCACCCCTGTGACTGTCACCCCTGTGACTGTCACCCCTGTGACTGTCACCCCTGTGACTGTCTGTGACTGCCACCCCTGCCCCTCGGTGCAGTGGTTTGGCTCTGCATCGCAGCAGTTGGTCCAGGTGTAGGGGAGCTGCTCACCTTCTCCAATACATTAGGGAAAAAGTATAAATGGGTGATCTGCCTGGGCATGGGAAGATGATGGAGCACAGTCATCAGAAGATCCTGGGGCAGCAGCTGTCGTTCTGCTGGTGGGAGAGGTGGCTTCCTAAGATTGTGGGTGCTAAAGTCTTGGTAAGAAAAATTTTAATAGTAGTAATTCTGCTCAATAGTAATACTTCAGGTCTACCTACCTACCAGGTCTCAGTAGGTCTAGCTATTGTCTGATAACTCTAAGTTTTTGATCAAATCAGTTTGAGACTTTTGCCTTAGCTGTTGGTTTGCCTCCTCAGGGAGGGGTTCTGCTGCTGGATTGTCTAGGAACCCCCCAAAAAAGGACTTAGACCCCAATAACATGTAAATCAATAGCCGTGAAGGGAATGCATTTTCCTTGTGCTTGCTGCTGAGCAGTGAGCAGTCTGAAACAAGAGGGGCTACTGGAGCAGCAGCGCGCCCATCATCCTCTTTTGGATGTTGCTGGCTCCATGCTGCAGCTGGTGACTCTAATCTGCTCTACCACTCCTCTCTGAGGGCACTTGGAAAGGATGCACATCCTGATTATTTGGGCTAGGCCAGGAAAATCAGTTTGTTACGCTGGTGATGGCATGGAATTTCTGTAGCAGTTTGGGAGCACAGGAAGCAAAGAGAGAGACAGCCATTTTATTTTAGGCTTATGCTATACATTGAGATTCATTATACAATTTTTCCCCTAAATTAATACAAAAATAGTAAAAATAGGTTAAAAAAAGCCCCAAAGAAAACCCCTGACATCTTGCAAGCCATTTATTTGACGCACAGGTTAAGACTTCTTGGAGCTTAAATAACCTAGAACTGTTTATGCTGACCTTTTTGATTTTTCCAAAATTAAAAAAAGGTAATGACTTGCAGAATGCCAACAACATCAGAACAATTTGTGCCTGAGAAGCGGCTGCCCCAGGCAAGTGCATGTGATGCTGAGGTGTCCTCTCTCTGGGCTGGAAGCTGTGCCAGGACCACCACAGGATAAGTGGTGGCCTGTCAGAGCATGCCATTCTACTCCAACCCATGCACCATGGACAGGAATACGTGTTCAAATTCCCTCCTGGGATACTTTTGCCATATCTTTTTCAAAAAAATCCCAGAAAAACAAGAAGTTTGTCATTGCGCTTTCCTGGCAGTGGATGGGTTTCACAGGGGCTCCATGGGTCCCATACCCACCACAATTTGGAGCTAAAGCTCCTCCCTGTTCTCTAATAAGATTGGGGAGGGGAGATAAGGTTGCCCCCACCCCTGCACCGGGCTGGGGTCACTGGGGGTGCCTTGCAGCAACGGTGTAGTGCCTGGCCATGGGTGGAAGATGCTTCCTACCTTTAGGGAGGGGAAGGGGCTCTTTCCCCTCCCTGCCTCCTTCTCATCAGACCTGTGTGTACCCCAGGAAGGCTTAATTATTTCACAATAAGAAAATAAATGACAAGTACTTTTAGTTAAAAATGTAAGGATAAAGCCATGGAAGAAATACTTTGTCCCTACATAGCTAGTTGTACAATTTCATTTGTATGCATCTGGGTTTTAACACGTGCAGGGGAGAAAAAGGCTCTGGGTAATCCTTTCTAACCAAGGTCTCCCAGAAAGTGGTTTCCCACAGGGCTCGCGCTCTACCACACAAGTCCTGGTTCAGCAAAACCCAGCAGTGCTGTCCCAGCATGAGGCATGGGAGGAGAGAGCTGAGCCCACAGGGAGCCAGTGCACTCTGCAGGTGGTGCACCCCCAGAATGACCAGGCACAGCCATGGGATGGGGACAAGGGAAATGGCACCACCACAGCCCCTGGTCTGGCAACCCCAGTGCCCACACAGCAGTGCTGTCCCTGCCCCTCCTGCACTCCCATCCTGCTTCCAGTTCCTGACCATGCCACAGGAGCTACTGGTGTCCACAGGAAACACACAACTAACTCATATTAACTCGGCTTCCCTTCCCTGCATCTCCCTGAACATGCTATCTGCTTCTAAAGTCAACAAATAGGAAAAAACACCACTTTGCTAAGTTCTGAAGTTCTTCTCACACAAAACCCATTTGCTTTGCTGGCTCTCACTGTTGTTCAGAGAAGTCAAGATCCCTCCTTCTGCCTCCCCTGATCTCTGCCCAGTCCTGCCACCACTTTGGTTTGTTTTCCCTTTGAACAAAAACAAAGAAGGTGTTGGCTGAGTGGGATTTCATGGCTCACAGGAGGACAGTCAGCCTAGAGAAGAGCATTTAAAAGTACACCTTTCAATTTGCAGTACATGTTTTACCTGAATTCAGTGCTGGCTCAGAAAGCTTCTGAGAGCAGATGCGAATCCTCTCGTGGCTCAGCATAACCTCAGGCCACTTTGATACTGTTTTCCCTCCAGGTTCATGCAGTTGACCATGATAAGTGTATTTGCTTGTCTTTGGAAAAGAAGCTCTTTTTCTTTGACAGACAGGTTTTTCTCAAACTTCCAAACTCTAATTTTAATCTTACTAGAACACTTTCACATTTCTACTTTGGGCAGAAAATTCTGCCCTCATCAATTAATTTTTATAGCATAGTTATTCCAGCTATACAAAATTTTCTCTCTTCAGTTTTTCCTCTCGTTAGAATACTTGTAAATTGAAAGTGGACTTGTGCTAAGACAACACTAGAAATTAAGTTACAAGAAAACTGGACTGATCTTGAGGGCCATATGCACGTAGGTTGGCTCTTTTCCCCCATGCTTACCCTGTAAATAAAAATATACTGTACACCATACCTTACTGTATGGGAATTTTATGTTTGTAGAAGATATACGTGCTCAATGAGCCACAGTCCTACATAGTCTTGTTAGCCTTAGCTAAAACTTTCACTGTTAGATTTTAGTTAGTGCCTGACAGTGTGTAATACTCTGCTCTACTCACTAGATTCATAAAAAAATTGAGTAATCTATATTGCGAACAAAACCACAGTGATACCTGGGCTAAAAAGCCACTTAAGAGTATGACAAAAATCTGCTTAAGCCTAGGTAGTCTTCCAAAATGGAGGTTTGCCAGTAGAGGCAAAATCTTACGCACAGTTAGCCACTGGGAGTGCTTTGGACTGAGAACAGAGCACAGCATCTGCACATATTAACCAGTCGGCGCAGGGAGGACCGACTGCCTTTGGTGAAGATAATTGCTCCCGAGGAAAAAGTCGAAGGGGAGGAAGGCCAAAGTGGCTTAGCATAGTCTGAAACCTTGAGAACATGCTGTTTCTGGTTCATGTTGAGGTATTCAAGCTACCTGTAGAGGAGTATTTGGTGCATCCCTCAGACATGTCAGGATTCAGGCAGAAATCTCATGGACTCGGGCTGAGTGCACCTTGGACACTCTCATGGCTTTACCTTGCCAACCCTGGAGGTGGGGAATGAAATGGCAGCCTGAGGTGAAACACAGTGAAAAATGTAAGTAAGTTGGTTTTAGCCTCTGTTCTGGGTTTTCTCTCTTTTGAGGATGCTTCGGTCTCCTGCCTGTCCTGTCCCTGTGTGGAGATGGGCACGGCTCCTCTTCTCCATCCCAGTTCCAGGTGGCCAGCAGGAATTACTAGTTACTGGAGAGCACAACATGGCACTGCGGGGGAACTGCTAGGAGAGGAATCTGCCCTTAAAAAGATTTTTAAGAATGGGTTTGACAAGCATTTCAGAAATGTTTCAAATGTTGTTGACCCTGCCTTGGGACAAGGGGTGGACTGCCTGACTTCTCACCCTGCCTTCTTGGACACCCAAGCCTGTACTCTGGCACTTTGTCATACGAGTGCCTCTGCATCCTTTTTCTGACAAGTTTGGAGACGGAGGAATAATTTTATCCCTGGTTTTATCACCTTTCTTGGAGATCTCTGAAGGCCTCAGTGTGGAGCTTTAATGAGAGGTCTGTGAAACAAGCTTGTCTTTGGGCATCTCTTTAAAGACACTCCTGTCTAAGCAGAGCAATTAGATGTGAAGAGGTTTATGACAATCATTTTTGCATCTGGTGTTGGCAAGTGATAGCATGAGGGATAGCAGAGGTGTAAAATCAGTGTTTGCCATGTATTCCTTTCTGCAGTGTATAAACAACCTCTTTCACACACACCCCATTCCCAGGTGTCCCACAAGTTAGTAGATCGCTGCAGAGGAATTGCAATTCCTCTGTAATGCTCAACTAATTCGCTAATGCCCTCAGAAGTTTAAAAGCCACTGCAGCTGCTTGTTGAACAGCCAGGAGATAGGGTGACTCTGATTTAAATGACACTGTGATAATGACAGAAAATCTACAGTGAAGTATATTTAAGGAATGATTTTTGGCTGGAAAACATAGCCCCAAGCCTGAGTCTAAAGAAAACAGGGGAAACAGATCTTTTTCCTAGCCTTACATTCATCTGGCTGTCTTCAAGGTGTCTGCCTGGGTTCTGCCAAGGCTTAAGTTGCTGTTACAGCTTCCCAGCTGCTACTGCAGCAACTGTTGTTTACTCAAGCAAAGAGCCTGTGCATTCCTGGACACAGTTCCCTTTCTTCTGGTCAGAGAAGGGACACATCCAGGGGAAAGTAAACGTTACCAGCTGCGCTGCTGACTTGTTTTGCTAGTGAGCATGTAACATTTTGCTTCAGGGCAAAATATCTGGTTATCTTATTTTCTGCTACGCAGGATGCTTCAGAAGTATCTCTTTGCTTGAAAATTAATATTCACTAGGTGGCATTTGCGGGTTTCGCACAGGGTAGTCAGGGGTCACCGGAATTGGATGCTAAAGATATGTTTCATGCAACGAAGCACACCCTGGGTTTGTGGCCACAGATGTGCTAATGACAGGTACCATGGGCACCCTCCAGGCCACAGTGCTCCCAGTGGTCCAAGCCTCATGGCTCCTGAAATATCCCTTCCCCTCCGGGCACTGCAATTGCAGCAAACGCTGTGCCAAGTGCCGAAAACTTTTCAAGTACTCTTACTTTCTGGATGAGCTGCAAAAAGGAGCCCGGTTGCAATACATTCATCTTGTACCACAAAGCAACAGTCCATATATTCACGAGACCACCCAACACACCAGCCAGCTTCCTGCTATGTATAGTCAGAATACTCTAAGGAAAACCTACAGAATTGGCTTACATATCCCCACTGGGGCTCAACCACATGATAAAACCTTACAGTAATGAGCCTGTCGCTCTTAAGGGTGGAGGGGGCGGAGGAGGAAAGAGATGCTGCTTTATCTGTATTACTCCACATCACAGATGCTGACAGAATTATTGATTTAGAACTCACAGCTCCAAAAAGACTAAGTAATGTAATCTTTTTAAGTTTGCCTTTTTTTTTTTTTTCTTCTCTCAGATGTGATGTTTTCAATAGGCCCCTTAGATATGGGCTCTTTGGGGATGTTGTTAAACTTGCTGCTGCTAAACCGCAGACCCAGCCTTCGGTGTGCTCCACACAACTCTCACGGCCTACTGTCTCTTGGAAGAGCCCATAGCTGCAAGGTCTATTGCTTTATAGGTACTCTAGGAAGATTGAGGGATTAAGTTATACATTATGTAAAACTACCCACTAATCCTCTTAGTGTGCATTACCAGTGAATGGCCTGAAATAGGCTCTCACTAAAAGAGCCCTAACATTCACTTTCTTGATGACATTTTAGTATTTGAGGTTTGTATCATGGATTTTGGTGCTGAAATATTCAGTACACCATCTTCTGTCTGCTGCTAGATCCACTCATGTCTTAGTAGAGTGCTAACAAAATTGCAGTTGGTAAAGCAGATTACATGTTTAACTAGTAGCGAGACATGTATAAAATAGAATTGTATATTTTCTAGAGTGACAGAGTCACCTGGATTTTTTGTTCTTTTTTTCTGTGTGTTTTTTTTTTTGTGTTCTTTTTTTTTTTATAAGAAAAAAAAGCTATAAAACCATGATTAAAAATGTTACAAGGGATGATTTACATTTTAAAATAATGATATTTTTAGAAAAAAAGAAGTGATTTATAACATAAAAGTGTTTGGAAAGCATTTGGTTGCTGTGTACTGCCTTCTTTCCCAGTACAGTTTGCTATCTTTTATATAATCTTGCATAAATGTTTAGATTAGGGGAGAAAAGAAAAATTAAATGTGATGGCTAAGACTTACAAGAGCTGACTCACTGACTTGAGTTATTGCTGTGCAGAAAGTTTGTAAAGCCTTTACATCCAGCGAACATTTAGTGCTACTTCAGCCTTGACAGTTGACCTTTCAATATGATTTGGTTTAGCCACAATAATTGCAGCATCTGCAGTACAGGCGATGCAGACGACTGCTCAGGAACCCAATTTCTCTCATTAGATCTTACTTCATGCATTTAAAATTCAAACCCCCTTTGCAGGTGTGTGAAAATTCTCTCGTATTACCTGTTACAGGAACTGAGCAAGGTACAATCCCCTGGCTCTTTTTTTTTTTTTAATTTATTTTTGATTTCTCCCATAATTTTGAATATTCCTGGATTTAGCTTAGAGGAGGGAAACTTCCAAACTCCTTTCTCTCCCCAGATATTTAGTCAGTACTGTTTTTTTTTTTTTTTTTTTCTTCAGTAAGACCTAGTGTGAAAAAGCAACCAACAAATCAAGTTAGACTGTTGTAATTTGGTCAACCACTCGGGTACTATCCATATCCACCATTTCAACACACTCTATTTCCTCACGGTTTTCAGGATTCTTCTTCTCTTTCCTCTTCTTCTTGGAGGGTGGCAGGAAAGTCAGTATCACAGGTAAAATGGCAAAGCAGTGAAAGAAGGTGACTAATGCTATTAAAAACAAGCACCTGAACAGTGTACGGGTCAGATTTGAAGGCACAGCTGCAAGAGGAATCAGACCAACAACATAGCAGAGGTAGCTCTGCAAAATAGCTACCCCATGCACTTCCAGGGCATTTTTCACCCATTTAGTTCTTGTGAACTCTTTGCCCAGGACAAAGGTTGATAACAGTGGAGCACAGTTGTCAATTGTATAATTAATTCCGTAAATTAAGCACAACACAGAAATACAATCTAGTTCCACTTTCCACAAGGTCATAAAACCTATAACTCCAAATTCAACTGAGGCAACAGTTAGAGTGAGCCAGACATTGATCAGAGAGTCTGCGACCAGGAATGCAGAGAAGAAGAGCAGAAATAAAGCACTAATGCAGGAGTTCTGTAAGGGGGCTCCCACTGAAGAGGCATAACGATCCATGTACACAAACGATGGATTGAAAACAATGAATTTCACCTTGGAGGTGAGAGAGAGCTTCCTCAGGGTCTCCAGGAGGTCATAAAGTTCTTCCCTCTTGGTTTCCATTGTCTTTGCCACCAAGAACATCCTGGAGGCCACAACATCAACTTCATTGTTGTATTTCTTGGAAAAGATGATATCCTCTGAAAAATGGGCAAACTGAGGGGTCTTCAGGAACGAGTTCCTCAACATATCAGTGAAATTCTTCTTGGGCAATCCAGTAGATATGTTGAGTTTCCTAAGGTAATTTAAGTAGCTTTCGAACCAAGATATCCTCACAAAGCCCTTGGTATACTCCAGCACATCCTCCTGGACACTGGTGTTCCAGTACTCGATCGACTCGTAGATGTAGAACCCAATCACCGGGCTGTAGTTACTGAAATACTTCTGCTGGGCGGTCGTATACTCGATGGTCCGTGTCGCAGTCGCTACGATGTTGCTCAGGTCTGACCCTTCACTGACCTGCAGGTAGCCCATTAAGGCAAAGGAAATATAAACAAGGTAAAAGAGAACTACAAAAGGTTTGACATAAGTGTTTGTTATCCAGTCACAATAATAGCGTTTCAGGAACCACACCAAAAGATGACTCTCATATGTGTTCGTTTCCTCTGAATCATCTGTGTCCTCACTGAATTTGGCTGTCAGAAGAAACCTATACCATGCAGGCTTCTCTTGCAATACCTCTGGCTTTGGTACCTTTCTGCAGAAGATACTAGGCTGGTAGTTGTTTTCTATGTAGCCAGTAAACACCAGGCTGGAACCATAAAAGGAGAGTACATAGAGGTAGTTGAAGAAAATTGCAATACAGGAATTGCAGCAGAAAATCCTGGCTGCTTCAATGTTAGTGAAGGGACTGGCACCTATTCCAAAAGTGACCAGGTACATGGCAGTGGTGAGAGAAAACGAGAGCATGGAGTCTGCAAATACGGCTGCAGTCCTCTCTTTAACGTGTTGGTCTTCTCTAGTTTTTCTCCAGGAGGACAACATTTCAAAAGTCCCATACAACCCATGACCTACAACAGAGAACAAAGTATTCAAATCAACACGAGGAAAAATGTAACGTGGACATGCTAAAAGACTCAAAGAAGACACAGCTGGCCGTCACCAGTGCTTGAAGAAAACATCCTGGAAAAGAGAGAAATGATTATGAAGGTGTGAGCTGCAGGAGTGTGTTCGCTACCTGACAAGCAAAACTTACTGACAGAGCTTGAGAGTTCTGCATCACTGGCTCAGGATTCATGGTTAAAGAAAGGATTTTTTTTTCTGATTGGCTGTTTTGTTTCATTATTTCAGAGTACCTGTGATGGAAGATGATTTCAAATTAGTTTATCCTGGTGATGGTATCTGACCTGTGGTGAAAACAAACAAATAGTGCCTTGAAGTGCCTATGCAGGAAGCAGAGCATGAGTCGGCTGCTTTGTAGAAAATCTGTAAAAAAAATGAAACTTCCTTATAAGATGAAAATTGTCAATTAAATTAGTCACTGGTTTCTCCACTTCCTGTACAAACTTTCCATCAGGAAATAGAAATCCTAGGAGCGGAACAAAGAAAGCACAAATAAATTTCAGAGATGCAGAGTGGTAGAATTGATAAGGAGCTGCTTAAGGTGCTGGTCTTCTTTATGTATCTAAGGGCTTGTAATACCAAATACAGCCGTATTTTTCTTGTCAATGCCTACATTTTGTAATGTTTTTAATTGACTCTTAAAATCAATATACCATTCATGAAAGGAGACGAAGACCTGCCAACATAAAATCCTTAACCCCCAGGTACATGTAAATAAGGAAAAGTACATGTTTTTATCTTAATCCCCGGTTGGTCATCTTCCTCTTACAGTTTCTATTTTGTGATTGGTAGCCAAGATGCACTTGGAGGACACAGACCTCTGCTCTCTCATAGTGGAACTGAGCTGGGAATGCAACCATTGACCACCTACCAGGTGAGAGGGGCTGAGGCAAAAGTAGGTTGATGATTTTCACAGAGATGAACAGAATATAGTCTTTGCATCACACCTAAGACATAAGACTGTAATATTTTCTCATAATAGTTCATATTATGTTCATCTTTACTTAACAGATCCTTTCCATATAATACCACTCTCTTTACTACCTTTTAATTCCTCCTCCTCCCTACTCTTTTGCATACTTTGCTGTCATCTTTCTACCCCCCTGGTCTGCTCTTGGATTACCTCCAGAAATTCCCAAAAGCCAGTCCATTGTGTTTTGCTCTTACCCATCTTCCTTGGAAATATGAGATAAAAGGATTGGTGCTATATTAGTTGCTGATAACACTGAAGAGCAATCACTGGACTTTAGACACAGATGCTCCAGTCTGGCCGATCAAGGCAATTCACAGATCTCTCTTAGAATTTCAGGCTGTCTGCAGCGTACCAAAATTGCTGTATCAACTCTGTTCTCTCCACCTATGGACAATTATCACTTTTGCTACAAAGGTTATAAACAGCAGTCAAGAAACCTCAAACAAATGAGGTATTTTGAAGAACCGAAGAACACAAGATACATTAGGGGGGTTGGAATTAAATGATCTTGAATGTCCCTTCCAACCCAAACCATTCTATGATTCTATGATCATGCTTATTCTTAAATGCCTCATATAGGCTAAATATTTCATCAACTTGACAAAATAACCCTTTAGTGGTCAGCACCTTTTACTAGAGGGGCAGTTGTAGCTGATGCACTCCACCCTTCCTGAAATCTGTATTTTAACAGACAGCAGAGCTGGCACTCTGTTAATGCTGAAAAGAACAGGTTATTTTATGGGCTATTTTATAAAGAATTCACAATACAGAGCTCATGAGATAATAGGACAACTTGTGTATCTCCTTATCAGCTGGTATTTAGTGTAAAAAGTCTGCACTCTCACGTATATCAGGTATTTTACCTATTTTGTTATTTAGAGTCACGGCATGGACCTCAAATGTTCAATTTGTAGCAATACTATGGTCCCGGTTTTGGCATTCACCTTAATTTTCCCAAACAATGTTTTACAGCTGCTTTCAGAGGCCAGGTCGAGACTGTCAATTTGATAACTAGCACTGTGCCCCCTCTTAAAGCTAATGGAGAATACTGGAACTCCCCAGACATAAAATCAAGCAAAAAGCACAATCAGTGACTGGCACCCCGTTGCTAATTACGCTTCAAACAGTTATGTTCTAGGCTCAGTAGGGAAAGCTATTAAGCTTGCTTTCAGTGTGTTCTTTGTAAAGACAGACTGACCTTTATTTAAATGTAACTGATCACTTGCCAAAGTAGGGAGTGAGAGGTTTAATCCATTTATGGCTCCCATAAGTCCTGCAGACAGGCTCGTCTGAGAATTTCACATGGCATCATACACATTAGCTTTGAGTGAGCAAAACAGAATAAAATGAGGTCATTGAATATTACAAATTACTTCCATCATGAGCTTTAGCTACAGCATTTGTTAAAAAACCCAAACATTTCAGTGTTAATAGGCTCTTCCCTAAAAATACTCAAATAGCCATATTAATTTGGAAAGCCTTTGACTCTGCAATGAGAGCAAGAAATTAGAGTTAGTTAAATGTGATGCTGAGCACGACTTTTTAGCAGGTATAAGATTTTGGATAATGTCTGATAACATGATTTCCCATACCACATACTTTCTCTAAGTATGCAACATAAACCCACAGTTTGCAGATACATAATCTTTGAGACTACCCTAAAATGGAATCTGATTTAGAGAACTGCTCGAGTGCATGCATGAAGAGGCGTCACCATATGTGCTCCACAAAGCCAAGAGAAAAGTATTTGGACACTCTTCTGTTTTAGGGTAGGTTCCTTTTACAATCTGTGTACAAGGAATGGGTATTTTCCTTTAGTTGTACAGTTTGCAATTTCTCTGCCCATTTGTATAATAGCTACAGAATTACCATTTACCTTTAAGAGGATATGCCTAAATGACAAAGTTGCATACTTTTTACATCAGTGGCACTACTGACCTGATCCAGTATCCTCTGAGAACAAACTGAGGCCCAAACTCATGCACAAATTAAGCACAGCAGTCAAAAGATTAGTCATATTTAGCTAGGATAGGATTTACCTCACCGAATTTACTCCTCTAAATACTGAGCGTAAACACAACGTGGGGTAACAATCTCCAACACTGTCTAACTCACTGATGCATGTGTAAGTCTAACGCACAGAGTTTAGAGCAGATATCTCCATGGAAGCATTTTGTGAGAATTTTTTTCACTTTTCTTCCATTTCAGAGTTTCCATTTTTTTGCATCTGTAACCAATTCACACCAATTACCTCTATTTCCCTCACTGGTGTTATGTCTACTCTATATAATATTAATGAGAAGAAGGCAATTTTTTCCTTGTAAATAAATTCTGCAATTGCTTTAATTGATTTTCTCTTTTTAATAGAGATGTAGCCACAAATCTGTAATAATTTTGAGCAATTTGTTCATTATTCATGGTCATTCAGTAAATAATAAATATGATCTCAAACAGCTAATGGGCTACTGGAGATCTTTTCCTGTTGACATTTGCTTTTATGATTCACTGGTCGTGCCCTACAGTCAGGCTGCACAACCATGAGCTAACAAACAGTACACAGAAAGACAGGATTTTTTTAAGAAAAAGAGGTTCTGAAGGGCCAAAGGAAAATGTTAAAGGAATAGGAGGAAGGTACTGGACAAAATAGGGATCAACCTTTTTTCCTTATTCTCTTTTTCTGCTACTTAGCATTTAGGAGATACTCCTACCATGTCTTGGTTGACTGGGAACAGACATTCTGGCTTTTCTAGCAAAAAGAAAATGAAGAAGATAGTTAATTCTGAGGAGCTTACAGTTTTTACAGCCTGAGGTGGGCTATCTTTAATTTTAGAACCTAATAATAATACCACCAATAAAACCAATAAATCAGGCCTGACTTAAACACAGGACTTTTATGAGTAGCCTCAAAATCCTATAAAAAGTTTCATTTTCCTCCTTCAGAATCAAGCCTTGCAATTCCACATGCTCTGCAAAATCAATGCAGAGCATGCATGAGAGGAAAAAAAGCACTTGCACAAAGTTGTGAAAATTAAAGCAAAACTTTCTGTGCCTTTAAAATGATCACATTATTTACCTCACTTTCAAGTAGTACTTAGGTGTGGGCACCGAAACAGTTCTTTTTAGTACCATTTTAAAACGTCAAAAAAGAAATGCATCCTTTCCTGTTAAGTACTTCATCAAGCAAGGGGCCTTTATGAATGGGCATCGGCAGCCCAGGGTTAGTGTTCGCTCTGCTCCTGACTGGCCAACTGCGAGGCTGAAGTAGAGAGGGCGGAAGGAATTAAAGCAGCCCCAGAGCCTGTGAGAGGGCAGTGAATTCACCTCCTGGTCACTGGAGTCACAGACCAGTTCTCTATTCACTTGGCTTAATTGCTTCCCTGAAATAAGGGCTGCTGCCTGCTTTTGCTGTTTAAAGATTATGGGGTATGTTCAATTCTGCACTAAAGACGTGACGTTTTCATCTTATCGTGATAAGATGAAGTTTGGATATTCAAATAGACTTCTGTAAGAGAAATTAAAGGCAAGGACTGAGAACAAAATTTTTGGTTCCACTTTTTGCAGTTCTACCCCTCTATGAAGGTAGAGAATAATAGTCCACTTGTTTTTCTGTCCTTAACTGTTTTGAAGGCTGTGTGACTCTGTAGGTGTTTGATACTTGAGTAAGATCTCTCTGAATAAAGTACCACTTACAGGTTGTGAAGTTCCAGCCTTCTGTGTGGAAGGTCGCATTTCAGGGGTAATCAATTTTATTAATCCCATTTTAACGCAGAGGTGCACAAAACGCTAATAAAGATTGATCTCCACCTCGGAGAGGCTGAATGCTGCACCAGTACATATGTTGCCCATTAGCTGCCAGAATTAACACCAATAAAGCACCAAACTGTCTTCCTAAGGGGGCAAACTTCTCCAGTGGCAAAGCTGGGTTAGGGGGTGTTTCTCCCTTCTCAGGCATTAGTTCCCCTTTCTGGCTGAAGTTTGCTGCTCCCACGGGGCTACTAATTCACCCATTTTAGTCTCCACTGGACTAAAGGAATGGTTGGCGTTAGAAAACAGCCTTTTTTCTTTTTTTTTGTTGTTTTGTTTTTTTTGGTTTTTTTTTTTTTTTTTTTGAGTTGGTTGGTTGGTTTTTTTGAGGGTTACTTTTTAAACTGAAATATTTTCCTGATGCTGGTGGCACAAAGGACTGGCTGAAATGGGGAATGAGTCATGGTATGGTATATGGGAGCCTTGTAAATTGGGTAGGCAAAAATTTGAAGTGGAAGCATGCTTTGATGGAATTACTGAGGTTAAGTATGGGTTTTGATTTAAGGTTTTTGCTTGTATTGTAATGGATGCATCCTTGTAATGCTTTCAGTTCATCTGGACAAATCTTGTCCCACTTAGGTTGATTTAAGCCTGAAATCACCCCACTGAATAGGAGCACCTGTCTGCAAGAGGAATTTAGTGTGATGTGAAAAAGGGTGTGAATGTACAGAGGGCAAACTATGTTGCACCAGCTTTCTTTGTGGCTATCTGTGAAGCACAGCTTGATTCACATTCAAAGTGGAGTGAAATATCATCTGCAGAGACAAACACCGGATGAATTAACATGAAATAGCTAGGATGCTGTAAATTCATATCCCAGCTTGCTGCCAATGCAGGCAAGGTCTCAAGGACTCCACTTGTGCAAAAATAGTACACGGGAGATCAGAATCATATCGCAGGAATTGCCCTTTCCAAAATGGTACCTGCAATAACATATGATATAATGAAGGTGCAATGAATTTTCCTAGCTGACAGTATTAAAAATAACAAAGTACACTGCTCAACTCTAGGACTGCTTTCCACAGTAATGTCAACAAAGAGGCTGAGATAATTCCCCCCTGCTGACTTACTTTTTCCAGCTAGATCAGTGAGCTCATCAGCTCCCATCTTCTGACAAGCCAAGCGAAACTGCTAATCTGGACTCCCTTTGTCACAGGAGCTGCAATTAACCAGTTGTTGCCTAAATACCAGACCTCTCTCATGTGGCCTCTCCCAGCAGGCATAATTTCAACTTGGAACACAGAGCAGGTTCAAAGTGCTACTGAAAATGACAGGCAGAGCAAGAATATTTGCAACCAGCTGCAGCAAACATCTGGCTTCATACCCTGTTCTCCCTAAATTAATAAAATACTACAGCTAAATGAGCTCCTTCAACATGCATACAGAATCAGCACCCAGACTAATTTACACAACACTTTTCACTGAGTGGGTAACAATTTACTGGCATGGGTTGAGCCAACCAGTTAAACTGTCATTACCATGCTGTTGCAACAAACTGTGGGTTACTCTAAGCAACACCCACCTTTGTGGTCCATAAATGGTGCTGCAAATCTACAGTTTTGCTCTGTGAATGTCAGACTTCAAAGAGGGTACACATCGCTGGGCATTCCACAGTGTGCACACTTGTCTGTCCCAAACATTTCTGCTGAGCTGAGAAAATGCACTGGGAATCCTACTTGCTTTTCCTACACTTGCCTGAGTGTTTGTGTGAGCCCAGATCACAGTGTAGAGTAAAATCCTATAGAACATTAACATCCTACACGGCACTCATCTGATCAGCTGTGGTTCCAGGCAGCAGTGCTCATCTCAGGAGAATTGTGGCAAGGAGACTGCAGACTGCAGACACTTGAGTCGTCTTAAATGCATCCTCATTTGCAGTGTGATTGAAGTCCCAGCTACCCAAGCACAGCCTGACTTAATTTCATACTTCCAAGCACAGGTTCAAAGGCCAAGCAAGCCCAAATGCTATGTGCAGGCATGGTACATGGGTCAAGAACACATGAAGAGCAATATGGGACGTAATGTAGAGGTATAAGCATAGGCTGTACATATTGTAATGCTTTATTTACCTCCTGTCACAGAGACCCCACGTGTCTGCATGGTGACTGAATTACACGTATGACAACATAACTCAAAAATATGATGACAATAACCGTTGGGTAAGTTCAGCATTTGCAATTACTCTTTTAAAGACTAATAAATTTTACACAAAGGTACTCAGGTGTACTATGGCTGCAGATATTAACTTGGGATCTTCCCAAAAGGGAAACATACTGAAATTAGGTATGTCAGTCTGTTAGGCATCTAGACATGATACCATTAGATCAATCCCTGGTTTTGCTTCACATTTGGGTATTAGCCATTCAGCTTCAAGAGCCAGGCTGATCTCTCCACCTGTTTACAACAGCACTGGCCACCTCAGTCAGAAAGCCCCAGGCACGCCCATGTATTCCTCAACTTACTACCAGCATCAAAAACACAGCAAACTGGCACATTCAGACCAGATAAACATCTGCCACAGTCTCTGGAGAGAGAGTTGTGTTTTGTGCTGTATTCACTTGGCAACAATATAAGAGAAACCAAAATGTTTATTAATATGCTCTCAGTATCTGCTGCGTTTCACAGCTGTGGGCGGCTGTGCCCACAGGAGTGCACTGCTGAAGAGAAGCGCCCCTGTGCAACACACTGTATGGGCTGGTGCACGCAGAGAAGAAATCTTCAACTGGTGCTCAGCACTCCACGCTGGGAGACCACAATGATATCTTCAGCTGAAGATCCTGCTGAAAGACTCTCCGGACCATTAAACCTGCGCTCAAATTTCTTAATGCACAGTCAGGAAAATGGAGTGCGTCCGGAAATCCAGGGAAAGGTTGATGCCTCATTTAGGTCTTGTGTCACACTCCCAAGCACTGCTCAAAAGGGGGCTACAGTCCTCATCAGACTCGTACAGATCTGCTGCACCGGAGTAATTTTGATCCCAGTCTTCTGGCAGTGAATGTCTGCCATAATATCCTACATTTTTCTACATGTCTAAACTTAAACTTTGGGAAGTGCAGCACAGGATCAGCTCTCTGCTCTCCGGTGAAACAGTTTCTTTTGGTCAGGTGAAGCCCTTTCTCAGTAATACTATGAAGTACACATTTGTACAAAGAAAGCACTGACAAACAGAAATCACCTTCACACTCCAGATCTCACCTTACATGGTTGGGAGACAGCCAGCAATGCTTGGGGTACATGATGTACCCCAACTATGAACTCCCTAGTACTGTTTTTTAACATGGCAAACAAGCAACAATTAGCCACTGTTTTAGAAAACAGCACAATCACAAGATAATTTTAAAAGCATGATCTACATATTACTACTGAAATTAAAATCATTCTACATATAAATCCCTAGCTTTGAAGAAATACATACACATATAGAAGACACATGTAGACATTCCTATAATTTTTACCTATATAAGGGGAAAAGCAGAATTAAACAATGTCTCAGTATTCATAGTTCTAGACTTAATGAAAATCCCTAATCAGCAATGGTGGTAGCATGGTTCCCCACTTTTTATTTTTGGAGTATGTGTATTTTAAAACTACTCACTATGAAAAAAATGTTACTACTTAATATTTTTTAAAGCATACCAGATTCTGTTTAAATTAACAGCTGCTTATTATAATGATATGTAATTCAGCAGTTGGGTGGTTAATCCTGAATAGTCCCGTTGATTTCAACAGAATAAAAATTACTGAGTTAGGCTTTGAGAAAATGCTGGATTTTTTTCTTATATCATCTTTATTTACTATTAAACCAATGTAATATTTGCAATTTTCTTATAACGGTGATAGCAAGAATGTCAGATAAACACATTTTAAAAAGAGAAATACATTTGAGAGAAAACCTGAGTGGCTTTTGTATTTTGAGAAAGACAGATAAGCAAACTAAGTTATAGTTCAAAATCTACTTCTATATATAAAGTGAATATTTAATTCCACTTAAGAATCAGCAAAGGCTTGTTTTGATGTTTAAATAGCAGGCTGTCAGCTCTGTTTAAACGTGTGACTTGCTTTCCTCTGTTTTCACGAAAGACCTGGCAAAAGTTAAGTCAGGTTTTGTTCAGTGCAACAGAAGGAGCTGAGCACTAGCAAAATTTGG
Organism: Grallaria varia; assembly: GCA_013396735.1. Lineage (NCBI taxonomy): Eukaryota > Metazoa > Chordata > Aves > Passeriformes > Formicariidae > Grallaria > Grallaria varia. Next base: position 247,238 of record VWZG01006116.1, on the reverse strand, counting down.
TTTTAGCTGCTGGAATAGTCATGCCTGTGTGGTGCACTCACCCACTGACTACCCAGGCCTTGTGCAGATCCGAACAGAAAGCATTTGAGGCGAACTCGTCTCCTACGTGCAACCTTGTGCTTCTGGGGCAGACAGTAGGGGAGCATCTGACTCTGGCTGACCTTCAAAGGGTCTCCCTGCCCCAAAGTCCCACGCTCCTCCCAGGAATGCCTCTTCACCCTCCCTAGCTCAGAAACATCAGAAAATCCCCCCAGAAGCACAGTGTTATTCCTAACCTAATAACCTAAGCTGTTATTTGAAGAGACAGGGAGAAAGGCGCATGGAGGAGGACAAGAGGAGGAGGGCAGGGGTCTGCAGATGCTCACCACCACTGCTGGCATGGGGCGCAGACCCCAGGTCATGTGGAGGGAGACAGGACCACCCTCTGCACCAGGAAGGCTGTACAGGATGGGAGAGTCCAATGCCAGGACAGTAAAGGAATGACAGATGTGGCTTGCAAGATGAATTCCCCCATGATGTACCTCAAGCCTCACTAGCCAAGGAGGTGGTTAGATGTGGAGTTAGCATGTTAATTGCAAACCGATTTTCTTCATTAAGTCAGTTTTTGACAGACTTTATACTCGCTGTGTAAAAGAAGCACTTAAAAGTGAAAGCCTTCTGCAATCACCTGTGAAAGGTTAATGTTTACCACGTTAGGGATCAGCCAAGTGACATACAGCTCCTGAAGATGGAGTGAGATGGAGTGAATGCATCTGGGACAAAATCATGTTTTAAATCTGCTTTAAATTTCTAAGCCCACAAGGTAAAATATCATTTGCTTCTAGGAGTGTTGTCCTAGTGGAATATGGGCCAGTGGAATATGGATTTGTTTACCACACTTCAAATTCCCCTTTCCTGGTGAGAAAGCTGCAACAAAAACATCTCAGGCATACCCTTACATTTTCCTATTTAAGTCATGTTTGTCACTACTCTTACTCACAATATATAGATCAGCCATATGTGAAACACAATGTTCAGAAAGTTGCAAAAATTCAGTTAAAGCACATTCAACCTACTATTTTTACTGATTTAAAAAAAAATAAAAATTACAAGTTTGGAACTCAACATGGGCTTTCCACAAAGCATCCAGACATATTTCAATTTTATTTAATCCACTTCTGGATTAACTTGTCCTCTGCCAGAGGTTTCATGACCTAAAAAATGGTTGGCCCCCTGTCTGTCACACATGCCTATCGCCTTTTCGGGGGATATAATTTAGTTGAAGCCTGAAACATGCACCACCTCTCTCACAGAGAAATCTAAAGTGAAAAGGCTGATCAGTTCCTGCTGCTGTTCCCCAGGTCTTCATGAACAGGTCCAGTATACAAAGTATACTACATATACCTATATCTATATATACACATACACACAAACACATATATATATATACACACACATGCAAAACACACAGATAGCAAAAGGATTTTTTTTCTAACCTTTGAACTTCCAGTATGTTCTCATATATTTGAAAGTTTCTCTTGAGGGACTTCACTACTTGAAGAAAATCAGGATGTCAGTGCCAAACTCTTGGTACCTGTGATTGTTTGGGACATCTCTGACAAAGCCCTCCATTAAACCACTGCATGGACCGACTTCTCTGCAGCTAAAGAATGCAGACAGTAAAAGTGTAACAGCTGTCTGATACACTTTGCATAAATGAATGCACATTAAACACGCTGCATCACCTGTAACACACTTCTCATATGAAACAAGTGTACACTGGAGCACCACCAGTCAAGAGGAAATGGCCAATCTTATTCAATGACTGCACAGCACTTGCTTTGAATATTAAGCTGTTCTTTGGACTCCTCTTTTCCAAAGAGCATTGCAAATTATCTGAGTCATCACCAGTCTTCTGAAGCCAAGAAACACGTACGTGTGCAAGGATTTCACTGGGCTTTGTGGTGGTGAGGGGGGAACATGGACACGTGTTGGCTGTGTGTTGTGTGGTCAGTGCTTTTGCACTGCTCAGGAAAGGGTTGGTACAAGTGTCTAAAAATAATCTGTCCACCACTTGCACTTCAAGCTCATTTCCTTCCCATGCAATAGGGGCTTCTTGGTGTTTGGGTTCCTCAAGGAGCTTGAGACACCATCCTTCAGTAGGAGAACTGGAATGAGGGAGACCAGAAGGTGAGGGAGGTGATTATTCGCTTCCCCTTTGGATGGAAAACACTGACTTTGGTGAGAGGACTCACTGGTACATTGAGTGAGGGTGACCTGGGGGCCTACTTCTGCTCTTCCCTGTGGGGAACAGAAATGCTGGATGAAGCTTAAGGGGCTGCAGAAGATCCATTGCTGCTCAGAGATGTCAGGGAGAGACTGAGGGACGGAGGACAGAAAAAGGAGAGGAAAAAGGCATGACGAGGGAAGTGACATGCCTGGGATTCTGCTTGGGGGTATATAAAACCAGATAATTTTATTCACTTCTTAGAAGAGGGATGTAAGGGACAAATGACAAAATGTTTTTAGGACTGTAAGTGAGCTGAGCAGGGTTGAACTGGGAAAGCTGAGCAGATGGAGTGACAAAAAAAGGATTGTACTTCCAGGGCACTCTCAGAGTGCTTTGGCAGTGTGAAAAAAGGAAAGGATGAATGGTGGAAATCACTGGGAAATCTGAAACGGCTGAAATACAACTGCAGGGTATAGTGGGGACCTATTTGAGAGCCAAGGAAGTTATTGAAGAATACAGGGAAAATGATAGGAGCAATGGGTCCTGCTGTGGCTGAGGAGAGAGGAGAATAAGCAAGAAATGTAAAGGAAATCAAAACAAAATGGCAGAGGGGACACACTGACAGTAGTGGGGGAAACAGGAGAAAAGATGAATGAAACTTAGGGAGAGGAAAAGATGCTGAGAGCTGGGCTGGCATCAGGAAGGACATGCCATGGCCTGGAGCAGGAAGAGACTTGTTGGAGGAGGCTGCCAGAGACTGCAAAAGAAATGGATGAGATAGGAGAAAGGGACATGGGGGCAGCAAGCTGAGACAGCCACCTGAGGATGTACTTGTACCCAACATGAAAAGACAGCAGAGGGGCAGTTGGACAAAGAGCATAAGAAAGCTTAGCTCAGGGAATAAAAAAACAGAGAGACTCAGTAAGCTTCACATTTTTATTAACTGACAGCAGGAAAATCAGTGGAAAAAATACTACACAAAGTCAAACACTTGGGGGTGTGTGCTACCTCTGTGTGTGGACTGAAGGGTACCGGAGAGACCCGAGCAGGGGCTGGTTCTCTCTCTTTGAAACTCACTATACGTAATGAATGTTGACTCTTCAGCTTTACTGAATACAGCAAACACTTGGATGCCTGATAGGGAGGATAATGAATGCTTTTCGGGTGTATAAATTTGGCATATGTTGCAATTCCCTACCAGTATGTTCTTCCAGAAAACAAGAGGAATCCAGGCCATGTGCCTTGCTGGCACCAAACTGCAGCTCCAGTGAGCTGCCTGTGCTGGCATGTGCTGGCCTGAGCACACTCATCCTCTCAGGGGTTTTGTGCTGGTTGTAAGCTGCCCCACTTGGTTTAGCTGCCTGTTGCCTTCATGGTCTCTAACCTTCAGCAATCCTCTCACTTGCCCTCCTGCGCTTTTCATTCCTATCATCAGACACACTGACATCCCTTCTTCTGCTGTTTCCTAACTTTTTCCTTCTGACCCTCTTTCTCAACTGTCTCTGACTTCACGTCCCATCTTTGCTGCTCCAACTTTTTGCATCTGTAAAGCCCCTGTACAGGTATCTCAGCTCACTCCTCCACCAGCACTGCTCTCCCCCAGGCAAGCCATGTGGAAGGTGTGCGTCCAACAAATTTGTGTTTCTCAGAAGTGATCAGAACTTCTCTCAATCTGTGAGGTGGTACTACAAGCTGTGGTACCTCCAGGTACCTCCCAAAGTGTTCTGCGTCTCACCTGCTCCTGTGCTTCCTCCTGCCAGACACAGCCCTTTAACAGTCTTCTTCTGCCCCTGACTTTCCTTCACCTGTGACCGAACCTCAGCAGGACCCTGCCTCGGTCCTGCCTGACATTTCCACCTGCTCCTTCCCAGTCATTGCTTCCTGGACCTCTCTGTTGACTGCTCCCCTTTTCTCTCTTCCCAGAAGGGCATGCTGCCAGTGTGGGATGTGATGGGAGAATAGAGGGAGGTGGTGAGAAGATGTTTTTCATTCGACCCTGTTTTGCTGAGTTTCACACAGGGCTGGCTATCATTTCCTTTTACAGCATACTACGAGCTCAAGCCACTCTCATAACTTCTACCTGGTTTTTCCCTGCCAGCTTCGGAGGCTAAATATAAGCTCGTGGAGCTGGCCCTGTGTCCCTGCCCATATCTGGCAGTGCCTGGCATTCCACCGCGATCTCACAGAGCTGATGCTTTTCACGAACTTGGCAGCTGAAGAGAGCCACTTCTCCCCGAATAAGCTGTATTTGTTTCTGAAGGAGAAGGAAACACATTGCTAGTTTTCTCTTCAGTGCAAAGCGCTATGTTGCAATTTTCTTTTGAGTGCCTAGGTTCCACTCCATCTCTGGGAAGAAAAAAAAGTCACGCCAAAAACTTGTTCAGACAGTGCTGCTTGTTGTTCAATGGTTTGTTTGGTAACACTGTGATTTTTTTTTCAGGAAACTGGTATTTTTAATGAATTGGCAGTTACTAAACAGCGTGTAATGTGTAAGAGAAACTTATCATGAATATGTTAGCATTTCTGCCAGACCAAACATCTGTAGTTTTTTATGAAGCTGGCAATAGGAAATCAGAATTTTAATTCTGTTTTTCAGCTGACACTATTAATCTGCTATTCTAAATTCAACCAAGTTGAAGAATTTATTTTCTTGGTTCCTAGGGTCAAAACTCAATATCCTTAGTTCAGCAAAGTACTCCACATGAACTAGACATGTGAGCAAACTTGTCCTTAAATTACTTGTTTGCACATTGATAAATGTGGATGGTAGTTTTAAAAAAACACAGAGGCATATACTAATTCAAAATACATCCAGACGAATGGTGGGAGCCTGCCAATTTTCCAGGTTTTAGGCTTCACTTTCACATGAGAAGTACATGTGTAAAGCCAGACTCTGAGGACTAACAGTTCCTAGTTTGCCTTGACAAAATATCCCCAGAGAGAAGAGTGGCTGCAGCCAGCCTGTCCTCCTCCACCACCTCACCCCCAGCACAGCCCCTCGCCGGGGGCTCAGGCCAGCCCCAGGCACGGCCTCCCACCCGACCCTCACAGCTGGACCCCCAGTCACCAAAGGGCACCTTCACTCTTTTGGTACCTGCTGCGGAAGGAGGTCTCTGCCAACATCTCTCCTGGCTTCTAATTTTTGTCACTCACTCAGCAGCCAGTGAGGGTGAAAAAAACCCTACCACAACATAAAAATCACCACAGTAGTGATATACTCAGACTATGTAGAGACATCTTTTGTGAGCTGTGTTACAGTAACCTGCCTTAATTAAAAAGTAAAATACATTAGAATAAACTACCATGAAGGTGCTTCAAACCAAAGTATGAAGTGTCTAAACTGTTGTGTCATATTTAACAGGTGGCGTCGGCAAAGGATATCGCTGCCTACATGTACACAGCCGGAGCTCAAGACTTCAGTTTGGTAAGTCGTGGTAATTTAGTAACTTTAAGTTGGCCTGTTGATGCAAAAGCTAAGGATTCTACAGAGGCTGGTTCCCTCCACTGTGGCTTGTTTGTTCTTGGAAATGGCTGATGCAGAAGGGATGTCACAGAAAAAAGGATGAATGAAAACACTTTGATCGGACTATTTTGCAGACACACTCCCTATATTATTAGAATGGGTGTATGACTGGAAAAACTATTCAGAAAGTAATTCTTGAAAATATGAAAAAGTTGATAATTGCAAAACACTGCCGACCAACTGCAGTTCATACTCCTTGGAAGGGCAGTGATGATCTCCAAATAAACTTAGTGAGGAGAACTGCTGTGAGATAAACAAGCTATAATTCAGCAAGGACAAGGGCAAACTTCTACATGTTGTTTGGAATAAATGACTGTAAAAACAGGGTAGAAAATGACATGAAGAACCTGTGAATTACCAACCAAATGCCAACCATTTCATACTGCTGAGAAAAAGAAGAACGTCATATGGGGATGTATGAACAGCAGTGCCATATGCAAGATGTGCAAATTCATCCTCCTACTCCACTTGCTGCTGAAAGCCTCAGCCTGAATCCTGTGCCCAGATTTAGGCACCACACTGCATGGAAGATGTGGAATGGTCAAAAGCAAGAAGATTGCTGTAGGTCTGGTAATCACCATCTGAGGAAACCTGGGATGAGAAGGAAGAGGACTGGGCGAGTGAGAGCGGTCCCAACTATGTGAAGAAAAAGAAATTATTTTCCAGATGCAGTGGATAAACAAGGAAGACAGCTGAGTTGCAAAAGGGGAATTCAGGTTAGACAGGATGCAAATGCCATAGCGGTAGTGCAGTGAAACACAGGCATAAGCAGCCCAAGGAGCAGACAAAGGCCATGGCAAAAAGTATCTGTTATGAAAGACGTAATCTCATCCTGTGTCAGAGGGCAGATGATGTCTGGAGAGTGTCCCCCTGCCTCTGCAACACTGATGAAAAGTTAAAAATCCTTAGCTGCTATAAACCAGGGAAACTTCATTAATGATGCATACCAGTAAAGGGGCCTTGCCTGAAATGTGTCCAGTGTAATCATTTTTTCTATCTAGTTTTTGCTTTCAGCCATGAGATTATGAGTAAAAGATACAGAGCTACATTGTTAGCCAGAAATCCTTTAGCTTTCTAAAGGTCAGTTAATCTAGGATCTAATCTGATGGTCACTGAAATTAAATGGAAGCAGCTCAGCAGGCTATAATGGAGGGTGGTTAGTGTCTCTAGCCTTCAGTTACCTTGAGTTAAAACATCCTTTATAAGCAAAACAATATATAGGTAGGAAATACATTTTAAGATGCATGCTGAATCTTTCTGTTGTACTGTAGGGGGAAAAAAAACCCCCAACAAACAAAGGCAACCCCTGCCTTTCTAGCTCTCTGCCAGTTTAAAACAGTTCTTGTTAAAAACTCCAAAATGCCTTTGGTGCCTTCTGTTCCCCTGTTGATATTCCCATCCCCTTGGGAGATTTTATGCAGTTGGGGAAGCAGAAGCAAACAAGATGCACATGAACTTGGCTGCTCAAACTTGACCAGTGAGAGCTGAGCTACCCTTTCAGGAGTGGAATACTTCAAGCAAGCAAGACCAAAAAACAAATAAAAAAAAATAAAAAAGGAAAAGAAAAGCAGAGCTGGCTATACAGCTCAGCACTTAAAGGAAAACTAAAATAGAAATGTGAATCTTTTCATAGTTATCTATGAGTCTTCAAGGATGTCAAGTCTCAGTATCGTCACTATTAGTAAATTAAAGATCTGAAAGCTTGTCCAGTGAGTAGATGCTTTGATCCCTAAACAAAGCTAGTATTTCATGGTTTTGAGTCACTTTTCCCCATGTACTTTCATTTCATATGGCTGGACTTTAGACTTCCTTTCTGCTACTCTCCTAACACAACTGGAAATCCCCTCCTATGTAATGTTACATGTAATATACACCACTTAGTCTGAGGAACTGAATTTTATAATACATGCGCAGGCACAAAAACCCACCAAAGAAACCAAAGATTCAGGTCAGAAACAAACCCTTCTTTTTACTCTGATTTTCTCGTGATGCGTTTCCTCTAGATTACAATATAGTTTAATTTTCATGGGTGTCATCTGAAAATGAGAGCTGATGTAGTGCAGCTGAATTCTCTTTGTCACTGAATATATTCTGTACTGTAACTGGTAGTGATGCACTGAAGCATAGTCTTTAATTAAAGTGCAACAATACTACAGTGCAACAGTATTACAGTACCAGCATGGCATAGGAACTCGGTGCTGGATATAAAAATAACTGTGCTTGAAACATGTCATATCACTACATGATGTAACTAAGTCAGTGGAGACATTCTTACACTTGAAACCTGAACTATTACTGAGCACTGATTTTCAGCTGGGGAAGCTGTGATCAAATCAATGCATGTATTATTCTCCACAAATGAATAATGGCACGAACAAGGACATATTAAACACCTACAGCGCACAAAGCTTTTCACACTAGTTATGAACCAAACACAAACAGAGAGGCTGTGAACTCTCCAGAGCTCTCATTTTGTCTCCCATGAAGTTCTCCTGACTGTTTGGGTACAACATGCGGCATCCCCACAAATGCTCTGGTGCCAACAAGAGAGGGCACTGACTTCAGTTCGGGAGCAAGATGATCTCTCTTCCTCTTTCCTACCCTTGCAGAAAATAAAACAAACTGAGACCACTCTGTAACCCACAGTGAGTGAAGGCAGTACAATAACCAAGGCGACGAAGGTGCCTCTGCTCGCACGAGAGCCAGGGAGCAGCCAACACCGCTTCCCTCCATAGCCCTGTGTCATGGGATGTGCTGGCACTGATCAGACAGATCCTTTCCTGACCAAGGGTGTCAAAGTTCTTTCCCTCAGGGCTGGGAAACCTTCCCTAGGCTCGCTCAGCCAAAACAGGGACTTCTGGAGAAACACAGCCCAAACCAACTACCACCCTTATCCCACAGCCTGCCAAGCCAGGATGCACCACTTTGCTCTCTGACAGACCCAGCACTCTCTAAATGTCCAACGTGGGCAGTCCCTTTGGTTTGCCAGCACAGCTGATGCTATCCGTGTTGCATGGGGACCAGTGCAAAGGTCTCCTTCCAAAACCAGGATCAAACATCCACAGAAAACAGCAACTGTGCTTCCCCTCTGCATAAAGCACGGCATTCACACACCCTTGTTCCTCGCTACTGCACAGGCTCCATGTCCTATGGCAGGGTACTATGAAATACAAGAGCTCCCGGCATGATTATAACATCCCGGCACTGTAAAAACAGTTTAGGAAAATAGGTGGTGTGGATTTGGCATGGGGCAATGCTGCAGGGATGAGGCAACTGGAACCATGCAGTGATGCTTCTCTGCTTGTTGGGAAATGTCAGGGAGGCACAAACACACAAAAGAGAGAGAGGAGATAGGTGATAGTTACCTAACATGACGAAGGGGATTCCCAGGAAGGTGGAATTGTATTTCCCACCAGTGAGATTGATGATCCCAGCTGCAGTCAGGGTGGCAAGGGTCACAGTCAGCAATCCCAGCAGGCCAAGCCAGGGTTTGCTGCGGACACAATCCTGCATGGAGCAGCAGAGAATGGCCAAGGTGACCACAAGGACCAAGCTTGTGATCAGGTAGCGTTCTGACACCCTGCTTGTCTTCTGGAAATCCTCCTTCAGCGAAGAAGAAGTGAAAGGATACATTTTGACTTTCCTGTTGGATTTCTGGAAAAGTTCAACAGTGTCACAAAAAATGGATTCCCACTTCTCTGCCACCATGTCATTCAAGGAGTTGATTGCCTGCAAGTAGTAGGTGAGCTGAATGGCTTCCGCAGACTTCACCCGGTCCTTGCTGTGCACAGTAACCCCACCGAGCTGATGCCCGTTATACACTTCCCTGCCATCCTTTAAGTGAGTAATTGGATAAGTGATTGCAAAATTAGTTCGATTAGAAGAACGAGCAGCCTTTAATTCCTCCAGTACATGCACTATGTCGTCCACTATGCATGTCTTGTCATTGTTCAGGATACATATATGGGCAAACGTGTAATTGAAACCAGGTCTTTGAACTTGGATCCTGGTCACTGCAGAGTGCAACTACAAGGGAAAGAGAAATCACACACGTTATTCATCAGTTCATCTTGCACAGTAGCAGCCAGAACAACAGCAGCTCCTCATCGCCGTCCCTGTCCTACTTGATCTAAGCAACAACAACAACAAAAGTTCTGGTGACAGCAGTATTAATAGCACACTCATTGCAAAAAAAAAAAAGGAAACATGCATCAAAACAGCGTTATTATTCCCCTATGTCCTTTGTTGGTAACTGTATTGTGTTGCTGTATTATGTCTTGCATCTGTGCCTTGCAAATCTGCTGTTTGGCCTTTCTAAATCAGCAAACTCAAAAGGTCCACACCTCCACTTTCAAGCAATCTGGGATGACACAAAAGAGAGGTCCACAGACCAGTCATCTCCAGGGACATGGTCGTGCTCAGGATTGCCCAATCACCCTCTCAAAGATAAACTTGAGGCACAGAAGGCAGAAGAGCAACATGACCAGGTGTGCCACCTCTGCAGGATGTGCCAGCAGCCTGGCAGTGGCAAGGGACTAGCACTTAGAGTAAAGGACAGGCCACAGCTGCATGTCCTATGTATGGAGGCTGTTGGCACAGCAGGAAAAAGATAGCTGGCAATAACTAATTTGCCCTCTTTTCCCCTTCCTCTTCCCCCCATCAAAACCTCAGTAAGTCTGAGAGCAGGGAGCAATGGCAGAGAGGTCCTGTTGACTGGTGACCCCCAAACTTCAGAGTTTATAGTTATTATTAAGTCTAGCAACTCTAAGTGCAGCCTTCTTTGTAAGCTGTATGCATGCTTCTGAAATTTACCATGCCTGAGCTCTGACCCCAAAAGCATTCAGTTATTTTTGAGCATCATAAAGACAGAAAAATGATCATATCTTCTTGAAAAAACACAGAAAACTCTTCCAACCTTCTCTGAATCCATTTTAGTCAATACAGAAGAAACAAGAAAACTAAACAATGGCAAGGCAATAGCCCTAATAGTCTAGGGCTGCAACAGTTTTCAAAAACAAAATATTGAGTTTGATAACGTTTGGAGCCTTAGTAAAGTACAAGCTGGTTTTCTGCAAATTTTATCTTGTGAAATGGGAAGGCCTCATTCACCACCATCACCATTCAGCTTTTCCAGTGCCACCCTAGTTGTGCAGAGAGTTCCATAAGGATGCTGCTGAGGCCAACACAACGTTACCCATCACCAGACATCTGAGCAGACTTTCCCTGTGGCTGTGATGTCCTTCATGGTGGGTAGCCATGAAATTCAGGAAGGGAGGTCTCTCTGCTTTTCTCTAGGTGGAACAGGGGGTACCCAACAACCCAAATATCTGGACCCCCTGCACACAGCTGCGTACATGCTTTGGGCATAGCTCAGTGAGAGATGTGACCTCTCAAGATGTGAGCAGCAACGATGCAGAGGGGCACATGCCCCTTGTGCTGCGGGGGTGCAACTGCCCCATGGACGTGGCAGTCTGCACAGCCGGTCACTGATGGGGGAGCAAGTCACTGGATCTGCTCTGAGGAAGTGCATGGATTTATCCTTTGGTCCCTTTTACACTGAGGGAAATGATGCACAGGTGCACTGCAAAGGTGTGGTGACAAAAGTAGGGCTGGTAAAAGAGAAGGAGAAGCCCTCCTTCAGCTGCAAAATGGGGAGACCATAGCTCTTCCAGAGAGCTGAACAGCCAAATCAAGAAAGACTCTAATTTCTTTCCCCTAAAGGAGGAAATAGTTATTCTGTGCCTTCAGATTTTGAGCAAGACACAGAGAACCGGCTACAGGAATGTGACACCTTTTTTTTGTAGTTGCATGTGCTATTTTCCACTCCAATTCAAAGAAGGCAGGAGACTCTTCCACCCAGTAAAGAGGCTGGGAACAGGTGATATTTAATGGAACTGGCTCCTTTCTGAAGACAAGCATTGTTAAAAAAAAAGATAACATACATGAGAGCTGTAGAGCTTATACAGTCATCTGGTGGCAATGGACAAAATGTCTAATAATCATGGCTAAGCTGACTATTGCGTGGTATTTGAGACCTATTTTCAGGAAACAGCCCCCCCATCATTTATATTGTACTATCAGTCTGATTGTTTTGTGATTACCTTGCACAATCTGTGATGGGTATAGATTTAGTTATGCTGCCTCCATTCCTCAGGATAATGCAACATCATACAGGCAAAGATTTCAACATTCCTATATTCTCAACCTTTTTCTCTAGCAGCTTGGGGTGTATGTTTCCACATTTGAGTAGTTTATTTTTTTTTTACAGAAATAACAGTTCAATACTGCCGTTAGGAAGATAAGTTTGAGAAATGAACTGAACTAACAAATCTTTTCACAGTACTGTGAGAACATGATACATGGCCACGGTGAGGAGCAAAATTTTCCATTGTGGTGGGAGAAAAAATAACTGCCCGTGCAACAGATTAGGGTCTTCTGCACAACTACCTTATAAACCAAAACAAATTAAAAGATTAGCAGGAAAATGCCAAAGAAATGAACCTGTATGGGGAATTCTTCCCGTCTTTCCAGCTTGGGTTTGCAAAGCTCTGCTTTGAAAGAGCTGTTATGGGGTACAAATTCAAATGTACGTCATTACAGTTTGGTGGAAATGCCTTGATTTACTGAATCAAAGACAGATACCTGATTTTAATTTTTTTTACAATGAGAGCTACTGTATGGTTTTCATTGACAACAGTTATAAAATCAGACGTCATCTAAAGAAGCGCAGCTGAGGGCAATGAGGAGGAATAGAAGGAATTTCCTGCCTTTATTAGATTCACAATACAGCTCCTTCAGAGAGGATTCATGGAATGACACAATGCAGAAGAAACTAAACTGACACACAACTTCTACCAGTGTGTGTTGCTATTTACCTGCCCTGCCTCACTGCTGCATTTGCTTCCTGCTACATCTGAAGGACTTTTTTTTAATATTTAAGTTATAAAATAACCTAATCTGTCGTTGCTGCTACTTCACCTTTAGTGAAAGGCTAGAAGCTAAATGTTGTATCTAACATACTCCTTTCCTCTTGGCAACGATCACTCCAGACCCTGAAGCAGTGGTCTGGTGCTTCCTGCGAGATCGTGCTGGGCCAGACCGGGCGCAGCTTTGGGACAACCTGCCCATCGCACCTCCCAGTGATGGGGCTTCAGGGAGCAGAGGGAAGCAGGCACACAGCAACGTGTCCTGGCACATCCTGGCTGTCCCAGAGCTGGCTGCCAGCTTGCGCAGTTTAGAGCAGCTATGAGATACAACCCAGGCTTTGCCAGTGGCCACAACGTTTGGTCTCCAACTGACGGCAAACAGCCAAAGAGGAGGAAAGCTTGCCATTCCCTCCATCCCAATACAGTATGCTGAAAAGTGCCCCAGAACGCCCCAGGATTCAGCTCTGGGAAGCCTGACAGACTTTTATCCTCGAAAACAAACACATCGCTTCATCTGCATTTCACTTTTCCAGACAAGAACCTAGGAAACACCCTCTGCCACCTCAGTGCAGGGCAGGCCATGCTGCAGCACGCCTGCAGGCTCTCTCTTCTGTCTCCTCTCTCCTCTGCTCGCCCGTGGCTGTCCGTGCATCACGGGGCTGCTGCCTCTTCCCCGCTGAGAGCTGCAGTCCCACAGCACTCTCCTTTCTGCTGCCATGCTGGGAATTCAGCTGCGGCCACGCAGATTTTTCCACTTGCATCCAGAGCTCACTCTTATAACACTGGGTGACTGGCTTGCACAGACAACAGAAGGTCCAAGAGCTTACAAGGGCACTCACATCCTGTGAGTTCAGGGGATTACAGAGTCTGCAATGTGGCTTGCCTATGGTACACCAGGAGGTGCCCCAGGAAACTTCAGTTTGTTAGCAGGACATCGTAAAGGCTGTTGTGAGATGGGAACAACATTAACAATATGATAATGCATAATGCATGTTGTATTCCTCAGTGCAGAGGATTTTAATAGCAAGTAATCACACTCTGAATAAACCTGGCATCTAGTTCTGGGACAAACTACCAGATTCTCATTTATTCAGCTGTTTTCTTATCCTTACTGATCCTATTAGGAGAAAGGGAAATTTAAAGGAATAACAAAAGCTGAATGCTTTTTTCTTGAAGGGAGACATGCACTGCTTGCTCATCACTCACAGCTTTTTCAGCTAGCTAGCAGTGCAAGGAACCAAAAAACAGTTTGCTGCTGAGATGCCAGAGCCCTGCAGCATGAGAACTGCACAGCAATGCCTAAGATCCCTTGCCACAGTGGCACACAGTCCCTGAAAGAGCTCAGGCACAAAATAATAACTTCTACCTCCTCCTTTCATCATCGTTTAAAGAGTGGCCATAACTTGTACTTCCCGTCTCCCTTCTGAAAACGGTGCTTATGTGTGCCCCACACCACGCCAGAGATTTCTAGAACAGGGTTTTCTCTTCCTTTAGCCTTTAGCCATTTGCATTTGGTAAGATCTTGGTCTTTGTCTTCGCTTACTTAAGTCCCATGCTCACTCAGTTATTTCTTTTAGACAGAGAGGAAAGATGGCTTGAATTGAGAGACAAATCCCTTTCAGCAAATACCCTTGGTAGGGGCTGCGCTGGTCTCACCTCCACACCAAGCCACATTTAAGCCTGTGGCACAGCTGACAGATGAGAGGTGGTGAAATTGCACTGTCCCCGCAGCTGGTTCTGCCCATGGGCCCAGGAGGGGATGCCAGGAAGCAAAAGCTAAAATCCTTTCACCTATCCTGGGCTAAAACATTTTGCACCAGGGCCTCAGAATGCTGTGGCTGCAAATTCTTCAAACTGTTCATGCAATTGTTCAAGCTGCTGGTCCTCCTACCTCTGCCACCAGCACAGGAAGGCAGGCGTTGGGAGCCAGAGTCCCCACATAGGCTCATTTTGGGTGCCTTGGGATGGCCAAGGCTCACAGTGGGCTCTGTCAGCCAGCACTCTGCTCTGCAGAGCTTGGCACAACTTTCAGCAGTGGCATCAAAGCTGAACCTGAAGGCAAGGGGGTTCTGCTTAGAGATGTATGGTCAGGACAGAAAGGAAAGCTTATTTTTATTCTTCAGTCCATGCAAAAGATGCAGGGAGCTACAAGAAGGGGTAAGAAAAACCTGTAATACCTTCTTTTTGTTGAGAAATCCTTTCTTTAAATCAAAAGTGAGCAGGTATTACCAGAATTTTGTCAATTTAATCAGGTAACAAAAAAGTCTGCAGGCTCCCTGTGAAGGAAACAGATCCCATCCCAGCAGGGAGGGGTTAGAAACTGCCGATTCACCTGCAAAATGATCCAATCCCAGAAATCCTTTAAACTCACATTACATAATCTCCTACCCCCATCAAAGCTACCGGCAAAGGGGATGAGGGACAAGGATCCAGTGATAGCCACTGGTGTCCCACATGGGTCTCACCTTGCTGGTGGCACAGCTTTGCTCCCAGGGAAACTCCATGGTGACACTGACATCAACATGCAACGGGATCCTTCCATCTTTGCCAAGGTCTTACGCCCAGCTCATGAAAAGACATCCCAACTCTCTTGGAAGCTGGATCAGTTGTGACCATAATTTTTAATATTAGGGATGTGTACAACTACCTTCTGCTTATCATATATATCTCAAAAATATGTTTGGTTTTGCTGTTGAGTGATGACATAAGGTGTTTCTAGGGGACACCGCTCACTGTAAGGACCTACTATACTGTGCTACTTGACATACAGTCAATGAACGACCAAAAAGACAAAACTAGCAAGATATATGGATGTCCTCCTGTACTGCCAATAATCTAGCACACAAACATGTACTATTCACAGGAGTATTATCTTTGCAATGCCCTATTACTTTGTTGTTGCTTCTATTACATGACTCTGTTTAGTCTTTCAGTCTACATCTGATGGTTCAAATTAAATATTAGCTTCGCTCATCAGTGTTGCTACTATTAGAACTTTTTTCCTGTCATTTTCACCAAGTCTGTTTTTTCTCTGAGTCCTGAAGCCTGCAGTATTGCGATTTTTTAATTTTTTTTAAATCTCAGCTTTCATTTAAAAAAAAAAAAGGAAAGAAATGTCTGATCTCATGGTTATGGAGGAAAGCTGAGAAGGCTTTGAACTCATTACCTATTACTGCTTAAAATCTCATCACTGTTTTGGGTTCAAGACTAAAAAACTAGAAAGCAGGATGAAGACAATAATTTTAAATATAGGCATCGTATTTATGTGAAGCTGGTTTACTCTTTTAGTTATTTTTTACAGGTAACTTGTGCCAAGGAAAATGAAGAGAATAAAATGCCTTTAATGGATAGCTATAAATTCCTCCACTTTTTCTGTGATCTCAGTAATCTCTGGCATTTCATATCTTTGCAGCATACTTTTTTATTCATGCCAAGAGATGGCCTCAGTCAAAATGTAAAAAGGTTATGAAAGGGAAAAGACTTGTACAGCTTCCAGCTTAATTCACGAAAAAGCCCCTGTGGTCTCTGCAGAAACGGGCAGAATGAAACTTTCAGGAGTGCATTTTCATCAGAAGGTGCAGAGAGGGAAGGCAAGGGAGCCCCTGATCAGGGCTGTGCCCTGCTGACCATGGATCCAGGGCAGGGATTCAAAGGGGGCTGGTGGCCAGTGGCTCCTGGACCATGCCACGGATGATGAGTGTGCACACAGCCGATGGGGGAGCCTGATGGCTCAGGACAAACATGAAAAGCCATGAAAAGCTGAAGAGCATGCATTGAGTATGGCAATAAGTAGCTGGGCTCTTTTTCTACCAGTCACAATCAGGTTTCCTGAAGAGACGCTAAGATACTAATTATGCACGGTATTTATTTTTGCAACTAATTTTTTTCAGCTGTCCCAAAACACAGCGAATTATATTTTCTCCAAACAATTTTCATAAAAATAGAATCTAAAAATTGTTCAAACTACAAGTCACCATCTGAGGGACAACTATTAGCACTCAAACTAGCAGGTGTGTGCACATTTACATTTCCATCTGTCTTCCTGGTAGCTACAGAAAATCGCTAGATATCATTTTTCTTCTCTAATCTGAAGCGGAGAAGCTTTTCTAATCAATACCATCTTAATTCTGACAATCACCCTTGTAAATCTGCCTGAATTTGTTCCACCAAGAGAAGCCCACTCCAGTTTTTGGGCTGGCTGCTGCTGGAAGACAGGATGCCTGGGCAGCAGAAACCACCCTTCACAGCCTGGAGAGCGGCGCCAAGATTGACTTTTCACGATGGGGGAAAAAAGAATAAAACTTGGCTCCTGTGTCTGATCTTGCATCAGTTCCACCACCAGCTTTCTCCATGTGCCTCAGATCTCTCCATGAACACCGTTCCATCTTTATACTGTTTCTCAGGGGGCTGGAGACACGGTGCAGGCTCTGGCCAAGGGCTCCTCCAGCAGAAGCCTGAGGAACGGTCCCTTCTGCACTGCAGGGAAACCTCAAAAAGTTCACAGCCTGTCGCATTGATTAACAACTTAGCTCCTCCTTCTCTCTTGCAACAGGAGAGCAGGGGTTTTCCTGCTATAAGCCCCAACTTAAAGCGGTGTCACAGCTTTTGGGTAGCCCAGCTGTGGTCAGTGGGGAGCCCTGGCAGCTCTCCTTGAGCCTTGTGGCACTGCCTTTGCTGGTGGTGTGACCTCAGTGGCTGTGATGCACAGACATCCCTGGCCTCTCACACTTGCCCTGCCTGCTTGCTGTACTCTCCCAGAGGGGTGATGCTCCCATCAGACACACATGTCCAGCCATGTAGTGAAAAAACCTGTCCCCAATGTGTTCTGCTTGCTAGAGGGGAGATGAGGATTGACCTTCCAAAGGCAGCGAAGGTGAAGCCACACGGGGTGCCGGGGCAATTCCAGCACGGGCTGCCTGGCTGGCAGCAGCGCAGGGTTGGAGGGAGCATCACAACAGAGTGACGCAGGGAAGGGAGCAGAGGGGCCCTGTCCCAGCTGGTGCTGCGCAAGGGAGCAGTGCAGGGGGGCGTCAGGGACCGCTGGGCCGTGGTCATCCTTCCAGGGACAGGCAGCTTTAGGACTTCTGCTCCAGTCACTGACCAGCACCTGCCGGAGAGACCAAACCCTCTCGCTGGCAGGAGTAACGCCGGGGAGCTGCTGCTGCTGACACCGGGAGCTCAGGGCGGGGGTTTTGCACGCACTTCCACACTGTCCTTGCAACATACTATTTATCTTGCCTGTTCCTTGGCTGTGCCCAGATCTTACCTGCGTATCTTAATTCTCATCTGTTTTCGCATAAGATACATTTTAGCCCTGCAGCATTGTGCTGCTATGACAACAGGCTTGCACTTCTGCTGCTTTCACACCCTTGTTTTCCTTCTATTAGGACTCTTCCCCTCATCTTACAGCCTTGCTCTCAAGACATGACTTCATCCTTTATTTTTTTTCAGAGGAATGCACTATTTGTTCTATGGGCTGTTTCCCTGAAAGTGTTTTTAGCGCCTGAACAACCGAGAGAAGGCGGAGACCTACTACATGCATTGCGAGATCCACAGCTGACTGCCTGTGTCCAGGCATTCAGAAGTAGTCAAAGTTTTAAAATAAAGGACACCTTGTGTTAGTCAGGATCAAAACAAACTCAGCTTTTGGCTCCACTGAACAAACACAAACCACTTCCACTGACTTTGAAAACAATGGTTTGTGCGTGCCATGTTTGTATAGCAAAGCAATTGGAAAGACCACTGACAAGAAAACATAAACATGTTATTTCTAAAGATGGTTGTTTCCTCCATGAGTTTCCTGACACATACAAAATAAGTGAGGAAATCTGTGAAGCCTGCAGACAGAGCGTGCTGGCACACACATTAACAGGAACAGAGTAATTAAGGAGCAGAGAGGAAATAAAACCCCAACAAGTATGAGGTCTGCAAGATTTTGAAGTTAAACTGTTTTGTTCTGCAGCAAACAGAAGTTACAAAGTTCCTAAATAAATGTGTCCTTAGAGAGAAATATCTAATTTTACTTTGTTTGCATGTTCAAATAGATATTTAGTCAATTATCTAGGTCAATTAAGGGCCAGTTCACATGAGATGAGCAATGTATATGCACTTCTAAAAATCCGTAGTTAGTAGATGTTTCCTTAAGGAAAAATATCCCTTATCTACAGATTTTCATAGAGGCAAACTGCAAATACAATCGCCTTCAGTAAGGCATGTTACATTTCAATCCCTTTTCATCTTTATGTCTTGACAACTTAAGTGGAGTTTTTGCCAAAAAACATTAGCACTGTGTTATTGTTATAAACACAGTAATGTAAGTGAAAGAGAGGATATTTTTCTGGGGAAAAAAAAAAAGGAACCTTTAATTTAAAGAAAAAGTCTTTTGTAGTATAATGCAGTTAACTCAGTGTATGCATAGAGGAATAAACAGGCTCAAAAGGATGGCTCTCAAATTTTGGCTAATTAGAAGATGTTTTCTGAGGTTCAAAAAATCTGTCTAGGTCTGGATTTCTAGTAAGTCAGTATGACTTCAACCTAACAAATTTCCAGCTGCAAGTGGAAATATCACCATGAAATGGTAGGGGGCTGTTCTAACACTATTTTTAGGTGGGATTCTAGGCTTAGTCAACTTCTACACACTTTACATAATCACCTGAACTTCTGCACGATGGTCCACACTGAATACCCCAATTATTTTTGCTTCTCCAAGCACTTACTGGAAATACAGGGCTAAGAGCACACTTTCTCCAGTTACACGTTGTTACTTCCTCTTTCTCTCTTGAAGGAGTGAAATCTTGAGGAAGAAAGGTCCTGCACACCAACAGCACAGGATGCCAGTTCCCTGCGCTCAGCGATAGAGCAGGTACTGCAGCGAGTAAAATTTCATTATTTTCCTCCCGCAGTATCTCAGTCTTAGGATGCATCTCTTCCATATCTGAGGTTCTACTGAGGCTTGTTATTGGATCATCTATCCAAGATCAGAGACTGAGGATGTTTAGATTTCTCCCTCTCTTCTGCAAACGACTGTGACAGCTGGAAATGCAACATTGGGATGCCATACCTAGACTGGTTTAAGCATTTATGGGGGTCCCGTTATGAGTACTATGGATAGAGATTTACACACGCAAAAAAAAAAAAAAGACATAAAAGAGGACTCAGCCTCATCTCCAAAACTATTGTATAAGGCAGCCACATGCCTCCCTGCTAATGAGCAGGAGAGACCTTGTGTGGAGCAGTTTGTACGTTCAGCAAAGACCCGCCGCTGCCATGCGAGCAGCCAGATTTGCCCTGGCAGATGTGCACTGTCAGTGCGGAGTCCTATGGCAGCTCCTGCTCTGGGAGCGCTGCTGGAGACCTGGAGACCTGAGAGAGTTGTGAGGCTGAGCCCATCCCACAATCTCTTTCCAGCCAGCCAACAAGGTATCGTGCAGTGGTGGGAACAGCGAGTTTCTCAAGATGATACCGTGCCCATGAGGAATTGCACTAAGCTAAACAGAGTGTTTTAGAGATGTCACCACAGAAGTTATTTCATTGACTAATTAATTGATTAGGATGTTAAAGTGATTAACTTTTGACAGTACCAGCTATATTTCATATTCAACTGCTCAGATCCCAAAAGTTTGTATCCTTTGCATACTAAGGGTACAATAATGGACGCAGACTTCTTCCTTTGCCTAAATCAGGGGAAATCTTCCCTTGCCACATGACTAGGGCAGCTGTGCCTACTCAAGGCTCACTCTCCTCCCTCCGTGGCAGATGAGGTGGGATATGGCAGGTAAGGAAACTGAGAAGAGGTGCTGCAAGAGCTGTCAGCATCTGTTTGGGCCAACCATCCTCCTGTGTCTCCCATCCTCCTGCTTGTGGGTGGAGATGCAGCAACAGCCAAGCGGGAGGAGCCAGCATCCAACCTGACACTTATTCTAAAGCAAAACCTCTCCCTTGGGGAGGCTGTCCTCCAGAAAAGGAAAGAGAAATAAATGCTGCTGTACAGGTTCTCTGCCCTGACTGTGCCTACATGACAGCATTTTCAGAAATGTCAGTGGGGCTACCAATGGTTTCACCCAGGACACTTATTTACAAGCAAACTACTTTGAGTTGGTTGGCTCTGGAGTGGTGCTGGTACTGCCTTTGCTCCCTTCTCCCCTTCATGCAATTGCATATATATAGGAAAACCTGGATGGCCACCTTCTCCTTTCTCCTTGCCTTGGTGGGCCCTGTTAACACAGAATTATTTAGCCCTGCATCACCACAGATATAACAATATTGGGAGCTCAGAGCCTCCATCCTGTGTTGCTGTTCTTTGACCCACAGGACCATCCACAAGGTCGGAGAGGCAGCTACCTGAGCCTGTCTCTGCCCACAAACAGAAAAATAACCAGGACAAAGGATATAATCTATTCTACACAAAGCACATTGGAATTAACTAGATAAGTAAAGAGCTGGAAATAGTGCATCAAATATGCCTGTCCATGTCTAAACAGTCAAATGGTAATGGTGTTAATTATCTCAATAAATGAAAAAGAATAATTTTGTTGGCCAATTCTGTCTATTAAAATGAGGTAATATTAAATACTGAGAGAACTTTCTAAGTTATACCGCTTTCACTGACATGATAAATCTTATGCAGAAGTTTGCTTGCGGAAAGATTCTGAGTACCATTTATTTGTGTCACTATGCTATTGATAAAACTACAGATCTCTAAAGAAGGCAGTACAGAGAAAAAAAATCCATTACCATTATTATCCTATGACTGAGTAAATGTGCACACACTGGATGCAAATGCAATTCATGGTACAAGAAAATGAAGGAATGAAAATTGTCTCTCTGGAGTTTTCTCATTTGCCAGTAACATTCCTGTAGCTGTACTTAGTGAGTCGACACTCATTAAATCTGTTTGCTCATTACTGTTGGGTAATATGTCAAAAGGAAAACACGAAATACTAAGTGGCTCTGTACCATAGTTCTGTATGTGCCTACAGTTGAAACAAAATACAAATAAATCTACTGTAACAGTTATTTCCTTGTTTAGTGAAGAGGGAAGTCTCACCGAAGTCTCTGACAATAGTGTTTGCATCTGTTTTCTCATTTTAGAAGAGACACTCCCAGAAGCAATTAAAAAGAATTAACACTGGCTTTTATATGGGCTGACAGTTTGACATTCGGGGAAAAAAAAAAAAAAGCAATGCTGAATTTCTTGGGTTTCCACAAGGCAACAGCAAAAACGTGCAGGATAGAGCTAGCCACACCTCTGGTTATTTCCAAATGTTCCTTTCCTATTTCCTGGGTGAACTTGACCCTCTTAGCACACAGATTTTGCTTCTATCCTCCCTGTTTTTCCTTCCAAGACTGTTCAAAACTACTGGGGTATAAACTAGAGTAGCAGCTCCAAAAAATGCAGGTTTCCGACATGTTATGACATATCGTACGGTGAGATGTCCTGTTCGATCGAGACTCGCACACTCCGTGCCGCTCAAGTGACAGGAAAAGACGCTGCCCGCTCTAACTTGAACCGGCAGCACAGGCTGCACCAAGCCTGCAATCTACAGCTGGGCTGGGTTTTGTCTTCCTCTGTAAAACCAGCATTTTCTGTGACGGTGGGGTTTGAGTGGAGGGAAAAAAATTCACCACCCTCTAAAAACAATCTGCTGAGTTATGTCATTTGCCTTCATGAGCAGCGAGAAAGTGGTTTTGTGCTACCCCTCTCTATGGAGAAGTGCAGTCCAGACACAGCAGCAGCCCCCCCAAAGCATTCTCGGCAGCCTGGCTGATTGGTACCTAACTGTTTTTGAAGTTTGAGACTACCAAAGCCCGAGACGCCTTAACTCGGGAGCACGACTGTCACGCGAGGAGAGAGACACAGAAAAATTACTGAAGCAAGCACACTGCCTTTCTCGCTCACCCAAAGCAAGTAAAAGCAAAACAGGGAAAAAAAAATAAAAAGATGACGGGGGAGAAAAAAAAAAAAAAGGAAAAAGGAAGGGGGGGTCGGGGGGAGGACAGCGGATCCCGCGGCGCTGGCGGGCAGCGCGGTGCCGGCTCCCCGCGCCGGGCGGGCGTCCCAACTGTTGCAGGGAGGTGACCGGGGAGCTGCGGTGGCAGCGCCCGGCGTGCGCGGGTGGGTCCGTGCGGGCGGGCAGGTGCGGGGCGGGATGCGGGGCGGTGATGGCCGGGGGACCCGCCGCGGTTACCTTGAGGATGAGATCGGTGTGGTGCTGGTCCAGCATGTTGGCCTTGCGGAAGGAGGTGATGATCACCCGGCCGTACCTCCCCGGCGTCTGCAGGTCGGAGTAGAGCCGGTGCTTGGAGCGGTTCACCGGGAAGAGGCTGTCCACCAGGTTCCTCTCGATCTTGGCCAGGCTGTGCGTGGGGGCCAGGAGGTGCTCCACGTTCTCCTCCACCTGGTAGCGGCTGAAGCTGGCGCCCAGCAGGATGGAGATAAGCACGGGCGCCGAGGCGAAGAACACCGGGTGGCTGGCGACGAAGTGGCCGAGCCGGGAGAAGGACGTCCCCAGCCCCCTGTGCAAGACCTGCCGCAACATCCTAGTGTGGAGGGCGCGCAGGAGGGTGAGCGCCGCGCCGGGGCCCCCGCAGCTCCCCCACGGCCCCCGCAAGACCATGGGGCAGCCCCGCCGGGCGCCGCCTCCCCGCCGGCCGCGGCTGCGGGGGGCC
>VWZG01006116.1:196106-223753 GCA_013396735.1 Grallaria varia | reverse complement strand
GGGGCGCCCGACGGCGCGCCCCGCGGTGCGGCCGCACAGGTACCGCGGCGGCGGGGCCAGCACAGCGCGGCACAGCGCGGCACGGCACGACACGGCACGACACGGCACAGCACAGCCCGCCGGCACGAGTGGGCATGTGCGGCGCTCGCACATGCCCATTAGCGGAGCCGCTACCGGCGGCGGGGCTGTCCCTGCCCGTGTCGCGGTCCGCGGCATCGTCCCCGGAGCCGCCCCGGGCTGCCCCGGCCGTGCCCCGCGCGGGGAGCCCCGGAACCTCCCGGCTCCGCGCCGTGCTGCGCCGTGGGAGCGCTGCTGCTCCCCTCGCCGTGGACCAGCAGCCCCGGCGCCGTGTGGCTGAGCGCGCTGCCCACCTGCGTGTAGGTACAGCCCGTCCCCGCCGGATGCGACTGCAGCTGCACGGCCTCGTTTTTACACACAAATTGCATGTAAATTTCAGAAATGCGCATAAATGCTCTTGGCATGTCTGGGCGCCCTGATTTCCAGCGCTGTCAGCTGGCGCAAGCTGCTGCTTCCCAAACCCAAAGGTGTTGGTGTTGGGAGTCCAGTTACTCCCCAGGCCAGTGGTTTTACAAGTCGGAGAAGAGGAAGTTTCTGTTTGACAGCTGTTACACGTGTTGCCGCATGAAACAGCAGCGGCTCCCTGTTTCGATTGTTGATGGGCTGACAGTCATCATCCCTTTTACAATTCAGTAGTGCCCGACCTGAGCTAATGTTTTGTCACAGTCTCTCCATGCACAAAACCTCCTTGACATCATTCCTGTCTCCTCACTGCTAGGTCACACAGCTTGAATGCTAAATTCTTTCCATGTTTCCCTTCTAATGTGAACAAGTGAATGGCTTAATTGAGCACGGCCAAGTTATGGCAGGTAAAATCCCAACGTCCTCTGTTTCTTCTGGGTTTTGTGCCCAAGACCAGGAATCACTCCTGAGAGTGATGTGCCTATGGGGTCAGTGCAGCTGCACTTAGAGTGCCCAGTCCAGGGGTGCTGGGGTTTGTAATATGATTGTGCCCCTATTCAGTTCCCCTCCCACAGAGGTGGGTCCTCACTGCTTGTATCAGTTCTACGTAAGTTAAAGAAAGAAAATTTAATTTAAATATAATTTAAAGAAAACCTCAAAGATGGGAACAGAAGCAGAAGCACGCACATAGGAGAGGATTTGGCTCACATTTGGGTAAAGTTCGGTATTGGGTCAGGCCTCAGAGCCCACTTCTCTGTCTCCCAGTTCAGCGTTCTCCCCTCACTGCACATTACTGGACACAGATCTGAGCACATCATTGTATATCAGAGGGAACATTGGGAGGTACCTAGAGCTTTATGTCATTAGCAACAAGTAAAGAACTTTTGTCATTGCTGCTAACTATCATCTGTGCTGATTCTTTTTGGTCTCCATTAAACATATTTTATCATTATTAAAAATGGAGATGAATTATTTCAGTAACCATTGCAGTTCTCCAGGGTACCTCAGGAAAACTAGTTTGAGGACCTGACATCCAGCCCAGTTCTCAGCACATTAACTTTGGGTAAGCTATAGGTGACCTCAGGAAAACTCATAGAATCATTTAGGTTGGAAAAGACATTTAAGATAATGTTATCCAACCATTAGGAATATATATCCATTTTTGTGGGGGCATAGAGATAAAGGCTGATATATCAGCAGTTCTGCTGGATGTTCCTCTGTCTTCCCAGAGCAGTGTCAGTTTTATTGCCTCTTATAACCAGCATCAGGCTGCACTTTTGGCTGTGGTGGAAACGATGTCTTTCCAAAGGTATGCATGGGTTTTTATCCCAGAAAATTCTGCTTCCCCTTGGCCCAAAGAATTGCCTTGCCTTTGACTGGGGGGTTGCCCATAGGGGAGGGACATGTAGGGGTAGGAAGTGAGGCAGCTTGACATGTGCTACTGGAGCTCAGCTGTGCATGCTGGAACTGCACTGAGTGCATTACAATGCTGCAAGCGTGCTGGTGAATACTACCAAACCGGAGGGGAAACCTACGTACTCCTAACTCTGTGGCTACCGAAATCACCGTGTTACTGATCATCATTGCTCTGTCATTCCAAAAACTGACATCAAAATATCTTCTGTGGTAATGTGGTTGCCAGAAGTGGAACAGCTGGAGACCTCCTCAGCACTCTGAAGACCAAAGTGTGGCTGAGCTCTCCCCTCTGTTGTAGAGGAAAGCCTGTAGCATGTGCCATGCAGCAAGTGCTGAGCACTTAACAACTCTGCCTATCTTTTGGAGGAAATGGAAGGGTAGGATTTCTGTCACGTATATGTGTTACTCTGCTACAGCTCTGAATGGCGCTTTACAAAATAGATAATGATGTTTCATTGCTCTAGAGAGATTCCAAACTAAATTAAGAAGAGTGTGATGGGAAGAGATGACCATACAATGAGGTGCAGATGCTGGGAATAGGGATAATGAAAGGGAGAACAATATGATCATGTCCTTTCAAAGCAAATGCCTCAGGGTAGCTACTTTTGGGGATAGAGCATCAAAGGGAGAGGATGAAGATGTGACTAAAAGACAGCATCTGCACAGGGTTTTTGTCTACTCTCAAGAACAGATCTGTCCACTGTGAAGCATTTGTTGAGTCTCAGATCTGTGCATAGAGACTGCCTTGACCCATGGTCCAGAGCTCTCAAGGACAAACAGATCAGGTAGATTAGCACAAGGCCATGCTGTCATTCCCAGCGTCTGAAAAGCCTTCGCGGGTCAAGCACTCCACAACACAGATCAGAGGGTTTTAGGATGACTTGAGCATCCAGAAATGAGTATATCTCTATGCATTTGCTCAAATCTTGTTACAATGGAAAGTTTTGAAACTAATGTGAGAGGAAGAAGTTAACAAGGTTTTATTTAAAATAACCTATTTCTCCAACCTCCCCCCAAATGGTCCAATGGAAGAAAAAGCTGAGAGAAGTGATGGAGGAGTGGATTTCTGATGAGTAACTTCAGATGAGTGAAGAGGGCCTAGGGGAAAGGAAAGGTGTCAGGAGCAGCTGGGATGGCCGTGGGAGGTATGCAGAGAATCAGGGTTTTGCATTGTTTAGTTAGGCATGAGGAACCACAGAAGATATTTTAGGAGCGTGTGCAGGGGATTTAGTGCTGCGAATGGGGAATGTTTTTTGCAACAGGGCACTGAACAATGTGTGATGCAGGTTCCAGCTGGGGCGTGGAGAGAATGAGGTTACCCACAGCGAGGAGATGGGTAACAAAGCCTTTTTTTTTTTTAAGGGAACTAAAAGGAAAATTTTTAAGGAGAGTTTAATAATTATGGTTAGATTTTTATGGGTTGCAAAATCTTTTTTATTGATGTTCTCGGTTATGCTCATTTATACCTGCTGAAAGTCTTGTTGGTGACATGCAAAGACATTGTGCTTTGTGCCAAGGGATCAAGATGACATGTAGCCAGTCCAAGATGGCAAGGGAAAGCAGCAGCTCTCATTGTATCACCCGACCAAGCTCTGCTCAGTATTTCTTGGCCTTAGGTCTGGGACCTGGGCCAATGCCAATTAAATTGGTGAGGGCACAGACAAGGTTAATGATAAAGTTAACCTCCCATTGCTGATTGGTGAGGGATCCTCACAACTTGCAGCTTTTGTCCATTTGCAGTTAACAGAAAAGCGAAGCAGAAAGGGGGCCTCCTCCTTATTTCCAGCCCGGGTCCCATCACAGTAGGAATATTTCACAAAAGTATTGCTCTTTTCACTCGTACATGCTGTACTTCTCCCACAAGGATGGTGAGTGGCTTATACTGGGAAGGGCTTTCTAGAAGCAACCTTGGAAAGTTGAAAGCTGGTCTCAGTGCAGTTAGTAGTTTATATTTAATCAAAGAAACTGTACAATTTCCTCTTTTCCTCTCCTCAGTCCCACCTTCTTTTGGATGGCACCAAGGAGTGGGGCATCATGGGCACAAACAGCATGATCAGAGTTTTAAGAACATCAAAACTAGGGTGATTTTTTAAGCTGTGCAATCAGAGAAAGCAGAAATGAAATAGAAGAACAAAGCAGCACCACAAAGCATGTGTATTCTCTCTCTACACAAGTCCTTTGGGTCATGAAGGATGGGACTATCTGAACAACAGCTGCCTTCTTAACACAACGTACAGACCATGAAGCATGCCAAGGCATGGCTGCACAATTTGCAATCTGCATCCACCCATTTCATTGCTAGAATTTAAGATGGCTGAGTTCTTACCTCCTGGAACAGGCTAGTGACAAAATCAATTGTGTTGGAATATTTTCTTCAGTGTGTGTAAGCCCCTAGTGTTCATCAAACAGAAGGGAAGAGAGAGGTAAAGAAGGAGAAAAGCTACGGCTGTGCACACACTTTGGCATTGCACTCCCCAGTGTCCTGACGTGCTGCCACCCGTGACAGGACACACATGTTCTAATTGGACTTGCTAATGCAGATCTTGGGAGAAGTCATGGGAACTGGAATATCTTTTTGCATCTGCTAAAAGGAAAGAAATCCTCCCTCCTTCTCCTGCATGACCACATCACTTTTTTGCAGTCTGTCCTGTAAAATGAAAATATATAAATGCTCCTTGCTGGCCTGTTCCTCCTACCAGATACAGAGATAAAAAAAAAAAGAATGTAAATCACCAAGAAATACTTTGACAGCTGGCACCTGATTCTTTCCCATGTGCCCTGGTGGTCACTCTTCGGCAGCTCTTTGCTGATTCATGAGGACTGCTAAGAGAAAGCATGTGTGACATCTTTTACAGAGTGTCATAAAAAGAGGAAAGTGCCCTGTGTGGTTGGAACTGCAGTTCTGTGGTCAGTCTCTGAGATGCTCCATTAGCCTGCTGCTGGCAGTGATGACGCAAAAACTGGAGATCCCCAATTG
This sequence comes from Grallaria varia, assembly GCA_013396735.1. Classification (NCBI taxonomy): domain Eukaryota; kingdom Metazoa; phylum Chordata; class Aves; order Passeriformes; family Formicariidae; genus Grallaria; species Grallaria varia. Next base: position 218,880 of record VWZG01006116.1, on the reverse strand, counting down.
TACCATTAACATGAACAGCTTGAAAAAAACCTGTAATGTAACAGGGAGCCTGTGGTTTTTTTTTTCTTTGCTTGTATGAAAACTCAGTAGAGGAGAAGGATGGATCTGTTCCCTTGCATATTGGCATAGGCTGCACAAAAACACAGCTCTGCTTTTACTTGGGTTCTCCCATATTAAGTTAGATCTAGATTTGTTTTTTAAGCTGAAACCTTTGGATCCCTCTGGCTATATTTTTGGCCATACCACCTGATATTTGTGATTGACCAGATTACTAATCATGGCCTCTCACCTGTTTATTTTAAAACAGTGATTGCTGATGCTTCTGTCAGCCTTAGGGAAAGGTCTTTCCTTTTCCGTAAATAATAATGGCCTTCCTTGCAGAAAGATGGATTAAGTTCTTATTTTGAAATGCAGTCTGAGTGGTCCTGATGTACTGAAATGTAACAGCTAATATAATCAGACGAGTCAATTTACAGCTTTCATACTACATTTTAAGAAACAAAACAAGCAGACAAGGCAACACAATAAATCTGCTTGGTGTCCCAGTCTGGTTGATGTTAATTGAATGCAGTTGTATTAGATAACTGGATGATGCAGCTTCCTAAAAAAATAGGAAATGCACAAATGTTGTCAAGAACATGAATTTGTTCAAAGAAAACAGACTTAAACTATATATTCTTTGGGAAAAATGTCTGTGAGCCAATGAAAAAGCATAGCTGTGTATGTGCTACCCTTGCTACGCAATACAAAGTTCTTATTAGAATAACCTTGAATGTTCTAATATTAGAATATGACTAGAAAAACTATTACAGTATTCAGGGTTCAAGGGACCAAAATAGAAAAGAGGTATCATTTGTGGATAACTTATTTTAGGAAAATAGGAATTTGCAATTTAACTATCCCAGTTAAGTGTATAAAGTATGACTTCTTTGCTTTAAAGGTAAAGCACTGATTTAAGAGACAAATAAGTTTTAGTACAAACCAAAACATCAACTTGGAGTTTAGTAAATATGTCTGGAGACACTGGGATTTTGGCAGAGTGTAACTCCTAGGATAGTGTGAATGTTTCTCTTCTGTTTATATGCCTTCATAAAAAAATGGGCAAAACATGTAGGTTGCAAGTGAAAGCAGAAGAAAACACATGAAGCTATTGAAATAGAATCTGATTTCAGATTTAGGAATAAATAGATACATCATCTCATCATCATCATGGCTAGGCTTTGCGAATGAAGATTTGGGACGGGCTCTACCCACGCTTGCTGCAAGCGCGCTGATGGCTAAAGAGGCCCATGCAAGATAGGCAAGTCCGGTTGCAAAAGGCACAGCAGAAAGTCTCCATAGGCGGTGTTGGTGAGGCACGGTTCTTTCTGCATTGTCTTTTCTCCTCCAGACTGATTCTGCATGTGCATTCTCAAAGGAAGCAGCAGCATATGCACACATATATATGCAGATGTATATGTGAATGCACACACACACGTCCACCATATATACGGCACATATGTAAGTGCTTATTTATATATATTTTCATAGGCTTAAATAAAAAAATAGCCTGTGATTTGCAGTTACAAAGAGATTTATTACAGAGCACAGTGAACAGTTCCTACCTAACTCACCTACAAGAAGAGAAAATGTGGGTTTGGTGGAAGTCCCTGGCAAAGCAGCCAAGCTCTATAGACAGAGCTGATCAACCTCTTTCTCCCCTGCTTTCCTTCTTCACATTCCGACTTACATCCCCTTTACAGCCCTTGGCTAGGCTTTGTGTCTCTAAAGCTGTTAGTAAAGACAATTATCTAAATATAAATTACAGATGTACAGCTTTGGGACAGCACACTCTGACTCAGAATCGTCTTCATACTGCTCTGTCACGTTCTTCCACCTGCATCTAGATTGTATATTGAGTCATATTGACAGTGTTGTTGGCTATAAAGTAAGAGACCTTCAGTAAAGGTCATTTAAAAAAGAAATTGTAATTTTTCTCTGAGTAGATTTTAGACAATATGACAGAGGTTTTGCATCACTTACAGGGTGCAGCACAATGATGGACCAAAGAGTGGAAGCTGCAGGAATCAGATTCTACAACTGCTATGTTGTCATAGGCAATTCACTGTTAGTCTTGCCTCAGTTATCCCATCTTTAAAACTGGGATGATAAAGGTTGTCTGCCTCTCGCAGGGAGTGGAATGAGCATTATTAGCAATTTAACAGCATTTAGGAAATACAGTACGATATATCAATGCAGAGTTGTATTCAGATCAGTGAACCTTCTTGTAAGATCATTAACATTATGCTTTGTTATATTTTATAAACTGTTATTAGGTGTCAACATGAGACAAGTAGTATAATGAATAGTAAAGGGGAAGTGAGTTTTAACTACTCTTTAACCAGCCCATTTTCAGCTTCCCACAAATATGGATCCCATATGGCCATTGTCACAGCCCTGCACCAGTGCTTTCCCAACATACACCAGAAATTTGTACCAGGCATGTGCTTGTCAAGAGTTTGGTTGTACCTCTGTGCTGCTATGCCTTGAGCTGCTGCTGTCCTTTCTGTCTGTCACAAACATATCTTTCCCCTGCATTGCTGAAAATACCTATGAATGAAGCCAGGGACTGGCTATAATCAGGAGAAAATAGAAGGGCAGCAATCAGGACCTTTAAGAAGCCAAATGAACAAATGAAACAATACAGCCACATTATTATAAAGCAAGGGATTTGCCATTCATACATCCCTTATGTTAACATGTGATCACTAAAAACGTACCACAGCCGTATTTGAATAGCCCATAAAAATGTCCTATGACTTGCTTACCCCATGTTGCCATGTAAAGAACATGCAAGACAGTAGCTGATTTCTTTGAGTACTGTGTTTAGGGTAAGACAACAGTCTGCCCGGTTTTGTTTTGAAGCACTGAAAGTCTCTCATGACAAAGCACGGAATGCACAGTGCTAGAAGAAACCCACTGCAGTAAGTCACAGGTGTAGCTTTTACAAGCAGGTAAAATGCATACAGCATTTGAGAGAGGGCACTTATTCTGAAGGCATGCATTTTCAGTTCAGAACCGTCAGATAATTAGGCAGGCGTGTATTCAAAATAAGAAAACACCAGATTCCTTTTTCTCTTACATGCTTTTCATAGGAGTGGGTTGATTTTCCGATTGTTCCTGAGATGAGAAGCAGGGAATTATCCTTCTGTATCATGTACATTTGATCTTTATAGGGTTTTGGGGTTTGCTTTCTATGAAAGCTGCATTCCAGCAGTGCTTTCTGCTCATGAATATATAATTACATTACTGTAAATGTTACACATTGCTTTACATTTTAATCGAGGAGCTGGTTTGCTACCTGGGTAAGTGCCCATCAGCATTAGATGACACACAATTAAAGCAGAGTGTCAAAACCTAATTTTCTAAGGCAAATGTTTAAAATCGCATGCATGCCTATTTTTGGATCAAAACCCCTTATCAGGCTATACACTGGCTTTCCTAGCAAATCTGAGTGTGCAGACCATGGCAGTATGAATCATCAGCTTGCCTCTGATCAGAATTCAGGGTATATTCTGGTTTGTGTATAATACTAATTGAGTTTGGCTTAGCACCTGAAAGCACACACTTTATTTTGACTGCATGGGAATATCATACAAGGAAAGACTGCTGTATATGTCAATGAAATTTACTGTACATTTGAGGAAATTATTAAGTGCAATTTTTTTTTTTTCTCGAGGCTGCTTCAAGGTTACATTTTGGTTCATGGAAGATGAATGCTATTCCTAAAACTAAACGCAGTATTTAATTATTCTGTAATATTCATGTCACAGTAGTACTTAGAGGCTCTTGTTCTTCCTGTAAAATTCTTCCCAAATTCAGTGAATCATAATAATCTCAGAAGTCACTATTTGCACATGCTTAGCAGATGGTTCCTGAGAGATGGCTGCTTAAACCACACTATATGCTCAGTTTGGGGCTTTGCAATTGCTTTTTTTGGAAGCCAGGGGCTGCTCTGGTCCCTGGCAATTCTGCTAAGTTCAGGAAGACTGTTTTCTTGTTTTTTTGGGTTTTTTTAAATGCATCCCCCTCTGATTTCATGGAAGGTGAATTAGGCTGACTGGAATGGAGAGGAACAGAGGTGCACAAAGATACAGAAGTCTTGGGAAGCTGATGGATAATAATGGTGCAGAGGGGAACTGGGACCAGTGGGTGGGATATAACAGTAAGAGAATGAATCCCAGTCTTGAGGAACATATTACTTACAGCAGTGGAAAATGAACAGGGAGATGTGTCTTTCAGCACCACCACACATCACCGCTCTTTGTGTTTCTGTGTCTGTCCTACTGCCAGAGAAAAGTAGTGACAGTCATAGTAAGGTGAGTGTTTTATTGTCCCTTGAAAAGTTTCCTTCTTGGTTTGTGAGGTCAAAGTCTGTATATTAAGACTTCAGATCTGCCAATGGGTCCTCTGATATTGTACTGCATTCAGGAATTCATGTGGGGGATGGGAAGCCATTTGGTTTAAAAACAGCCCCCCTGGCCCCATTCCAGAATTTATATACAGATATGTATTAAAGAGCATTCATGTTGCAGACTCATGCACCAGACTGTTCAGAAACACCTACTTTGAGATGCCAATATGACCCTAATTTGGCCTCAGTGTGAACATACATTTTACTTACATGGTAACACATTAGATTTTTTTAGGATTAAGCCACTCCTTTTTAGCTGTCCAGGATCAATTAAGGAAGGAGTCAGAGCTGCGTATGGAATGAGTCTGTTCCCTGGAGGCCAAACCCTGTGTCATTTGCTGTAGGTGCTGCAATGTAGCTATGACTGGAACAAAGAGGAAAGACCATTTAAAGAAAAGACTCATGAGTTACGTGGCCGTATACCCTCCTGCAAATCAAACTTTGTCCTTGCCTCTCACTGCCAGGTTTGACTGCCTGAGGACTCTGATACTTGAGAGCTGGGAAGCACAGTTTTGTTTGGGCAAAAGTATGGGAGGAAAGGGCTTGAGGGGAGAAGAGCTGCAGTAAGGAGGGTGAACTCAGCTTTGGCTTCTGAAATTTGTTATCTGTCTTCTTGTCAGGGCTGGGAGATCCTCTGAGTGAAGGAGAAAATCAAGAGAAGTGACACTAATCCCTGGGTCACTGATCGGTAGCCGGAGGTCCAGGTGGCATGGAATGGCCTGGACAGAGGTGAAACTGGCTGCAGCTTAATAGAGGAAAGGGAGCAGGATATGAAGAGTGGGCAGACTTTGGCACAATCAAGCTCACAGCTGGGAGAAAAAAGGTAATGAAAAAGAGAAACCTTCATTAAGGGGAATTCAGGGTCGAGAGTGACTGCTAAGCTCCAGCATCCCTTGGTAAAGCTTTGTAATTTCTTCTTCAGCAATTTGCCACTGCTGAGACTCTGCTGCTTGCAGCGTTCATTGGGGATGCCACCAGCCCGCTGATGCATCAGCCACAGAGTATAAACAGAGGATAACCTGAGGGGGAAAAAGAAAGTCGATTAGTTCTTGTGAGGAAAACAGCGCCTTCCATTTACACTGACTGTGATGCTGTAGGTTCCCCTTGTCTCCAGTTCTTGGAAAGAGCCTACCAAGGGGCTCTCTAGGGAGGCTCTCGGCCAAATCCTGTCCCCGTGGCGGGGCCACATCCCCGCTCCTGCCTGGCTGCCGCACCAGGCACGGTTCTGTCCTACGTCCGTATTGGATCCCGAGTGTTCTTCTCTTCCTTGCTCTGTCCTCGGTTTCCCTTACCCCCGCCCCTCAGGCCCCCTGGGAGCTCCCCCCGGCCCCGCCGCCGCCTTCCCAAGGGACAGCGGGCAGCGCTGGGCGTTGCGTTTCGAGGGGCGATGGAAAGACGAGGAAGGGGCTGTGGGAGAGGGGAAGCAGCGGGCGAGGAGCCCGCGGAGGGCGGCGGGGCCGCGGGGCGGCGGTGTTGGGTCGGACAGCGGTGTTGGGTCGGGCAGCGGTGCTGGGTCGGGCAGCGGTGTTGGGTCGGGCAGCGGTGCTGGGTCTGACCGCGGTGCTGGGTCTGACCGCGGTGCTGGGTCTGACCGCGGTGTTGGGTCTGACCGCGGTGTTGGGTCTGACCGCGGTGTTGGGTCGGGCAGCGGTGCTGGGTCTGACCGCGGTGCTGGGTCGGGCAGCGCTGCCCGCGCCCGGCGCGCCCCCGCGGCGATGCGCATGGATTCGCAGGACTGGTGTGACATTCGGGGAAAACCGGCCAAAATCGCTGAAAAAAGCAGCTGGCGGTGCTGGCATGAGGCTTCATAAAGCGTATGGGTGTTACCCTGCCAGCGTATCGAATGTGAAGTAATGCAATATTCCTGCCCCAAAGAAATGGTCAGGTTCTGCTCTTTGGGGTTTTCTTCGCCTCTCAGGTACAGGTGGATGCCGCTGCAGAGATGCAAGGCAAATCCGATGCCATGGAAAAGCAAGGTGGAAGGTGTAAGCAGGCGGGGAGTGCCCAGGTATGGCACTGGAGTGCAGGGAGTCAGAGGATTCCTCAGCAGCAACAGCAGCAGCAGCAGCAGCAGAATGTCTCTGAGCAAGTGTCAGAGTGTCTTGGCAACAGTACAAGATGTCTGCAACTTTCCCTCACTTATGCAGAAAACACGCCGTGTAGGCAGTGCAGTGGTGCGTGAACACAGCAGTGTGGGCTTGGGTTTGAAATATTTGCATTGAAAGCAAAGCCTTCTTTGGTCGGTGTAGGGAGACTGAAAATTCTGTGACAGAGACTATGGCATTTCTCTCCCTGGCCATTAATTGGTTGTTACAAATCTGCAGTGCAGTAATTTTTTTTTGCTTTCCCCTTCCTTTCCTCTCCTTCAAATTATTCATTCTAATAGTAATATTAGTTTTAAGTGGTGTAGAACATGAACTAGTTTCTTTGGTAACCAAGTCGGTCACACACCCACACAAAGTTAGAATCTGCTAGGTGCAGACATTTTCTCGTTTAGAAAAGATGTGGGTTTTGAAAACCACAGCAGTAGGGCAGCAATACATGTTCTCAGGGAATCATTTCAGAAAAAGTTCCATATACCATATGCAGATTTATATATAAGTCCTGATCTTTTGTTTATACACATATATGGAATTTGAATATATTACTTACATATTGATTTCTCCAGTGACTTCAGGATTATATACTTCTTGTCCAAGTATTTCATCCTTCTCACTTTCCCCCTCACTCCTACCCACTTGTAGAGAATAGGTGACTGTGAAAAAGCATGCAGTATGGATACAGCACAGGTGAATAAGCCCGCAAATACATGCTGCATTGCTTCTTACTTTATTTGGTGTAAGTAAAAATTTGCACCATTCCTTAATTTGCCCCCTGAAATTAGAGGAACTGCAGCAGCTTGTGTAGATGACTTCTCTTTAGGGCTTTAAGTATATAAGTGGCCTTTCTGATTTGGTTGGATTTTGAAACAAATAGATACATGCAGGATTAAAACCAATTTGTGTATATGAATTGTAACAATTAATATGACTAATAATCCCTGTCATAGTGTCTTGATCAGGATCATAAGTTTAGTTTATAGCAGAAGCAGAAGCTCGGAGACTTTTATTGCATTTTATCTAGTGACATGTCAAATTCTGACGAAATTAAAACATGTACATTTTTAAACATACTTCCCTTGTTCCTGTATGTGAAGCACTAGTACCTGAGAACTGAAAGGTAGCTATAAACAGAGACGGAGCCTGAAAAGGCCATTTCATTGTTCTTGTCTGAACCAAGTGTTAAAAAGGAAACAAATAATAAATTGGAAAGAGTGAATTAGAAGGTTTTACTTTCTTTGATTTCCTGTTCTGAATAATCAGTTGCTATAGTAGGTATGTTTTTAGGCAAATATGTTTTTTATGCTAATGTGATGCCTTTTAACTGCAATTCTTCTGAAGAGGGAAAAGCTTGACACAAATACAGAGAGCACCTGAAAGTACTCTTATGCAGTGCTTGTTATTTCGTAATGCACGTTCCTGCGCTGCAACGATGTACATCACAGGCAGCGCAGTTCTGCACTAGGAAACTGGAAAGGTTACATTTCATAGTTTACAGGAGCCCGATGAGGATCGAGCTGGGTGGTGTGCAGGAAGCACTTTTTATAGTACTGTGTAGTTAAAATTTAATACATTATAAATAAAAGGCAATGAAAACATTAGTGGTAAGGAAAACCTGACTTGAAGAAAACTGGCACTTATTGCTATCTTCCTGTGGGTCACCTATTGTCATTCCATGGTCACATCACTTTCTGAAGCCTGCAGGGAATGTTTCCCTCTAGTCTACTGCACATTCTGGTGTCTCCTCCTGGTGCCAGACAGTTCTTTCTGCAGCATCTTTCTCAGGCGTTCCCTGTCTCTCATTGCCATAGAGACAGCGTGTGCCTGTTAGAGACACCGCAGAGATGTGCTCCTTTGAGGCCAGGGATGGCTGGAGAAGGCAGACCATGGGCAGACCTGTAGGCTTAAGGTGCCATGGAGAGCATTTTGTGGTCAGGTCCTGATCTGCACAGCTATTTCAGTACAGAAGGGCAACAGGCTCCAGAAATCCTCTGCAAGTGAAATGAGCTCATGGGGTGCAGCCAAAAGCCTAAGGAACTCATTTGAATGCCCTGGGTCATCTGAGACATGGCCTAACACCATTTCTGTTAAAGATGATGCACAGCCTTAATTCATACTCTCAGTAATAACTGAAATGATGCCTAGAGCAGGAAGGCTGGGCTTGTAATATGAGAGGAAAACAAGGACTCAAGGCACCCTTGATTTCCACCTCTGGCACAGTTATTCTGTGTGGTTCTCACCAAATTGTCTCCCTTATTTTCTTCTCTTCATAATAAGGGTATTATTTTTTTCCCCTATTGAAGTGAGTGGAAGCCTACAGACATCATCCAACCTAATCCCCATGCACATACACACTGTTCAGTCACTTCCACATTTGCTTCATAACAGGGAACTTGCAGCCCCCGAGCAATTCTGCAAGTTTGAACACCTCTGGTGCCTTGCCGTGGCACGTAGTCTCCTGCATCCATGTAGGGAGGCAGGTTCAAGTCGAGGTGCCTCAAAGCATAGCCTATCACTGGGTGGCCTCAGCCCTGCTTGTAGGAAGTAACACTGGCGCTTTGGGTCTAAACTGCAGTCAGAGTAACACAAGTGTAGGTGCAAAATCCTTGGTGGCAGTGTTTAAGGAGTGTAAGCCTCTGCTTAGCCCCAAACCTGAAGGAGCACCACTGTTGTACAAGTGTATGTGGTTACTCTTGTGGTGGGCAGTAGCTATAGGGCAGAATGTTTTTTCTGCTGAAGTCATGCATGCCCTCTCCCATCCTTGCACGTGGGAGGAGTGGAAAGAAATAGGGAACAGGGTGAATGTTTGCCCCCAGTTTTCCCACTTGGCCACTGCACTGGGGAAATTGGGGCAGCACAGTGCATCAGGGACCGACCCAGAACATGTGGCATGTCTACGTGCAGGCGCCTGGTGCACAGACCCTTGCCCTGCGCTGGCCAAGTGTTGTCCCTGATGGCAAGACAAGGTTAACAAACATGCACTGAGGCTAATAAAGCTTGACTCTCAGTGGGGCTAATTAACTTTTCTGCAGCAAGACGGCAAAATGAGTGGCAGCTCCACGGCTAAATCACTGGGCGCAGTCCCATGCAGAGCTGCTCTGCTTTCCTTGTCTGCTTGGGGAAACTCTCCTACTTGTGCAGCAGTGGCAAAGCCACAAGGACAAGGGAAGCAGCTGCCCGTAAGGAGTCAAGGTACAAAGGTGGTATCCATCATTACGGCTGTTTCTGAAATGATAGCTAAAAATAGCTAAGGCCATCATTTACAGATACAGTTTCATACTGATATCCTAACACTTTCAACCCCGGTTATCCTCATTTTCCTGCTTTTTCTTATTTTCTCTATCTCTTCATGAAACACATCAGTCCACTGCAGCCCTTAAAAATGTGTAGGAATATGTTAGCATGTGGGCTGCAGTAAACACTGCTGTTCTTGATGGTGAAATCAGCTTGGAAGAAAACTTCATATTAAGTGTACAAAGAAGCTGAAGACGACCTGTGCCTACAAGGTGAATGAGCCAAGGGTCGTCTGGGGAGCGAATAAGTGTTCCTAAAAATGAAGGGATGGGGGTCAGTTCCACAGTTTTTACACTTCCAGCCTTCTGTTGTGGATTAGCAACTGAAAGTCATGATACAGCCCTCATTTAGAAAAGCTCTAGTGTGAGCCTTTCTTACTTTTGGGTTTCTGTCTATATGCTTATGTTGCCTTATTTAATGAAGCCACAACTGCTGTTCTCACTTTGAAGGGAAGGGTTGGAGGATGTGGCTCACATACTCTCAGTTTGTGGAATTCTGCCTGCATATCTGGTCCCTGGGTCAAGCCTGGGTTTCCTTTTGTTTGGAGTCTCTCAGTGTTTAAGGTTGCCAAACAAAACTAGCTCTGAAGTGAAAGTGCCTAATGTCACAAAGGTCTTGTAAGAGCTGCAGAGTGCTTTCATCAAAACTTGGATTAAGCTCATAATAATGGACTTTATGTGCTGCAAATACATTAACACACTTCACTGAGACAGAGCCTGCTTCCATTACTCTGGTTCCTGTGGCACACAGGAATTATTGCCTCCCAGAGAAGTGTTAAGTGAAAGGTTGCCAGGGGATTATCACCTCCCTTTCCTGCACAGTTTTGCTAAACTGAGCAAGACAAGAGGAGATCCCACTGTCCTACTAGGAAGCCTTCAGGAAGAACCCTGGTTTGTGCTTCGGTTTGAAGTTTCTTTCCAATCATGGGGGAAGAAACATTGTTTTGCTGTATGTTTTTCTGGTATGAAGGGCTGTTCCACAGTTCACTTCCAACACTTCTAGCTGCCTTTTGGAAAATAAGGCATGGCCCAGGAAGATTCACCTAATGTGAATTCTCTCTCCCCATTTCCCTACATGCTCCAAACGCATTTCCAATGGGGTTTTACTGATCATACATTGCTTACAAGAATCAACAGTAATTTTAGTTGCTTGTACATTTTGGGGTCATTGTATTCCTCGTCTGCCAGCCTCCCCTGCCAGCATAAGCGAGGACTTTTGATCTTAGTGTCTTTTTTTTTTTACCCTGGTTGCTCTCCTCTTCCCTGAGATTAATATACTGTACTGGACATTCTGGCTATTATTCACTGTGATTGTTGCCTAATTGTGATATATGCAAACCAGTGTTACCTCAGACAAGATGTAAGTAGGTTGTGTACACACAAGCTTGGTGGCCAGATGAAAATTGCTTGATGTGTTGATATTTAATGATCTTAGATACATCCTGCAACGTATTGCAGATGTGTAATGCTGTAGTAGCAGGCAATCATAAAACATTTTCTACAGCAAATGTATTACCTGGGACAAAGATACATTTATTTAAGCGGTGATAGATTAAAAACTAATTGTGGTGCAATGCTGGTGCCATTTTAAAAGGTTAAACATTGAAAACTGCATGTGAAGTTTTCAAGCTTCTGTCATAGCAATCCTATCTTTGCAAGCTGAACGGCTCGCTTCCCCTTTAGTTTGCATTTTCCCATGTGCTCCCAAACACACAAGACTCCTGATGTACAGGAGCAAAGGCGCAGCCCCTGCCTGGGCAGGCGTAGGGGGAGCAGTCATGGCCCGGGCGTGGGGAGAGGACTGCGAGCCACTGCACCTCTCATTTCTGCCAAATATGGTCCCTCTTCTTGCCCTGAGAAAGTATTACCAAATCTTTGTGAGAGAAATAAAGATCGTAAGCAGGCAAATAGATGTGAGGGAGAAAAGGGAGGGAGGTGGGGAAAGCAAGGATAAAACCATTTCTCACTGTAGTGTGAACGTATCTCAGGTCCATTTAACTGCAGCCTTTCTTCTTCCTCCCTGTCCTTAACTTCCTCCCTCCTTCAAACAACTTGTGTGGGAATTGGAGTGAAGTGAGGGAGACACTTTGGGAGTGAACTGAATGTAAAGAAGCGTGTGGAGTAAAACACAAGAGGCACCAGCTTTAGCGACACAACAGTCAGGTGTACCAGGATAGGTCTGCAGCTGAGGGTGACCTTCAAGCAGAGCACATAAAATCCTCCATTTGTACCTTTCTAGCATTGTGGCCAGGCATCTTTTATTTGGGATATTTAGGTTGGAGGTGTTGACAAGGCAGCAGTGTTGGGGTCTGCAGAGAAAGTCCGTGTCAAAGAGGGGGCACGGAGGGATATGTGGGACCCACGCTGCTGAAGGTGAAACTGGGGAGTTTGGGCACCCGCAGGGTGGAGGAAATTGCCTGCTTGTTGAGCTGCAGAACCAACACATCTAGAAAACTTCTGCTTCTTGTAAGGCCTCCTGTGAGAGACTTTATATTCTGTGACTCAGCTCCCATAGCTGCTAAACAGAACAACAGTGTATTTGTCAATGTCATGGGAGTTAGCGCATCAGTGCTGGAAAATTGCTGTGAGGTCCTTGGATGGACAGTACCACGAAAAGCACTTTAGTCAAAGGATCACCATCAAAACACTTAACCTGGTATCTTACCATTTATGCTTTAAAACACATTTTTCTTTTAATACCATGCTCAGCAGGATGAGCTAGTGATGCTGTTAATTTAGAAGTGATTTGCAGTGTCTTTTCTGGTTTTGTGATTTTAAAAATGCCTACTTTGTTTTGTGTGCTGGTTCCTTTCTTTAAAAAAAAAAAAAAAGGAATAATTTGTCTTTCTCTTTTGATATCATGTTTGGGAGACGTAATGTTAGACATGGATGAAAAGTGGAAGGTTTTTTCCTAACAATAACTTTTATCCCATAAAGAAAAAAAAAGACAAATTATCAAAATTTTAAAAAATAAATTCTGATGGGGAAACAATGAAATGAACATATAAAACAGTTCCTGAATTACGTTTTTTCTAATTTTTTTTGACTGCTGACAATATTACTGTCATTATTCATCCCAGCTGGAGCCAAATGTAGGCCTCGCAAGTAGTGGGAGAAGGCTGCTTTTCAGCAGGGAAGGTGAGGCTGCTCAGGAAAATTGGCCCAGCCAAAGGGGAACATGGACCTATAGCTCACAATAGGGAAATGTGCCATAACAGCAAAATGCAGCCAAACTACTACGAAACATAAGCATTTTGTGTCAAAATAAAATATCTACATCTGAATGGGAGTACTATTAAGCTCTTGTGGTTAGTGAAAACAAAAAGTATCATCAGATAACCTCCTCCCCACCAGTATTTCATTATGTGGGATGTGTATTATCCACTGAAAAATATTTCCAGTATAAAATTTCTGGTTCAGTTCTGCATAGGATGAATCCAAAATACAGTGAGTCTTGTGGCTGTCTCTTAACCCCTCCCATACTTTAACATATTTGTTAGTTGCTACTGAGAAGGAGCGTGTTCTGAAGTGTTAGCTACCTGGTAACAGGAAGGGGTAATGTTATGAGAAGCAGTTTGCTAAATTAATAGCTCTGTATTTCTGTGAGAAGTATTTTAATATGTTACTTTACTCTTTCTGTAATTTGTTCAAATTAAGTTGCATTTAATATTGTCTGGCATGGTACAAATATGAAGTGAGGCCTATGAAACAAGATGTGAGATTTCACATGCATATGTATGTAATACAAGTCTATGTTTAAGAGAATTCTGTTAAATTTAAACCCCAAATTTTAGCTGCCTGATATACAACACACTAAAAAAAAAATCTGAATTCTAATTCTACCTACATATCATTGCTGAAAAACCAAGAAGAAAAAATGGTATGACACCTGGAGTACAACCATAATGATTTAATTTGCTGCAGAGTCATATATCAGCAAAAAGATAACTAGCCAGCCCTTTTGTCAACAGAGCACTATTAAATTTATCATTTGAGTTGGTAGGTAAACAAGAGAGTTAATGAACTAGAGAGAAGCTGGTCATAATGGGCAAGAATTTAGGGATTCTGCATTGCCTTCTCCCTTGTTCATTCTTTCATACCTGTGCTATTTTGTTTTGGCACCGATTTTACTCCTGTTTTACACTTGTCTTGCACTGTTGTAAATCATTACACAAAGATGAAGACAATTGCAAATCAGGCTTGACATATTTCGTAGAGCAAATAGCAGGAACCATAGTTAGGACTCCTTAGGTATTTGCTCTGGTTTTACTAATCACTTGCTATGTGCCCTTGGACAATTAAATTGTCTGTGTTTCTGTTTATCTAACTCTACTACCTCCTGGGGTGTTATTAGGTGTAATTTTTCAATCACTCAACATGCTGTTATAAAATATTTTGAAATCTCTGCTGAAAGAGACCAGGTAAGTGCAGAATAATACTTAGAAGGAAAACTTACCTATTAAACTTGGTCTGTAGCCTCTTTGATTTACTGGGCTTTACCCACAGAATTTGATCTAAAATATTTGGCAAGTAGAGATGGAGAGAACTAGGAGAGGTTTATCAGGATAATGGGTATTTAAAAAAATTAAGAATTTCAAGGAGTGGTTAATGGGTCTCTTTAGTCATGATATGACATTGAGTCTTTCAAAAAAGATTAAATAAATTAATATTTGCATTAATATTTATTACTCAACAAGGTCTTATCAATGTTTCTAACTTGCAAGCCAACTATGAAAAAGCAGGTAGATTTAAAAAAAAAAATAAAAAAAAAATCTGTAAATGCAGCTTGTCAGAAAAGACAATTTCCAGCTTTTCGTCTTATCTTTTAAATGAAAGTTTCAGTCACCTTGGAGAGAAGCAGAATTAGCAAGTTGCTTGTCTGAACTCATGCATTTCTGTGACTGTAAAGTTTAAGATTGTGAGTCTCACTTGAAGTAGGCAAAAAAGCTTTTTTGCTAGAAATTCTTTCTTGGATGTAGGACACTGCCTTCATTAAATTTAATTTTCTAAATAGGATTGAATTATTTTCCAATGAAGATTATTATTTTTGAATAATCTTAATTGAAAAATTTCTGTCTAGACTACTCTGTAACACATAACAAAATATAAATTAATAAACTATAAAATACTATTAAAAACCCTATAAAATTATAAACAATAAGCTCTCTCTGAAGTTTCATCCACTGAAGACTGTCCATTACTGTCCTTACACCAGCAGAAACTGGGAGGGTTTTGCAATGACTGCTTCAAGGGTTATACCAAAGAAGGTGAGAGCAGGTGGAAAACTAACCCTGAACTCGCAGATGCCTTGGGAGAGCACAGCAGAATCTAGAGATGTGATGAATATATGAAGCAGAGTGCAGGTCTGAATGCAGATTTTTTTATTTTTTATTGGAAAAGTATCCCAGCATTCTGGGGGAGGGACAGAGCAGAGCACTTTGCAGACAGCCTGCTGGATGTGTTATACTGTAAAGAGATAGCGAAGGAAAAATGGATATGCATCCATGAGGGGCCATAGCTGTAGACGTTGCAAGAAATAATATTTTATAATTAAGAAATTATGGAGAAGTATGTATTGTACATAAAATCACTCAGAACACGATATTAAGACTGGATGTTGCTTCATTTAGAAATCAATCCTGCATGCTAAATTGCTGTGGTAACATTATTTCTTTCCTGATTAACGGGGCATTTCTCTCTTCAGAAGTCACACCACTCAAAAAAACCCTCAAACAACAAAAACTCAGCCAACAAACCCTTATTTTGTGTATTGCAAAATCCTGTATTTTTGGATTTGGGGAACTTACTTCTCCACCCAGCAGAATAGCCGGGATCCCAGCTCGATGCCAGGCTCAGGCTGCTGACCCAGCTTTTCTTTAGTGAGCACTGCAGCCCTTTTGCCTCCTACTCCCATCCCAAGCTGCAAACTAACAGGGTTTTTTCCTCCTGCTGGCTGTAAAGAAAGGAAGCAATTGAAAGGGTGCCATACCCATGCTGAAATACTTGTGAAGGGCTGGCATATTATGGGATAGGAAGGTCATAACAGTGCGTAGGTATAAGAAGATAATTAAACTGATGTGAGAATGATTTTTACAGTTCGCTCATTCTTAAGCTGAAGGCACATCTTTATCTGGACATCTATTCTGGAAATACTGTGGTTAGTCTTTAGCGGAAGCTTAATTTTGTCTTATTTCCAGTGAAAGTTTTCTAACACTGCAGATGAATGTCTGATTCTCCACTGCCTTGCACTGTGGGTATTTACTAAGGCTTACAGAAAACACCCCTTTGTGCTACCAAATCTGACCCTGTCATTCACCTTTGTAGCAGAATTTCTGTCTGGAGTACGGGCACCACCTTATTTTTCATTCTGCGAGGCAAAGGAGACTCAGACCACAGACCAGGAGTCACAGTCAGATTGCTGCTCTCTCCTCAGTGTGGCATATCTTTATGTTTCTGGTTTTTTTCCTCTAAGCTCTGTGAAAAGTGGTTCAACTCTATGTGAACTTCTGTTCAACCATCACTAAGTCTGGTTTAGAGGGTGCAAGGTAAAGTGGTTTCTGTGGGTGTGCAAGGCACTATTAAAGACTGTCCTTACAAGCTTCTGAGTGTTGGTGCTACTAGGCTGCCACATTCACCTCCTTAGGAATATCATCATACCTGGGTGGCCGATGATCATATCTGCAGTGAGTAGCCACCATGCGTGGTTGAACACAGGCAATTTCTTTTATTATACAGCTGCTTAATATAGGAGACAGTGGAGGCCTGAATTTCCAGGGAACGAATGCACTTTTGCCCCTCTAGCTGACTTGGAACGAGATAACTTTGTGGGTAGAGCAGGGGTGTCTGTGAGCACAATGTCAGGCCTGATGAGGCTCCTTGTTCCAGGATCCCTGATGCAGGCGTAGTAACACTAGCACAGGGGAAGTTGCTCTAATGCTGGCTCACACTCCTCAGCTCATCATTATGTTAGTTTTTTTTATCAGTCAAGAAGCTGTAGGAAGCAAAACCCTTTGAAAAACAAAAATATTCATCAATAGTTTATGCATCGGTTGTGGAATAAATTATTTGTGAGCATCACAGCGCTGCTGTGTTTGGAAGAGTTATAGGCCCCTGGCTTTGCTTACTAAGTCCTAGCCAAGCCTTCCTTAGTTGTTTCTACTCTCTCTGGAATTTCCTTTTTCCATTGCTTTATTCATAAGGAGGTGATTTTTATCACTCTCTGCTCAGTAATAATGTGGTTCCTCTCCTTCCTGCAAGAAGAAATTTCTTATTCTTTTTATTATGTATAATCATTCTTTCCTTAATTTATAGCATGTCATGTATTATTCAGTGACATCTCTTGGCTCTGATTACAGGTTCTATATAATCTTACACACTTCAAAAATGATTGTTTAAATTACAATAAAATAATATCCAGCTCATTTATCTGCTGAATTTGTCTTTCATTTGCAGTTATCGGGGCCAATGTTTTATACAAAAGAACTTTCTTGAGGAGCCTTGCAGAGAGGTGGAGCTAATGTGCTGGGATTCCTTGAGAAAGAGAAAGAAACAGCTCTGGGAAGCACTACCTGCCTCATTGGAAAGATATTGAAGTTTGGAGAGAAATGGCAGAGAATCTGTGAATCACTGGAGGCCTGAACCAAGGTGCATTGAAGACAGCGGGAGCAATGTCAAAATGATGGCAAAATGTGATCTCAGCAAGTTTTTAAATTCTTCTGAGGGCAGAAAATGGAGTTAAACAGTCTTGGTCTACGTATTACCTACAGACAGACCCAGAGCTCATCCTAAGGAACATGTGAACAGTAGGACCCTTGTGTCTCCATTCCTCTGATCTCTGGTGGCCTGAGCCGGCAAGAGGCGAGGATAGGATGGTTTGGTTTGGTTTGGTTTTATTTGAGAGGGGATGAAGACTTGAACAGGAGGTGAGGCCAAGGAGGGGACCTGCTTTTTGGAAGTGGAGAAATGAGGAGAGGCTTGAAAAGCTGCTCTTCCTTGACCCTGATGAAATTAGTTTTTACACTTTTTCTCAAGATCAATGAAATCATCCATGTTGTGGTATTTTCCCATCAATCCATATAGAAATTGCTTCTATTAATAGTTAAATATTGTGGTACTGTTATGTAAACCCTGTTGGAAATTGGGCTTCTGTGGCCTTTAGCAGTGGAGACACACAGGGGACAGCATACCTGTTCCTTTTAACTCTTACTTTCAGACAAAACTTGCTGGTGTTTCTATTTACCCTTTTCCTATGTATTTAGAATGTCTCTGGTCCTCTCCTGGAGCCCAGCTACCTGCTCTGTGCCTGAGAGAGGGAGAGAGAGAGAATTTCCTGCTGTGCGGTTGAACAAACAATAAACTGCAGTGCAGTCATGCCTGGGCTAAACCCTGAAAGAAAGCTACTACAAGTGTCCAGACTTTTCTCTTTCTTTGTGAAGAGCTACTGACTCAGGGGAAGAGGCCTTTGAGGGATTTTTCAGAATGCTGTCAGGACTGAGTACAGTTTATGGGAGTTACTGGTCTAAGGTGGATACCCCTTCAGGTCCCTGTAATGCAAGACGTCCTTATGAACTCACCTAATTTCCCAGAAAGATCTATTTTTTATTCCTCCTTCAGTGTACCTCCACTTTTGAAGAGGCTTTTGGATGCTCCTGCAGCTGGAGCAGCTCTGCTGGCCACCTCAATGTTTGTCAGGAGCTATTTTATAGGGAAATCATTCCTTTGTGCCTCAGCCCTCCTCCCAGCCAGCTCCAAGTTCAGGTAACTTGAAGTGAACACAATTCCTGCCCAGGAGTTTATGCTGTCCAACTTCATCTTCTCGAGCTAGTTGTGTGCCTAGACCAAATTGATAACCATATTTTGCATTGTGGGCCCCTTTCTAACCCACATTGTAGAAACACAATGGCACATACCAAGGAGTGGATGTGTCTCTCCTGGGGTTACTTCAGTGTGCTACAAAGATATCGCTGCTGTGTGATTTCTGGTCAGATGTCCAGATTTCAACTTCAACTTTCTCACTTCTGAGGGAGGGGAAGGTGCTGGGTGTCTCTGCCTAGTCTGAGCCCCTTAGTTTATCCTTTTTGCACTCACTTGTATCAAATGAATGTTCAGCTGTAGTGGGCGAGCCCTCCCCAGCTTGCTTTCCCCGGATGGCACAGAGACCACTTCTAACATTAAATCAATTCCTATTAGCAAAACTGGCTGCTGGAAGCTTTCATTTGCACTCTCAATGCCAGGGAAAATAACATATTTCTTACCCTTCTCACACAGGCAGTTCCTACAGACTCTTTTATCAAATAAAAGTAAGGGAGGTTTTTTTTGTTGTTGCTTTTTGTTGAAGATTCCTGACTGAAAACCCGCAGTACCCACTTTTCTCTCTGGTTAGGATCCAGCACTGCAGAAACTCATTTTCACTATACTTCAGCTGAAAACTTTAAAGACTGCGGACAGGAGCTGGAGCAGTCTCTGGATGCTGATTCTTGTCAGGTTTATAGATGTATTCCTAAGCAAGTCGTTTCTGCTCTCTGCAGGATGTTGCTTCCATCTCTAAGGGCTAGGTTATGTAAAAATAATGTCAGAAGCCTTCCTTAACCTGGCAAAAAAAGGGGAATAATGATTGTTCAATGAAATGCTGCCCTTTCAATCAATCAATCCTCCTCCCTAATTAGTGCTGCATGATGGAGCTATTATTTCAACAATAACAAAAAAAAAAGGTGATTTTATTGATGATTGATGGGAGAAAACCTGAGGACATTATTAAAAGTACCAATCAGTGCATCTAGAAGGGGTTTAATAAAAAACATTTCTGAAAAAAATTAGAAGACAAGTTTTTCAATATGAATATAAACTTTAATGTAATCTGGTGCGACTTGTGGGGGGAGGCTGCTCTCACCAGCTTTATTTCATGCACTAAGAAGAGTTACTGTGGACCTCAGCAAATGGAACAAATGGATTTTTGAGTGTGCAGAAGAGCAGAGTAGGCCAAGTCAGCCATGAGGTGTGGTTTCAAAACACTAGGAATGAGCACAAATCGGAGTTGGTACATCTTAGTACAAACACTGATTGTGGCTTAAAATTCACAGAATCACAGAGTCACAGAATATACTGAGTTAGAAGGGACCCGCAAGGATCATCTAGTCTGACTCCTGGCCCTGCACAGGACCATCCCCATTTACTTGAACACAGGTTTTTTGTTGTTTTTTTTTTTTTTAAACAATTCCTCATTAGTAAAAATCCTCATTTTGAGAGTTGGTACAAACGAGTCTGAAATTGCAGGCCTAAAATGTTACACTAGCTTGCTGTAGGAAGTATTTCCTGGGTCGAAAGTCTTTTATTTTACTGCAATATTAACTCAAGCAAGTAGCATGTGGGGATATGATCTTTTGCTACTGACCTGCATTTGAGGAAACAGAGCTAATAAAGCTCATGCACTTACATCCCACAGGCCTCGGTATGGAAACAGACATTAAGACAGAAAAATAAATCTCTTCATCTAAGAGAAAAAGGCAAGAAAAATCAGAACGGTTTTTATAAGATGGTTAGATTGCTTCATTCTTATAATGCCTTAGGAAACATAACACTATGAAGAAGACCCTACAAACATACGAGCTTATGCTCTCTAGTAGCTCCTCCTATCATAACTTCCCGTATTAGGAGGTGTCATAGGTTCCCTGGAAAAACCCAAAACAAGCCTGTGAAGTCTCTTACCTGGCTTTCATTGCTATGGTGAGGTGTGGCCTGGCCAGTTAGTGATGGTGGCTGGGACACTGGAGCCAGGATCAAAAGGAAATGGCTCTGAGCTGTGCTACTGGGAAGAGGAGAGCACTAAAGACAGAAACTTTCCTATGCCCTTTCTCAGGAATAAAGGGCTGGTGGATGTTGGTTGCATGCTCTCATTTTGCACTACTCTCCGTGAGTTTGTAAGTGTTGACTCCATTCAGCTTTAACTATTTTAACACAAGTGTAAATGCCCCTGTAGTGCTGATATATAATCTCACATCACAGCCATGGTTCCTTTCTGTGTGAGCCAGGGCAGAAGCTAACTGATTGCAACCAGGCATTAAAAAAAAATGTAATTAGATGTAAGTCACCATTTCCAAGCAGTTGTGCTGACAGCTAAGGGATTAATTCTGCTCTTACTTATTAGGTATATGCTCCAGATTTTTGATATAATTTAAGTTGAAGAGAATATTACATGACAGGCATCCCTTTAAACTTTTACAACTGCTTGGATCTCCTTCCAATGTTAATTGTAATCCCAAGTGATGAGCCTACCCATTTAAAACAAAGTCAGTAAATTGTTCTGCCTCTGGTGAAGTGGTTGCTGGATGTGGGGAGTCATTCTGCTGCTCCTCCCTGTGTATGAAGTCAAGGCTGGGTAAGGGACTCAGTCTTGCAGTGACAGGCTTGAGCTCATTGGCCACAGGGAAAAAACCCATCCTGTAAACTGCATGGTCTTCCCCTCTGCTCTGCTGTTCCTGGCTCTTTCCCTTCTCTACTTATTGTGGAAGAAACTTTGGAGCTTCCCTGTCTCTTGGGGCTGTGGCATCCATCACCCATCACAGGCATTACAGGCTGTGCTCATGAACTGTAAGACAAAAAAGCATCTCTTAACTATGCAACTTGCTGTTGCAATACTGAGAGTGCTGAAGTACTTGGGCTTGGGTTTTCAAAGGGCTGGGCAAGCCTTAAAGACATAGAGAACTCATGTAAGAGCAAAGTACACTCTATAGTGTTCATGGGACCAGGACAAGCTAGGTTAGGGGAAGATGGAAACACGGGTATTTCTCTGGGTGGATTTTGGGTTGGATCTTCTGTTTCTCTTGAATACATAACAACGTGGTTTTTAGTTACTCAGCATGGGGAGACTGGGGAGGGGTCACATATGTCACCCAAGGCATGGCCCACAGTGAACCACCAGAGGCTGAGATGCTAGTGGCATCAGAGCAAGCATGGGTGGGCAACCACCCCTCTGTGGGCAGAGCGGTCTCCTGTGAGCAGCTCTGTGACTATTTCCCCAGTCAGGCAGCTGTCCCACATCTGATGGTTATACTACCAGCTGAGACAAATGTAATAAGGAACTTAAAGCAAACAAAAGAACTGCATTACAAGAAGAAGCCTTGGCTTTTTCCCTTAGCAAAATGCTCAGCTAGTTAATGCTGGTGTAGCTGTATCTGAGCTATGTCACTAACCTCAATATTGTGTTATTAATTCTATAACAACTGTGTTGCTATTCTGTACCACAGATGGGGTTTTTAACTATTTCATTAGCTCGGTGAGAATGGTACACAGAAACAGTTTAATTCTGTAGGATTATAATGACTCACAACACTCAAAGGAGCAAATTCCAGGATACTAGAACAAATTTGGACACTGCCAGCCTCCTCACAGCACAGGCTTCAACTAAGATCGCTCTGACTAAAATATGCAGCTAAAGCACAGCTGAACGTGACTCATAGGAAATAGTATGCTGACCTGAATACGCACGCTGAGTACATGCTGTGGGTGGGCAACTTAAATGCTTTGTAAAACCATTTCTTTTAGTCCTATTTTTTCCACCTCCTGATCAACAGTGAAAACTGAGCTTTAATAATCTGCATTTCCCCTTTGCCCTGCAAAAGCAATAAATACATTCTCCCCACCCTCCCAGCACCATGGGTTCTGTTATGGATTTATGTAGAAAAGCCTCTGCTGCTGATGAGTAGTGGGAAGGATTTGCAGCTCGGAGATGTTGGAGGTGGTGTGAGGTGAGGGAGTGGGTTTGGGTGAAGTGATGGGCTGCCAGGGTGGAGCTGCAAGGACTGCTACAGCTGGGTGGAGGCAGAGGCAGAGGCAGGTGGCTGCACAAACACACATGCTGCACTGGCTGAATGCTTTTTTTTTTCTTTTTTCTTTCTTTTTTTTTTTTTTTTTTTTTTTTTTTTTTTTTTTTT
>VWZG01006116.1:103515-196068 GCA_013396735.1 Grallaria varia | reverse complement strand
TTTTTCTTTTTTTTTCTTTTCTTTTTTTTTTTTTCCCCCTGGTGTATTGTCTAAGGTGGATATAGACTGCTCAGTGAAGTCACTTACCAGTGCAAAAATACAAACGCTGATAGGATTATTATGCCTGTTAGTTTACAATGGAAAAAAGTTCACAATTCCTAATCCCTGCTTTGAGTTAGAGAAGAGGCATACAGTGATGGGACTTCTTTTATTCATCCACTCAGGTCTTAAGCACTGTGACCAGCCAGCATGTTTATGGCTTCACATAGCAATTCCCACTGACTACATTTTTGGACATACATTCCACTACAGGCAAAACTTGCCTCTGTAAGGGGAATTCAGGGAAAAAGAGGAGCTTATGTTTTCTTGACATTAATGAGAGGGATCTGGCATTAACTGAAAGTAATTGACAACATTAGGGCAATGATAAAGAGCTGGCCTTGTTGCCAAAAAGACAGATTAGAGGGAGAGACACTTTTTGAGTCCAAGAATTATTCTAGAGGCAAGGACGTGCATTCTTGCTAAATCCATAGGGGCATATAATGGATCTATTTAAATTTTCATATTGCTGCATGAAAACTTCCAGTTTCTGAAACAGTGTACCCATATTTTTTCCCACTGTGGAAAAATGAGATCAGGGTTGGTAACCATGGTCTGCAGCTGAGCTGTTCCTGAAGAAGGTGAGTCCATGAATATGTTACCGTGACATAGTGTGTTACTGTGTGCCAGCTGAGATGTGCTAACTGGCAGAGAAGATTGCCCCAATGGATGATACATTGTTTTTCAGCTTTTTTTTTTTTTTTCCTTGTGTGTCCTTTTGTGCTAAATACTTACAGAGAGTAACAGTACTGTATGAAATGCAGTTCACTGTGTTCACCTACACCAGTGGCATTTCTGCTATGTTTGGGCATTTGATTGTATTTCATTGACTAAACAATCCTAAATGGACTAAAGGTAATTGGTAGCCTCAAGACCAGGCAGGGCTACATAGCTGACACTTTGTCACTGTTTAACTGTGGAGTGTGCGTATAGCAACAGGTCTACTTGGATGACTTGAATGGATACTTTAATTTAGAAAATATTTACATCTACATAATTGATGTAGCTCATCTAAAGATGTCATGTTCATAACTCTTCTTTCTTACAAATAGGAGCAAGGCACCTATACAACTTTAGAATATAATATGCTTGGCACTTAGCTCAGCTTTGAACTTTTGAGTCACCAAAAGTGTGTGACTGATTTTAGAACAAAGACATCAAATGAACAACAGCGAGTCACCAGAATGAGATGGTATTTACCTCAGTATTCCAGAGGAATGTGGGGACAAAGCAGCAAAGCTACCAGTCGTGGTTTAGAGCCTCTCTTGCAGAACTCCTTGGTTTCTGCCACTTGTTAGGAATTAAATAGGATGCTGATTTTAAAGGGAACCAGGGAAAAACTGATGACAGACATCTGTACTGAGTAGATCTGTTGAAACAGTAAAGAGTAGAATCCATGGAAATAACAATGAATATCCCATGTGGAGGAAGTCACTCCACATCTTTTGGAGTGAAAAGATGTGCTTTCTATTGGTTTCTTTGCATGGAGTTGCAGCAGACCTGGCTGATACCATCGACACAAATACCTAAGTATTTTGAGAGAACAGAACAGAATAGACTAGACTAGACCAGGTTTGACTTGACTAGAATAGACTAGAATAGAATAGCTGGAAGGCACCTACAAGGAACATGCAGTCCAACTGCCTGACCACTTCTGGGCTGACCAAAAGTTAAAGGACGTTAATTGCCCACATGCCTCTTAAACACTGACATTCTGGGGCATCAACCCCTTCTCCAGGAAGACTGTTCCATTCTTTGACCACCCTCTTGGTAAAGAAATGCTTCCTAATGTCCAGTCTAAACCTCCCCTGACAATACAGCTTTGGACCATTCCCACACATCCTGCCACTGGATACCAAGGAGAAGGGATCAGCACCTCCATTTGTTGAGTTCCCACAAGATCCCTTTATGAAACTAGACATCCAAGGATAAGAGGGAAGGCCCTTGCAAAAGCACATAGTTGTTTAAAGATAGGTAACAAGAGGTTAAAATACTAGGTTCTCCCAGGGCAGGGGTCCAGAATGCTTTGTGCCAAGACCTATGGAAATGAAAATATGAATTTATGAATTCATTTATGTATAATGTTCTGTAAAAGTGGGTGAATATAGACTATTGACAAACTTGTGCTGAGGATACTAAATTCTTCAAAGTAGTAAAGATGAGAGCTGATTGTGCAGAACTGCAGAAAAATATTGCATGACTAAGGGACTGGTCAGTAAAGTAGGAAAAAAAAGAAAATTTGATCCAAAATGTGGCACACTAGAAATCAACAATCCTGACTTCATACATAAGAATGATGGACTAAGCTGGCCATTAGCACTCACCCATCTGTGGAGGTTGCTGACTACATGGAAATCACCTCAGGCTCAGAAAGTCGCTGAGCTGCAAATTGGTGGAGGCTGGAGGAATATTCAGGGTAAGTAGTTTATATGCCACCTTGTTACACTCCACTTTAGTTGTGTGATTCTGGCTGCTGTTGAAGGCAAAATTCTAGTATCTCTGAACCAACAGGATTGCTATTATTCTTACTAACTTATGCTTTCAAAAATCTCCCTCTTTATTGTGTCTACTGTCTGAGCCACTGAGAAATACTTCTCACTTTGGACAGAATTCAGAGGAAAGAGAAAAAAATTATATTTAAATGTATTGGTTAAATCCAAAACATTTAATGGGTTTCTTTGTGTGTGCCTAGAGAAAAAGAGAAATGAGTTATATTGAACCCATGATACTTAGAAAAGTACCACTGTTCTGAACAACTTCATGCATCCTTAGCTCAAGATATGTGAAACTGACTTATGGGTTTATTATACTCCAGCTGTGGCAACAAGAAGATTTATTTATAATTACTCTCTTGTATCATCCAGCATAATGCTTGCTTATATTTTTCTCTTCTTAGAATATAGTCATGTAAGAACATACATTCGGTCTTGCTGGTTTTGGAGGAAAAGATATTTTAAGGGAAAATACCATTCTGTACCTCAGGTTCAATAAGAGAAAATGGTTTTTGCTGCTATTATTTCTCATTTTGATGGCAGACAACACAGTTAAAATATAAAAAAAGAAATTTTAAAACCTGCATCCTGCTTAACACCCAGGCATTTCGGGATATGCAAATGAGAACATCCACATGCAAATGTCACCAGAAAGTGCCTTGACAATATTTGCCAAAAATGTATGTGCATTTAAATCCTTGTACAGAGAGGATCATACAATCATAGAATTATATAGGCTGCAAGGGGCTTTTGGAGATCGTCTGATCTCACCCTCTCTGCCAAAAAGGCAAAGTTAAAAATTAAGACTGGTTTGCTCATGGCCTTGTCTAGGTGAGTTTTGAATGTTTCCAAGGCTGGAGATACCTAGAGCTTTCTGGGCACTGGTTCCAGTGTCTGACCACTCTCATGGACAATTGTTCTCCATATGTTTAAGTGCTTTAACTTGTGCCCATTACCTATTGTTCTTTTCCTGTTAACCCCTGGGAAAAGCTTTGCTCTGTCTGCTCTGTAGCCATCAGCTGTGGGCAATGGGTACATGCCCTCTGAGGCCTCACTTCCCAGACTGAACAGCCCCAGCATCCCCAACCTTCTGTCAAATGTTCTGTGGTGTGGCCCCTGACCATCCATTGCACTCAATTATGTCAGGATGCTTCTTTTACTCCAAACTACACCCTTCCCCACCTCCCACCTACAAATGTGCTGGACACAAAAACCTCAGGATAAGCTGAAATAGGAGTTTCATGTAAAATTTACTGAGGACCATTCTACAGTAGCAAGCCCTGAAACATTTGACCTCTCTGCCTTAACATGTAATTTTTAGCACTTGTGTACTAACTGAAAGATGGTCACAGATCATATTTGTGAATATAGTTTAAACATAATAACATGTGAATATTATGGAAAGATTATCTCATCACCTAAAGGTAATACTCAAAAAAGCATGCATGGATGTGCCATATTTTCAAATCAGTTCACTTTTTCAGAATGGCCTGTGGTGTTTTAGAGTTGCAACACGGAGCTGGCTTCTCAGCTCCTTTGAAAAACAGGTCCTCTTTCACACCCTGTGTTGGGAGGCAATTTGGTTTTAACCCCAAAATCTAGAAAACAGTGAAGGTTTTCTTTGAACATTTATTTCTCAAATCCCTTTTATTGTTGTTTGCTTGTGTGATAAAATTGATTGAAAAATCAGCCACGGGCTTTCTGAGGTACTTAAACATATGCCTAATGGAGAAGGTATCCTCCTGAAGCCATCTGCTTAAATCTACCTTCAGCTGGGAATGTGTTTGTACTGTGGGAAGAACTGGTTTCATCCTTCATATTTAACAAGAATAGGGATGTTTGCAGAAAAGACAGCCCTTTTAAAATATTTGGGGTTTTTTTTCCTCTTAATAGAGCAGTTTCCTCAGTCTTAGAAGAATATTTCCTTCCAGGAGTAAAATGTGGTGTATTTTTGCACATACATTCAAGCAAGATTCCTTTTTTTAAATGTCATTTAATTTGTCAACTTTATTGCAGAATGGGGAAATGGTGCTGAATGCAGCTGTCACCTTCAGTGCTTGGCCTTGGCAGGTTTTCCAGCAAGAATGAATTTTACAGCTTGTCTACCCTCCAGCCTTTAGTTATCTGGAACTGCTTTTTACCATTATGGCTGCTCAGCTGCGATTAAGAGGGCATCTGAGTATTTGGGAATTCCTTGGACCATTAGTTTGAGCAACTCTAATTACGATAGGAAAGGGGTTTTTTTTGATTTTGTCCTTTTAATTACCTAGAAGAAGTCTATTTGAGAGGAAATTATCTGTTTTGTGGGGAAACTTAGTCTTTTGTAGAGCCAGTATTTCAGTGACACAACGGTTAGTTTTACCAAGAGCTGGGCAAAGTCCGTCAGTTTTGCCCCAGTGGACCATTTGTGAGACGTTCCACCCTTTCCTGCAACACTTATGTACCTGAAGCTTCTTGCTCTTGCCCATACACATCACACCCAAACACGTGTTACTGGCCATAGATTCCACCTCTGCTCACCAACCCAAGGCTATACAAGTAAAAGGAAATTCCTGCTGTTCAGGAAAGACCATCTTGCTTTTGATTTTTATAACGTGGGTTTTTTTTAATATTCTTCCAGGCTGTTTCTGTCCAAAGGCAAGGCTTTTGCTTTGATTATGATGACTGTAAAGAGTTTCTAAGCCTCCAAAAGACTACTTAGAGAAGCCTTCCCATTGGCATCAAATAACTTTAGATCCAGGAAGGCTCATTCTAAGACACCAACACCAATTCAGACTTTTTTTCAAACTCTACATTGTAATATTTATGTTTGAAACTTACCTGCTTCTTCCAAACTGTTTTTCCTCAGTTGAATTTAGAATTATTAGTTTCTTCAGCTATAATACATGTAATAAAAAAAAAAATATATAAAATTGATGCTCTAGAATAACTTCTAGGAACCTTTAATGTTGATATGCTTAGTAGCTGTAAATATTGTCAATCAGGTTTCTAGTAGATAATTTTACTGAGACTGTTTAGCATGCATTTCTCTTGAATACTGTTTATTACAAGTTCTGAGTCTTAAAATCACAGGTTTCTTTTAGAAGTCATTAGCCTCATTGTAGAATGGCTTTTCCTGACAGTAGAATTTCCTGCAAGTCCTGAGTCATTTGTCACCATTTCAGTGATAATGAATTTTGCAAAAGCAGTTCATTCTGTACTTTCTCAATGTACAGCTGTCAGCCTGATATCATCTGGACAAAGTGTTAAATAAGCAGTATTATGAAAAAGAAGAAAAAACAAATGCAAGCAGTGTCTGCTTATCGGACTGGTGGCAGCCAGGCAGTCTGTATCCACAGCCACTGCACAGTCACTGTGGTTTTCTACCACACCAGCAGGAAACACTGGGGCTTGGAAAAGGAAGGTCAGACATGCTTCTCACTGTACCCAGGGCAGCTTTTCATAAGTACTGTTCTTAGACTGTCCTACATGCACCAGTGAAGTTGAGGGTTTCTATCTTGAAACTGGACTGCAGTCATTTGAGAGGGATGTTTGTGTGTTGTTCTCAGGTGACTGCAGAGTCAACAGCTTTTCTGATGGACAGAATGATCACACAAAAGGATAGTTCTGCTTTGCCAACTCCAGAATCAATGTCTGAAATAGTTCTGTAGTTTACTGGGTTCCATGTGTCTGGACAGTCAGCTGTGGCCGATGGCATTGGCTGTGCAGCAGCAAGAACAAGGGAGAATACAAGAGGATCTCCACTTTTACTAGAGCATAATAGTCACAGAGGATGTGAAAGGTAGGCAGCAGTTTATCAGTAAATTTGACCTTACAATGTTGTCATGTGTGTCATGTCAGGGACATATCACAGATGGAAGAGATGGGAATTGGCTCTTCTTTCTACCTGATGGGCAAGTCAGGAGACAGACAGAAAACTGGCATATTGCATCTCTTTTGCAGGTTGGTTGGACTTGCTCACCACAGGAGAAAGCCTGCATTGCATTGTTTTTGAAGTGTGAAGAAAAAGTCCTGAGTTGTGGTTGTGTTGGGCAAAGAGAGCCTGAAATGTACCTTCTTTTCCAGGTCAGGGAGCTCATGTCTACCTGGTCATCAGTGAAACAGTGTACCATAACCAGAGGATGACCTGGATACATCCATGTCGAAGTAGTGACATCTCATGGGCTGCATCAGTGTGTGACCACCTGACATCCTGGACATTAGAATCACCCTGACCTGTGTGGTGCATGCTGCTGCTCAGTTAATTTAACCCCTGCTCTAAGCACTGAGTGTCAAACTTGAAATAAAGCCAGATCTTTGCTTGGAAAATATTTTTTTCTTTTCGGTAATTTTTATTGGTAAATCTAAACCATTTCAAAGCTAGATGTGTAATCCAAAACAGGTATTCGGGGAGCCATTTAATGTATTTCCATCATTTGTTTCAGGACAAAATGCGTTGTCCTCTGGAGTGCGCCCGTCTATCTCCATTGACTATACAGGGACAAAACCCACCGAGTATGGACTAGACTCTTAGACAGCTTCATGTGATGAATCTTATCCTTAGTATACTGGCTCTCAGTTGGAAGAAAACGGTGCTACAGCAGGCAGGGACTGGAAAACATCTAATGTCTACTGAGCTTATCCTTATTCACAGCCTAACACACAAAAATAGTTATTGACCTTTTCCTTTTTGAGGAGGACTCATTCTTACAGGGAGCTGACACTCCCCAGTTGCTGAATGCTTTCAACAGCAGTCGGGGTTTCTGTGCAGTGACAGGGAGTACACAGCGCTCCCCAGGATCAGGCATTTGGTGATCTCATGCTGTTTCTGACAGCTCAAAGCATCTCTTGTAATGAACAGCCTGAAAAGTTTGGAATTTATGTATAAGCAGACGGAGCACATAAGCACACTGCCAAGAGCAAGGCCTAGTTGTTACATCTATAAACTAGCTGATTAAATGTTAATCCTAACCACGTGAGATCTGGCTCACCAGAGGTGTGACTATTTAATATGTAAAAGTAATGGCTTTGGATATGTAAAGAACTGCAGATTTCATTATAGGCAGATCATGCAAACTCAGTCATGAATTATGCTGAGGATGTAGCCTGTGTGATGTCTGAGTCCCACTGCAATGGGCTAGATGTTCATCTGTGTTGTCCTACTACATGACACGTGTGTTCTTAAAATCAGGCAGAGTGAAACAGCAACATACCTCTGTGCAGTGATAGAACATGACCTCTGAATGCCATCAGTAAGCTGGCATTACAAAACCAGAAGCCCATTCTTTTAATTACAACTTGCCAAATAATGGGATTCTTTTTATGGCGAAAATGGGCCCCTTTTTTGTGTAAACAGGTGAACCTTGCATTTTTCAGCAAACTTTTTCAATTTCTAATCACAAAGGCAACTTCTGTCCTTTTATAACTAGAAAACTTATAGCTCAATTCATTTGCAGAAAGAGGAGAAATCAGCTTATTTTGTTCCTTGCATTGTAGCTTGCCCTCTCTCTTCTGGACTTATAAAGATATAGAAGTGGTCTGTCAATAGGAATGAGTTCTGTTGTATTTAGGGCAATTTTTTTAAAAAAAGCTCTCTCTTTCTCTTCTAGCTTTAAGTTAATTTTGCCTTTCTTAACTGACTTAATGACACAAGTATTAATCTACAGGCAGTCTTGTTCTATCTGAGTCTGCATTTTTTATTGCATAGGTAAGGGAAACTCACCCCAAGACATCAGTTTGAATCATGAGTATAGAAGAGAAACTGGATGGAGAAGAGGGCAGAAGACTTCAGAGTCACAAAAGACTACTGCAGAAAGCAAGGGAGCAGTCTCTTTTCCAAGTGTGTGGTAGTCATAACAAGAAGTAATGAGCTTAGCTTGTAGGAAGATGGTAAGAAAACATTTCTAAACAGAGAAAAAGTGAAAGACTGGGATACATTGCCTGAGGATTATATTATTTGAGATCTGTAAGAAGAAATTAGATGAGCACCTGCTAGTGATGAGACAGATGTGGTTAACTGGACATTGGGATCTGAGGTCCCTTTCCACTCAGTTCTTTGAGTTCTGTGGTGGAGAGCTTCTTGCTTGCCATCACTAGGTGGATAGAGCCAAATGAACGAAACCTGCTGATTGACGTTTCCCTTGTGGTTCAGCGGCCTATTTGGGAACAGGCAATAGAAACTGGGATGAGGGAGGTACAGTGTTGCAGCAGGAGCTTGCTCAGTGTGTGCTCTCAGAGCTCCAGCTGTGGCTGTGCCTTCTTTTGGTCTCTACAGCACCTTCTTAGCCCTGTGCCTGAGGCTTAGGGGATGAGGAATTGCATGTTACTGCATAGGTAAGTCCCCATTTATCAAGCAGAATGTTTACTGGCTATCACCGAGCAGATTGCAAAAATGTTTATTTTTTCTGAGTTGTCTCACTTCTGAATTTTCTGCAACTTAGATTTTATATTGCTCAATCAGCAGATCTGATAGAGGAAATCTGCACAATTAAGATGATAAATTTTTCATGCCACCTGTCTCAAAGTATATAAAGTATACCTGTTCTGCCGTGAATGATTACCACAGATGATGAATCAGCAAGGATGGGCCCATGTTTAACACTTTGGTTTGTGATTTTTGTTATAATCTCTGACATGACTGATTATGCTATGGCCTAGAGCAATTTATTGAATTAATGAATTACTTACTAATACAGGAGTGTGATTAATTGAGATGCCTGTTTGGATCCTACTCTGCGTAATGAAGCTTGAGCACTGACAGGTGCAGCCTGTGGGCCTGTTTCTGTCTTCCAGGAAATGACGGGAAGTCACGGAGATAATCCACACCAGCACAGGCTGCAGGACTGCACTGAGAAAACTCCCATGGAGAAGGAAACGGGCACCTCTTGATTCAACAGCCTTGAAGACCTACCCCTTCCTACCATGTTCTATGCCTTTTCCTCCTTCAGCTCTTGCACTTTTATGTACTCATTGTGATTTATTGCCACCACTTGCAATGATAAGTGAAGAGCGGCAGGACTGGCCTGCCTTTGGAAAGCTGGTGCAAAATTTTGTGGGAGAATGCTCAACATACGAGGGCTGGAAAAAGCACTTTTATAAATGGACCTATGAGGATGATGCCCCAGACCAGGCGGAACAAAACGGACTTAAGGACTTTCACAGTTGGTGTTCAATTGTTATGCATTCAGACTGTACAGTTTTCAGTTTTTAAAGGTTTATTGTCATCCCCTTAATGGTTTTTCCCCTCACAGTTAGTTCCCTGTGTTGTTTTATCCCCAGTTCGCCTCCATATTTTTCTACTTCCCCTCAGAATTGTCCCGCCTTCTCCTTAAACCCACATTTTTCATTGGTTCTTGTTCCTGCCTTTAGTGAGTCATTCCCCATTGGTTAGCCGGTTGCCTAGTTACTAACTCCTCCCCTGATTCCACCCAATCACAGCTCAGTTCCAGAACATTCCCTCAGAACTCTGTATAAACCCGTACCGCACCTTAATAAAGGCTTTTCACCGTTTTGCTACCTCATGGTGCAGAGTGAACGTGAGTCACTTTCCGTCCTTTGGTCAACAGCCATCAAAATCTCCTGAATGTCAGGTGCAGAAAAGGGTGACCTTGTAGTGTCTAGCTGAGTTATAAATGCTCTGCTGGGGCTTGTTCTTGATTGTGGGTGTTTTCAAGACTGATACATTAGTGGTTTGCGTATAGACAGTACAGGTTATCTGTTGTATGGTGACACCTTCTGAGATTAAATTCAAGCAGTGACTGGCAGAAACTTAGTAGCCAAATATCAAACCCTCTCCTCACCTCTGCCAGCCTATAGGGGAGGAAAGGAAATCTCAGTTTTTGTCAGTTGTGGTGTTTGTGTCTGTGACATTGCTTACCTAGCAGAATACCTGGTGGCTGGATGGACAGAGTGGATGGCAAGGTGGTGCATCCCAGGACGGTCCCCGCTGTGTTCCTCCTTCCCCAGCCTCACCTTTTGAGCCCTGGCTTTGCCACTATGTGGGTGGCATGTGGCTATAAATGAGAAGCCTTTGCCTGGCTAAATTGTTCCCTGCATTGTTCAGATGAACCATGGAGAAGATAATCCAGAAAGGTCAGCAAACTGGGCTGTATGGTAGTCAAATTACAGGTTTGGTAGCTTCCCTCTCAGAGGGGTAATTTAGTCCTGTTTTGGTTGAGTGGGATGGTTTAAAGTGGTTCAAAGGAGGACTCAGGTATCTGCATGCTTCGCTTGTGTAGCTTCTGGGAACTGAAGAGTGAAAAAGGGGGACAAAAGGCTCCCTGGCCTAATTTTTTGTGCCAGTGTGGAGAATGTGTGTATGGTTCACTGCTGTTTTGCTGAGGAACCAAGTTCTGATAATGACTAGAAAGCTGCAGAGCTTACTGCTCCACAGAGCAGTATAGCTTTTTCTACAAAATGGACCATTAGCACTTGTGACACAAAAACCGCCTCTTTTCTAGTCCCTCGTTACAATAGTTTGACTTCAGTTTTACTTTTTAGAGTTAGCAAGGTAACTCTAGTTGAGTTAACTCCAACTGAAGGAAAGGATGCCAGTAGGGCTGCTGGAGGGGCAATACAGAATGAGGCTGGTGGTAAAACAGCAAGACATGTTTGGGGTGTTTCAGTGGGCAACTGGGTTTTGATTTTAATTGAGAAAGCCACTCTTCTACTGAACATCTTTCCTAAGGTGCTCCTGGTGATCCATTTCCATGGCAGAGCTATTTTAAGCCTTCCTGAGGCTCTGATCTTGGTGTTCTAGTTGTAGTTTCTGCATACAGTAGTGCTTGTCTTGCCAGTGTGGCAACACAAATACCCATGCCATGCCTGAGCTGTGGGTCTGAAACATTGCAGTTTATACAAAGCAGTTGTGAAGGCCGTTTCAGGCCAGGACCCCATAGCTGAGCATAATTCCCAGTGAATTTCGCCAGGAGTTTCTGCTCAGAACCCCCTTTCTCCTATGCTGGCTGCATCTAATGCCACCACTCTGTAGGACTAAATAACCTCCCAGTTCCCCTGGCCTTTGAAGGAGAAGCGTGGTGAAATGGGATTGGAAACATCAGGGACTATAAGCTGAGTAGCAGCTCGGTGAGGAGCCCTCCAAATAGCCCCTGAGGGCAGCTGGGATTCACTGAGGATAGCTAAGCTTGAGATGCCTGTGTGACTCACAGTGGCTGTTCGGGCTCCTATCTGAACATCAGAACCAAAAAATTCAGACTCTGCAGCTGTTAATGAAATGATCTCTTGAGAGCAGCTTTGCTCATAAGGGATGCTTATTTTGTGTGTATAATTTGTAAGGCCATCAATTAGCTTTTTTCTTGACCTCTATTCCCAGGATGGTGAAAAACAATTTCATTTGCAAATAGCAGATTTCAAGGTCTATGATTTAAAAAATCTTCTTGAAATGGTAATGCAAATAGTGTGCACTGTCTCTGTGGCCCAGGGCTTGCACAGCAGCTTCCTTATTGCATTAGCGCCACTGAGTATTCTCCTCCTATACTCATTCCCTGCCACAGAGATATTGACAGAAAGATTCCTTTGAGTCTCTGAGTTTGCCTGACTGTGGGAAAGAGTAGACAAAGGTATTTGGAGAAGAAGAGTGGCAATAACTGTTTTTCCTATTGGTGTGATGTATTGAACAACAGAATTTTTTTGCCCTTACCCATGTGAAATAGACATTGTGTAAACTTTTGGGCTGAACGAAAGATTCAGTTAGTCAGGGAAAGCAAACTCAGAGCGCATAATCTGGAGGAAAATGAGAAGAAATGTTAAACAGAGGTGTGCTCTGAAGTAGGATGGCAGTCAGCTTCATGAAGTGTGTGGCCATCTGTGTTTGCTGGGGCTTGTATGTCCTCTGAAATGGGGGTGTGGCTGAGTGTAATCACTTAGTCTGTGTGAATGACCAAAGGACTTAGTCAAAAAAGTCCTAACATCCTTCAGTTTAAATGAAATATTCTGTTCCATTATCAAGATTTTCAAATATCTATAGTAAAAAAGAAGCATCATTCTGAATACATGTGTTTTATTTTAATATCTATGATTTGAGTGTTTTGCTTGCAGAACCAATGACTTGACTTTTCATTAAATGATATAATATTTCATAATTTTGCCAAGCTAAAGCATAGATGAAATTTGTGGGATGAAGTTCAGGAAAGTATGTGGGAGAGAATACGGAGAAAGAGGAAAGGAAAAAAGTGTTTGGGGACAGCTAGTTCTGTAAGCTTTATTCATACCTGAAAGACCTGTCCATGAAGTTTAGGTGAGCCTGGGTTTTGAAAGTTGCATTGACAAGATGGACCCCTTTTGGGATTTCTAGTGGGAAGCTGTTAGATGAGGAGCATGGAATTAGTCTGAGTGAAGACTGGGATTTCTGGATCATGTTTCTGAAGAACAGTTGAAGTAGTAACTAGGCTGTATTGAGACAGCTTCAAAGTGCCCTGTACATGAGAAGTTCTGAGAAATTTATGTTTCAGAAACCAGGTGCTTCTAAAATGAGTGAAATTAAGTCATTCTGCCAGCTTCTCAGAGCAGACAACATCCTTGTCAGGTGTATTGCTGTCACCCAACAGCTGTCTGGGACTCTAGTTACAGGTTTCCTTCCTGGGCTCTGGGTCACCTGAGTCCACAGCAGGAAGCTTGAAATGATGACCTGGCTCATTACTCCAGAGCTGGACAGCCTGGAAAGCATCATGTCTCTCCTGAGGCTTCTCACCTCTGTAGTTTGTCTCAAGTCTTTCAGTAGGAACCCTGACTTGGATTTGCCAGAAGTTCGTCATCCTAAGATGCTGCAGCTACAGGCCTTTGGCCCAGCGGGATGGCATTTACATTTTGAACGCTCTGTAGAGCGTAGTCCTTCTGAATGCAACCTTACCAGTTTCTGAATGGTATTCAGGGCTGGATGGCCACAAAAGAGAATTCATATGATACAGAAACATCTTCTTTCTACTGCTTGGTCATGAAAAAACAGTTAAGTACACAAATAAGAAGATACAATTTACGTTTTCTGGTGCTGTGTTTCTGCTGCATTTCTCATACATGAGACACAGGTTCAAGGCATGCCTTGCACTGTGGTTTGCACTAATGCTTGGTGGATCCTCATCCCACTGGAAAGCTGATAAACTGCAGAAAAGCCACTGAAACGTGTGACTTGACCTACCTTAGATAAAGTCAGCAAAAATGTCAAGAGAGAGAGGGAGACCTGAGACTTCTCCAGAGATGACTCCTAAGTTCCTCTGCTCTCCTGGGGCTTTTCTCAGCATTGTGCTTTTTCCAAGTTCTGAAGTGCAGCTATGCATTAAAAGCCCTACAGAGTCAGAGGCATTTTTCCCCCTTGCTTTCATTGATTTTTCTTGACATGCTGATTTTGCTTTGCAGAAAGAAGTGCTTTGTTGTGGCCTGTGTCAGAAGGGGGAGTGAGAGCCAGTGTCAGCCACAGCATCTAGACCGACTGCTCGAAAATCAAATTCACTTTGCTTTCATGAGTGATCCTGCTGTGTGGGCAAGTGGGATATATTACTCCCGATGGTTGCAGGTTACACAGCGCAGAGTAATGGCATGGGTAAACTATGAGATAGCTGTCTGTATGATCAAATACTGTTAAAAATCAGAAAAAACAGTGGAAACCAGGGTGTTCAGGCTTGCAGTCAGATTTCTCCTTTCAGCCGTGCCCACCCCCTGCAGTGTTCAGAAGTCGACCAGGTCTCTGAGCAGCAAAATGTTTCTTCCCCTCTCCCCCTTTTACTCTGGTTGTGTAATGTGTAACAAGGTGGGTTGCAGGTGCCCTTTAGTTCAAGCTCTGCGCTCGCCCTGCCCTGACAGGAAGGTCCCATTGTGGACCTCCTCACTGCTGAGAGAAGACCCTTCTCTGCAGGCATGGGGATGATACCTGACTGAGGTAGTGAACAATGTCCGTTTGTCATGTGCACTGTGGCATTTATTCACAGAGCTCAGGATACCTGGACAAGAGAAATCCAAGCCCAAATCTGCCAACCTAGCTGGTCTCGCACAAGGCTGCAAGCCTCTGTGTCTTGTCAGAGGTTCACAGGAACGCTGTTGTTGAGAAAAGTGCATTTCATCGCAAGGCCTGATTGTGCTGCATAATGACAATATCCTATGCTGCAGGGAACTCCCTTCTTCCTAAATCTCTGCAAAATGACTCAAGGAACTAAAAAAGGCTATATTACAATCAGCCGGGAATCACAGCCATCTGAGAGCTCTGGAGCATCTGCTCTGATTTTCTGTAGCACCCTTGATCTCTGCAGGTAAGCATGGAAAGAGACCTGGAGGAGAGGAAATAACCTTAGCAGTAGCTTTCTGTGAGGACAGGTACAACCCAAATGTGAAGAGTTAGGAGGAGGGGAGGAGCTGACATCCCATTCCCTCCCCCGACCTTGGTAGGCTGTGTTTCAGGGATTGGTTGTGATCCCTTAGGTGAAAACCTGGCTACCTTGGCTGAAAATATGCTGCAGAATAACACACAGCCTTCTTGAGTGCTGTCTCTCTAATTGCCCATGCTGCCTAAATACCAGCATGTTCCCTGACTGGTTTGGCCTGTGCCAGTTTGTGCTCTCTGAGATGCTGCCCGGTCAGTTTGGGAAACAGCTGGTAGCAGTGGCCATGTCCAAAAAGCAGCAGGGCTGTGATTGCACCAAGTTTGTCTTTCCGTACTTTAAGCAGCTCTCTGCTGCTTCTGGCAGGCTTTGCACCTTCAGACACCCCACTGTGCCCTCACATCATCCCCCAGGCATGAAGTGAGTTCTTTTGTCTTCATGGCATAGGAGAGGCACTCTGATTTCACACCAAACTTCACACCCGCAGGTTTTGCACCAGCCTCCCTGTGTTCCCAGTGCACTTCTCTGTCTTTAATTCTTTTTGAACCAGTAACTCTGAATCTTGTCTGTTTCCATGGTCATGATGGTCCAATTCAGTAATTTGCTCTTTATAGATCTATATTTAAAGATTGGAAGAAGTGGAGCAGATTTGAGCTTATGGATGGGAGTCCTCTCCAGCTGGAGCCTTTTCATTCTAGAAAGCTTTTATTCTGCCTTTACTGGAGCAAACTAAATGCTTACTTTTCCCAGCTGCCAGTGTCAAGTAAGCACAGTGAATCTATAAGCTGGGCAAGGAAAGGAAAGTTTAGCTGTTGGATAGTTCATGGTATCCTTAAGCAGTACTTCTCACTATGGGTTTGTAATACTTTTCTCAAATTTACACTGAAGATTTTCTTGGAGTCTTCTTTCTGGTGCTGTTATAGCTAATGGGTAAGGAAAATGCCATTGCAGAGCATAAGCATAGCTCATAAAGTGATGATGAATTTTTGTAGCTGCTTCTTTTAGAGATGCACTTGTTATGCTCTGAAGTCCTCACCAAGTACAGAAGAATTCAGAACCACAAAGCATCTTATCGAGTGATTTTTTTTTACAATTAATTTCATCTTTATCATCTTAGTTTACAATTGGCATCATTCTTGGCTAACATGGAAATGCAGGAAGAGGGGGACCTTTCTTAATAGTCAGCCATCATGTTTGCTTGTGAAACTTTAGTCCACTCTGACTGGCAGCGCTGTATGTGGTACTCCAGGACCTTTTCTGAGAACTACCTTTGTGTCCTGATGTCTGTCTCTGCAAGGTATTTGTCCTTCTGTGGTGGCAGCAAGAGGCACTGAGGCTCAGTGTGGCCCCCTCCCTGCTGAATACAAAGGACTGATTCAACATCTGACTCATTAATTTCCTTTTATGCTGAGACATACTTTGACTTGCAAGTATAATTTCTTGAGAAGTGATGGATGACTGTTAGCCTGGGACATGCTTTGCTTACTGTCCATAAACAATAAGAATGCTTTTTCCTGTTCTTTAAGAAGAACTTGCAGGACAGTTTCTGTGTGGCAGTGCCCCATGTCTTATTCTCTGCTTCCAGAGAACAGCTTGTTTTTGGAAGGTGTAGTCACAAGAACTAGTAAATCAGCTCAAACGCACCTACTGCTTCACTGATTAGTTGCAGCACCAGGAGGACATCCTGAAGCTTCTCCACCCAAAGTGTGCTGCCCAAGATGAGGAACTCGTTATCAGCTCCTCCTTCACTTGAAGTTATCAGATTGACCTTTTCATCACCTTTACTAGCAGACATTTGGCTGCTCGCTGCTGAGTCAGAAGCTGCTGTCTCAGCTGAGAATACCCTGCTTTGTGAGTCATGCACTGTCTCTACAGGCAAACTGTTTAAAGGGCATGGCTGAACGTTGACTGTTTCTGTGCTCTTTGGGCATCATGCTGCTAAGTGGATTGGAAGGTGTCAAGAAATGTTGCATTGTATATAACTATTTTTCTGAGTATCCTTGTAAAACTACTCTAGCTCCCTATATTGACTGGCATTACTCTGATTCCAGTTCATACATGGGGTTGATGAAGTGGTGGGCAAGTCCTCCTTTCCAGTGGATCTTGAGATGGGTACCACTGATGTGTCAGACAGTGAGTCATCACAAATTTGTTTGCTTGTGTTAGGTTAAGCTTCATTTTTCTAAGCCCTCCAAGTGGCCGTAGCTGCTTCCTTGAGTGGCTGATTTCACAGAAACGTCAAGATCCACAAATAAGCATCACACATAAGTAATACCTGCCTATTCTGTGTGTTAACATCTAAGCTCTGTTATGCATTAGTAGTCAAAATATAACAGCATTCAGTAAAGGGAAAGGTCACATCTCTGTCAAGTTGCTAGTGGAAACATATCTAGAAATATATATCTCTGTATAAAAGATGTATGTGAGTATACACACATACACATTTATGTGTCTGTATGTTTATATAAATATATATATACACACATTCATACATACACATACATGTATATATTTATATCTATATTTCCTGGGTGCATCAATCCTAAACATTCATGGCAAGGATAGATGTTGTAGCTACTAAGCTGAAATCAGAAATATTTTGGAAAGCCTGAAAAAACAAATAGCTTATAAACCTGTGATGCAACTTCCCAAAACTACATAGAGGAAACAGTGAAGGATTATATAATCAAGTGAGCATGTATACTTCTTGGGCTTAGCTTTTGTAGGAGAAGATGTGTTTTCTTCCATCTCATATTGCAAGGCATCTAATTTTTCAACACTTCATGTATAATTATAAAATTAGTCTGCTATAACCTTTGCATATAACCAAGGTGATTAGTGTGCTGCCAATGACAGTGGGCTTTGTTATAGCACTAGGTATGGCAGATTCAATAGCTAAAATGCTTTGTGTTTCTGCTAAGAGATATTGGCTCTTACTTCAAGCTGTGACTTGCTAAATCAGATTTCGTAGGGATCTGGTCATGAATCTGGCTATGAATTGTTTTCTTGTTTGGTAAAATTTTCAAGTCTGTTGAATTTTTTGTGTCTTTTTGTTTGTTTGTTTTTTAATTTTTTTTTTATGAAGAAGGATTTGTATGTTGGGTTTGTTTTTAATTTTTTCTTTTTCAAATTCATCCAGAATTATGATTGTTTGTTTCTTGTACTTTGAACAGAAACTGGTAACATCTGTTGGCAACTGCAAGTGTTAACAGCACAGAAAAAGCCAAATATTTGTAAAGATGTAGAAAGAATTACAGTTCTTTGAAAAATGAGAAGGATTTGTAGAAAGATTTGCCACTGAAGATATGAGACTTCTTCTCACAGTGGTGCCTGAAAGAGGTATTCTGTACCTTCTTCTAAGCTCATTTGGGATCCACCTGGTTCTTTCTATTCCATCAAATATTCTTGGTAACTCTTGTTTTTGCATGAAATAAACTCCTCTCTCCTACAGCAGAATCAACTAGAATTGTGTTGTTTAGCTGTACTTGAGAGGCCACTACAATGGATGTGCTTCCCTACTGGTGAGGGGAGCCTGGCCCAAGGCTGGGTGAGGAGCAGAGTGCAGCTTCAGCAGGACTTGTCTGGTGACTCTGCGGTGCTATGTGAGCCTGGAAGGAGAGCAGGTGCTGCCCCTGCACTGGCTCACTGCCTCCCTCCTGCTGGTGCCTCTCTGCACCTCCAAGGGAGGAGTGGGGCAGGAGGTGAA
Organism: Grallaria varia; assembly: GCA_013396735.1. Taxonomy (NCBI): domain Eukaryota; kingdom Metazoa; phylum Chordata; class Aves; order Passeriformes; family Formicariidae; genus Grallaria; species Grallaria varia. The sequence goes on along the minus strand of VWZG01006116.1, from coordinate 177,466 downwards.
GGCTGCTATGCATGGACAGCTTGCTGTTTTTCTGATTATGAGCTTATCTTCAGTTTTCTGGAGTTTAAACTCAGTTACAAATGCCCTTAGCTGTGCAAAGTGGTTGTTCAGAACCAACTCTGGTCCTTGCTGTACGTTACCCTCCGGAGAAGACTCCTTGCCTCCTTTGACTGTGGGGGGAGGCTAGGCATATCTAAGGTTAGATAGCATAAACACCCTCCAGGGATTTTTTTAAGCCTGGATAGTGCACTATGATTATTAAATCTATGCCATGAAGTAGGGGCAGATCAAAAGGGTTAGGCCAATAATCCTGCACCTGGCCTCTGACTCTTGTTTGGGGCCTGGCATATTGTCTTTTTAAAAAAATCCAGCATCTATTTAAAGACTGCAAGTGATCCAGACTGCAATACTCCACATCCCTGAGTAAGCTCTTTCAATGATTAATTACCTGCTCAGTTAAAAATTCACACATCATTGCTAATCTGAATTCTGTCTAACTTTGACTTCCCAGTGTTGGCTCTTTAATAGCTGTGAGAAAAAGAGACAAGACATCCATCTGTGTCTTGGTGCAGCCCCTTGTAAATTGTAATCAGACCACCTTTTAACCCTTCTCTTAGATGAACTGCACATATAAAGATGCCTTTCACTGCAAGGAAGACTTTGCTTTCTTTTTTCTTNTTTTTTTGGTCATAACTCCAGTAATTTTTGAGGTTCTTTTCCAGGTTATTATCTCCAGCAAGGTGACTTGGAAAAATGCAGTAGCTCTGCACACTATTCCTGGATCCTTTGTGTTTTCAGGATGCCTTCCTGACGGACTGGGGACCGGGTGCCTGGATGACCCTTTTGAGACTGAAGAGCCCTGTCCCGGAGTCCAGAGCCTGGGACTCCTCAGAACAATGGCTTAGACTTGGACAATCCCTTGGCAATGGAGACTAAGTTTTCCCCTTTGCTGTCTGGGAATGAGAAATGTTTTTGTTTCCCCCCCAGAATAGCTTCTCGTGGACAGTTTATAGAATAATTTGGTTCCATTTCATAACAGAAAACGTTTTCCACAGAGCTGGCTTTCATGGATTCACACAGACATTTTCTCCACTGTGGTCTCTGCTTATGGGTGGGAGAAACCTTATTAAAGGTTTTCAGGACAGTGGAAAAAATACTGTTAAGATCTTTAACATGCTCTTCAAAGATGTGTGTGATGTGGACAGACAGATCTAGGAGTAACTGGGGAAAAGGGGAACATTGATCCTTTTCACACTCAGGCCTATGAAGTAATAGAATGCCTTCAAGCAGGTGCCATCAATAAAAAGATGTAAGTTACCTTAGTTTTTGGGTGAGAGACATTTCGGTAGGGTGATAGCCTCCCCCAGGTTTTGATGACTGTGAATTTAGTTGAAAAGAGACAAATGATCATTTTATCTAATACATTTTGACTAAAGCACACTAGAATCATATAGGGCCATGCATGTCTGGATGCTGGCACTGTGTGTGGGTTTGCACTGTTCTTCACTCGGGCTTTGCCAGCAGTGGCCTGGAAGAAGGAAGACGATACACAGGTTTCAGCCACCACATGGTTATCGTGGACATTTTTACTGCTGCTTTTGACCTGAGCTTGGTAGTTCTGGGATGGGAAAGGCATGGCTGCAGGCTCCCCCCCAGGTCTGTGGTGAACACGTCTCATGCAGAAAATGCAGTCTGCTGAATGGCACTGATGCACCATTTTGGAGCTGTCTCCTGGGTGAGGCCCTATAGGGGGCAAGGTAGCACTTTGACTCCTGGGAATCAGATACACAAGTGCTGTGTTACCCTCAGTTTCATGACACTGATTATGCAAATTATGAAATTATGCCTGAGCTAGCTCACATTTGGCAAGTATTTTGCACAGATCAATGAACTTCAGGTGATAAACCCATGTGCTTTAATGCAGGTAGAAAGCTGTCAGCCTCACTGAATATCTTTATACAGCTGAGTTGCTCCCTAGTTCAGCTGCTTGGTATATCCCAATTTCAATGGCTGCTGTGCTTTGAGTAAGCCAGGTAATGCTTATCCATCCCTTCCCTCTTCACATCTTGGCCCTTCCAATTTATTGGTCAGTGCCAAGTGTCTTGATGAAAATGAGAATAAGATGCATGCATTTAAGCTGATAAATTTCATGTTAGAGGTCTAAATGCATACTATTTAGAAAGCAGTGGGACTTAAATCAGTGATTTGTAATTGTTGAGCTGGTTGACTCACTGGTAGTCTGGTAGTGTTCTGATGTAAGAGGTGCTTACTCTGTTTGTAAATATGTGATGTTAAGTTTTTTGTTGCATTTTGTTTCTTTTTTTTTTTTTTTTAAGGCTGAGATATCCAGCCTTCCAGTGCTACTTAAAAGTGGATTATCTCTATTTTGCAGACCAGGGAAAGTAACCTGTAGACAGGTTGACCTATTACTTGCAGTATCAGTGAATTCCAGAGGACTTTTAAAAGAACATTAGATATTGGCCTGATTTCTCTTGATTTGTCAAGCAGGCTGTGGGTGAAGCATTGATTTTATATAGCAGGGCTGGGTACTTTTGCTCTGAAAGTCATTGTGACAGAGAGTGTTAGATTCGACCTGCCATGATGAAACCCTGACTTCTGTTCCCAGGCAGGTGTGAAAAGCCCTCTGGTAATGCTTGCAAATTGCAAAATGTCAAAAGCTGCCTGGGGAAGAGGAAAATACTAACGTCCTGTTCTCCTGACTGGCAATTTGGTACCTAAGCCAAATGGTTTTCATTCCCTTGTCAGTGCCTGAGATTGTATCTAAGCCCTGCAGAGAGGTGACATGCCTGTCATTTGCACAAATCATGAAAGGTATGTGAAGTCTAACAGGCCTGCACTGATAGAGGACCCTGAGCTGTTTATGTCACTGCTGAATCCACCCCTGGTAAGGGAGGAGGGACCTGTGGGGACTTTGACCAGAGCTTTTCTGTAGTTTTTAAACGTCGTATATTAGAGTAAGCGCACAGTTCATGGCTTGTTTCTGAAAATACCCTTGGATCTCCATTACATGTGGTAAATGGGAACCAAATTAACAGGCTGGGTTTTTTTTTTGTCAGAGATTGGTTGAATTGATTTTTATTTTGCCTGCTAACAGGGCACATTTTGCTGCTGGGCATCTCAGAGGTGGATGAAGGCACTGCAGTGTCATCTCAAGGGGACATGTGTTTGCACTGAAAAGGCTGACAGTGAAAATAGGGGTGTATGTGGATCAGATGTGGCCTGTGTCCTTCAAAGTACTCCTGCCTTGCTCTGCAGTGTGCAGCAGGGCACTGCTGTCAGCTCAGGTGAGGCGCCTCACTGCTGTCCTGGGTGGCTTTCTGCTCACCCAATGCACCTTCTTGCTTGCTCCACACAGTGGGAAAATCCACACTGCAGTTCTTGCCATTCTGCTTTACATGTTCCTATGAATGTGTCTCCAGTGTCTCCTCTTGGCTCAGTGAGGTGTCTGCTTCCACATATGGGGATGTCTCAGTTTTGAGGCACTGTTATTGTCACAGTCCCTCTGGCCTGAATGCCAGTAGGTTGTCTTGTCTAATGGGGCCTAAAAGCTATGTGATTGAGGAGCTGTTCTTGTATCTTTGTTCCCTGCTGCCTGTTAAGTTTGGACATATTGTTTTGTTTTGTTTTGAAGCAACAGGCACTTAATTTTTTAATCCTTTTGGGTAATCATGTAAAAGGAGGTGGCATTGACTGAAACTAGAATGTTGTTGGCTTGAGAGTAAATAGACTGCCAGTTATTGAGGAGGAAATGTTAGCCATGTCCATTTCAAACTTCATTCATTTCATACCCATTTCATCCTGGTGACCAGTGTCTGCTGCTGACAGAACACATTGGTTAAAGTCTTGGTGCTGCCATCTCTTCCCTTCTGGTGTGATGTATCCGCAATAGTTCTCACCCTGAACAGCTCTGGCAGTACTAGGACCAGGCTTATTCCTCATGCTCTGTTCCTACCCTGTTGCTTCTAAAACACTTTCAGGCCTTCATTGGTCATTGTGAAGAAGGACACACAGTCATGCTGTTGTGAGGTGAGAGGTAAAAAGAAAGGAAGAAAATTTCTTTCCAAGCTGTCTGTAGTGGGAGCTGACAGTGACAGTCAGCAACACAGAACAGAGGAGGTGTATTTTGGTCAACTAAGCCATTTTTCTGTGAATCACCTTCCTTTTTTCATTCAATCCCATTCTGCTCCAAGAAGCCATCAACAAACTCAATAACTCAACAAAAACAAACCATATATCTGCTTGAGAACAGACCATTAAGTCTGTAGCATCCCACTTGTGAGCTGTATAGCTATGGATTGGTTCCATATCGTTAGGGATCCTGCCAAAGACTTTTCAGAAGTGACTAATGGTTCTGTGTGCATCAGTTTTTGGCACCTGAACACCCACCCCCTGAAATTCTCATCCATTATACATGCTGTTACAGAACAGGCAGCCTAGTCCTGCCTCATCAGGGCACTGCTCTGGTTTCCAGGGGGAACAGATTAAGGCTTTATGCATCTCACCCTCCTTGTGTTCACCCAGACTGTGCTATAAATAGCGTCACCCCGATGTGCAAACCCTCAAAATTCATCTCTATGGTCTTTATGATAAATTAAGTGTTAGGATTGCGTAAAATTAGAACAGGCTTTCTTTTTACTTCCCCCCGCCCCACCTTTAAGAGAACTGGCAAAATTTTATCTTCATGCCGTTTCATTTCAAAAATAGCCCTTCAACTGAGTTGTTTGCTACATATTTCTCTGAGTTGTTTGCATAAATGTAGCTATTAAGAATAAAGCAGGGTGTGTTGGAGTAAACCAAAACAATCTTCCTTGCTCATCCCCCTTTCACCAGCAAGCCAATGTTGTTTTGTATAGCCCGTTGTTTTTCTAAGCATCAGCACTGCTGAAACAGTTGGGAAATCCACCACTGTGTTCAACAGAGCCAGGAACTTCCCTCAGGTGCTTTGAACCCAATCCTGCAGATGCAGAACTTCTGCCATGGGACAAATTAGACAAGAGTGACATGAGTCTGCCCTATCTTCCTCTGTTCCAGCTTTACTACCAAACCCAGATGTAGGGCTAGAAAGTTGGTGACTTCAGCCGGCCACTCTACATGACAGGAAGCCCTTTGGGTTGCCTGCTGGGCTGCTCTTGATGTTGCTGCTCTGGACAGGGCCTGTGGGTGTTCCAGGGAAGCTGTTACTGCTGGTATCATCCGTAGGGACACCAAATACCACTGCTCCTCTGAGATCGAGCTGCAGCTCTCACGGCCCTCTGCCTGGCTTATGGACACATCTCCCTTCTAGACTTTCCTTGGTAGGAGTAAACTTGTGGTGCATCCTTCTTCCCTAGCATGGTGTAAAGCAGTTTTGCTCATACTTGTGGGATGCCTTGAGCCTGCTCTGCCTGATGTGAAACCATGGAGCCTGGAAGTCAAGGTCCGTCTTGCTGTGAGAATGTTGTTACATTAAGTGAAAGATCATCAGACACCTCAGAATGGATTTCGCTAGTTAGATCTCTTACATAAATTTTATGGGGAATGGCTGGTGGCTTTACAAAACCAGTTGATAATTATCAGTTGAGTTTGACATTTCTGCTAATGGATTAAAACAATTTATTGTACTGTGGAGAGGACCTGTCTTGAGGAGCCAATTTCACTTTCAGTTCTATGTGGAAGATAATACCCAACATTATTTCTAGAGACATCTTAATTTAAACTCAAAGATAATGTCAAATAAATTATTACAAATTTTTGGTCTTCTGCCTGGTCAAAAATTAGTTATTTTCTTAACTCCATGGTTAAGCTGAAAACATCTCTTCTCTGTAAAAGAATTGTTGTCCATTAGAGGTAAGATTTGAGTTCTATCATTAATTTTTCTTATAAACTCCCTCCAATGGTATACATTTGAAAAACACACACATTGCACTTCTTTTTCCTAGCCCCATATATATTCTGCATGCTCTGGTCTGAAGATTCTCTTGACTCCCATCTCCCTTATGGAACTGTGATGTTTTGCTGATGGCTTATTTCTGATCCTCCTTTCAGTACTGTGAGAAGAAGGAAACTTTTCTAAAAGGTTAAAGTATTGCCACAGAACGATTCTTTTTTTTGTTACTGTTAGTGATATTAAGAAAGACCCCAAGCCTGATGGCTGCAAGGGAATTTTAAAGTTCAACTTAAGCAAATTAAATGTTTCAGTGGGAGGAATGTTTTGATAGGAAGTGGGTGAAAACCCATCAGACAACTATGGAAAAAATAACTGTCCTATGCTCTTGCTGAACTACTATATAAACTACTTATACCAAGTAGTGAATGGCCCTTGCTGAGATCTCAAGGCTTTTGAAACACAAAGCCCATGAAGTCTTAGAAAAACATTAAATATGTGGTTATTCTTATAATAATAGAAATTAAAGCATTAAAGTTTTTAATAACTTCATTGATTTGCAATACTCTAAAGTATCTTTACTAGACAGTTAACATTAAAAACATTTTTCTCTGGGTAGTTATTTTTGCCTAAGTTTTCATTACTGTCATGGTCAGGCTCTGGAGTTGACTTTTTAAAATACAGTTATTTCTTTGAAATTCCTGTTGGCCCACACTCTTACAAGCTTTGTTGCACAAGTTTGTCTATAATGACAAATTTAATTTATGAAACTTTAAAGCAAAATAAGCAGTCCTTTTCTGTTCGCATACTGGTTGTTATTGCCTATGTCTGTTAAATGGCCAGATTTACTTGACATTCCATGAAACAAGGCAACTGGGCAGAAAATGGCATTTTCGACTCTACATGGGAAAAACCCCTTTTTCTCCTGAAATTCCTACAAAGCAAAGATTTCAATGAAACCTCTTGCCTTTTTGTGTGTGAAGACTCATCTTTGGGCAGTCCCAGCTCCCCCCGTGAAGTTCTGTGATGAAACAACATTGTGTCTTTCAAAAGAATATGCCCATATAATTCAAATTAATGCTTTCATCTAGATGTGGCTGGTTGGTCAGATCTCAAAACACTTTCTGCTTGTCCAAGAGAATGTATCTCTTTTGATAGACTTTTTACACAGAACTATCCTGAACATCCAGCTCCTAGGAGTGCAGTTTCATAATTCTGGGAGTGACAAATAATAAGGAACCGAAGTGTGAAGTCCAATATTATTTTATTTTTTATTTTTAAGTGAAGAGGATTAGCTAGAGGAATCAATGAAGGAAGAGAATGATGGATTTGCCATCCCTTGATAGCTTCATAGCCAGATCGAGTGGCTCTCTGAATGGCAATCAGAGATGAGTCTGTCATGAACAGGCTGAGCACAGCTGCTCCAAGTGCCTCTTTTGGCCCCAAGGTCCAGGAGCTAAGGACAAGGCTACCTAGGGATATATGTATTGCCCCATTTCTGTAGTGTCACTTTGCTGGCATAGTGCCACTAATGTCTGGTAGTGCACTGAGGGGGCAGTGCCACTAAAGTCTCTGGAAGCCCAGCTGCTGGGGACAGCCTGGAGGCTCTTGGGCCAGGGAAGTCAAAAGATGAGTCAAAGGATGTTCTGCAGCTGTGACTGGGCTGCTTCTGCCCCGTGTGGATGTGTTGGCTCTCTCCCTTGTGTGAGAAGTTGTGTTACCTATGTTCATTGCCCTTCCTACTGCCTTCACTTCATGCTGTCCACATCAATTCTTTTTGTCTTCTCCATGTTTTCAGTTCTCTCTTAAATCATCCCATTCCCCCAGCTCATACACCCTTTCCTTCCCCCACCTATCACACTCCTCTCTTGTGCCTCACCACTTCCACTCTCCTGTTTCTGTCTTGCCTACCTGGACTGTATATTCCCTGGGGTCATGCTACTTTGTGGATACTATGGAGGGTTGGTTTTTAGGTTAGAGCCATAGGGATGCTCAGAAATACACATTATCTGATCTACTTGTTCCATTGTGGACCATGTGGAGGTAAATGCTTGAAGCAGAGCTAGGTAGATACAATTTATCTATATTATTGCTTGGCTACCTGCTCATTAATCCTTGATGCTGTAGGTCCCACTGTAGAAAGTGTGATTAATAGTCACAACAATAATAATTTACAAAGATTTTTATTTTAGGGGAAAAAAGTGGTGAGAATATCAAACTGATAAAAGTTATTGTTCCGAACATAGGGTTGAAAGTTACACTGAAATTAAAGATGTGATGAAAAGTTTTTTAATTCTGTGCAGCTCCATCTTTGCTTTTTCCGAGGTTGCAGCTTACACCTGAAGCCACTGCCACGAGAGGACTGTCTTTGTCATGGCCATCCACTGGCCTATTTATCTAGCAATGGGTAGGAAACAATTTTCAAAATGATGTTGCATCCTGCAGAATTTTTTTGCTGAAGCAGGAGGGACCCAGTACTACATCCCCACAAGCTGGGTCCCAGTGCTCCATTTTTTTTTTTTTTTTTGTAATAGCCTGACCATGCTTTCTCCATCCAGTGGGCAGAGAAAGCAAAAGAGCATCGCTGGAGCTCAGGAGTCTGGTCTCATCCCTGCCAGTCCTGGGATCGAGGGATCCTGAAATGTTTTCTGAAGTACTTTGGTGTTTCCCTACTGTCAACTTCAGCAAGAGAAGCAGCATGGGTCACTCTGGTGTGCACGACTTCTGAGGATGTGTGTGAACCACTGCTAAGAGATGGGGGAAAGAAAAATCAGACATGCCAGCAACAGTGGCTTACATTGCTTTTTCCTCTGTGTGTCCCTGAACAACTGCAGTATTTAAATGTTAGCTGCTCCTTCAGGATTTCAACCTTAATATTTTTCAAGCTGTGAATTAGAGCCAGAAGGTTTCTATTGTTTCTGAGCTGCTTCTGAGCTATTTCCTAAAGAAAATAATTAGGGGGTGTGTGTTTGCTGCTGCTGCTCTGGCCCCTTCCTACTCCACGTTACTCCAACCCCCCCCCATCCCGTTTGGTGCCTACTGGTTGTACAGCTGTGTGCTGTGTCCCACTGACAGGGAAAAGGGACCTGCTTGAGTCAGTTTGGAAAGATAATTGACTTTGGACTCATGATTGACGCTGTGGCGATCATGTTTGCTGATCAACTTTTCCCTGGCAGGAAATGAACATTATAGAAAGGATGCGTGTTATTTTTTTAGCATTTCAAAATGTAGACTAGAAAGAAAAGGGATTAAAAAAGAAGAAGAAGAAGAAAAAAACCACTCCTGTCACTCACAATATATGTATTTTCTCTTGCAATGTTTGCATTGTGCTTTGGAAGCTGGGAGATTAATTACCTTTTTTTTTAATGCTGTTTGCCAGAGTGATGCAAGTTGTGCCTGTCTTTTCTCCTGTGTTGCAGTGGCACAGGAGCCTGACTTCCTTAGCATTCACTTTGCATGCAGTGTCTTTGATAATATCAGGAGTGATGTGTGTAACTCTGGAATATTATTTAACGGTGGCAGGTAGGAGACCACATGTCTTCTGGGACAACCCGATGCTGCTTTGTTCTTTTGGTTACTTTTCTGTGTGGGAAAGCTCTTATCTCTGTGTAGTGTCAAATATATTTATTTTTTTAAGTGACAAAAATTTAAAAACGGATTTGGCTCAGATTCCCAGCCAAATGTGGTTCTGACCCTGCAGCTGTTTATACATGTGCACCCTATCTGTGTATAGTGATATTAACAAACATTTTAATATGTTTAAAAATATTTTCAGACCGTGCTGTTGAAGTTAGTGAAGCTTTCTGTACATATGCAGCTGCACATAGGGTAAATTGGTTTAGATACTCTGAAGATTTTTGATGCATCCTATTTTTAAGTCTAAATAAAAGCAGGGTACATAAACTGTACAGGTAACAGGGGTACACACCAGCTAACTATAGCCACCTGTATTCACACGGAGACTTGTGCCTCTGGGGTCTCTCTGTAGTCACTGGAGATAGAGATATTATTCAAGAGATGTTTGAAAGCACTTACTTAATTTAGTCACTTTGGGAGACACGACTTCTAATTTCGGTGCAAAATATTACACGGTATGAATAGCCCCCCCGTTTCAACTCCTAGATACAAGTCATCCAGGAAAAGGTTGTTGCTGAATAAATTAATGATGGGAGGACTAACAGCAGTGGTGGCTCCAACAAGGACTTCCCACCCCCTCAGCATGCTAATTAACCTCTCCATCTCCATCCTACAACATGAGCACGAGCACACTGGGCTTTGCAGAGCTTTCCTGAGCTGTGCTCATTAGCATTGGTGTTGCACCCTCAGACCCCAAGAGGAAAGGTGGGAGAGAAGAGTAAGTATTACCTCTTATGGGAGGTGAGGAGCACCATTCCTGAGCGCTGGGCAGGGGGAGGGAGGTGCGTAAGCTCAGGCAGCTCTTGCCTCCCTGCAAGCAGGTAGAACCCTGACTCTGGGAGGTGGTATCTGTGGCTGTTCTGTGTGAGGTTTTCCTCTAAAAAGAGTAGGAAAATGAAGTTTGAGCACATCACCAGACGAGACCCACCCATGAGTCCCAGCCCTACACTGTTGCTGGGCACGAGCTGTATCCTGGGGGAGCCCTTTAGCACGCAGCATGCCAGAGGTGCCAAGGGAAGAGATGACTTTGCTCTGCAACTGCATCTCTCATCCAGACAGGGACAACTCTAATGAGTTTGGTGTCTCTGCTACAGCCTCTAGTGTGAACTTGTTCATGGCAGAAAAATATGGTGGCTGCTGTCAAGCTGCCACAGCAATGGCACTGGGGACTGAAACATGCCAGGTGCAAGGTACAATGAAATTTATCTCTTAGTGCTGCAGACTTGCAAATTAAGTCTTTTACTATTGAAAGTCCCCTGAGCAGAACAGGCAGGACTCTGAGCCCAGCAGAGCAGAAGGTGAGTTGTATTTTTTTCTTGTATTCAACCTCCCAAACCTTCATTTTTGTCAACTGGCTGTGAAAGATCTTGGTTGTTTCTGAAGCAGCATGGGCAGGCTCATGCTGAAAGACTTAGCTCTCCTATGAAAAGATGAGTGGGAGGACTGGCACAGAGTTGAGCTTGATTAGTATTGGGCGTAAGTTTTCCTTGACAAGTTTTTGGCACATTTCTGAATACTTACCTCTTCTCTGTGCCAAGTCCTTGCAAGACATGTACTGAATGTCCAGTGCCAAACAATCTTTTTAAATATTAATCACTAAGAAAGCACATAAATTCTGTGGTTCAAAAACTGTGTATGTGTCATTTGATCTAAACCAAAACAATTTTGTACCATGCTTGGTTTCAGTTTCTTGTTTTCTGTGGTTAAGAGTTTTTTTCTTCTTGTAAACCACTTATCCATGTAGACAGGTTATGGCTGGCCTTTGCTTGTATGTAAACAGGCAAAATTCTATCATTAACCTTGTGCTAAGGCCAGCTTAATTCCAAAGACTGGTGTTAGCATGGATGGTGAGAATGAATGGAGCTGGAAAAGCCAGATGGATCACAGCTTTCAGGGGTCACAAGGTGTCTGTTCCACAGACAGCTTCTTGCTTCCACCCTACCCCGATAAAGCTGACGTGGGATGACGATGCATGAGACTTTTTTTTTTTGTGTGGTGGTGGACCTAAACAGAAGCAAGGATTGCAGGGATGCCTGTAGTCTTACTCTTCTTAGGGCTGAGGTTTGATCAAACACCTGAGGATGAGAAAAGTTTTGGAAGTGGCAGATAATATAGGACCTCCTTTGTCCTTTTCTTTTTCAAAGAAGCAGCTTTCCTGCTTCATTTGCCCTGGCCCTGACATGTTAATGAATCGTTTTGCCTTCCTATACTGGCTTATAAAAGAAAAAGAAAATTATGTTCTCTGCTCGTTTGCTATAAGAGGGAAGAGCCATCTTTTGAAATGTCACTGTGAGGCCTTACAGCTCAGCAAGGTTTACTCGGCTCAGGTTGCACCATATGTTCTTCAGATCTGCAAGTCTAGTCTAGAAGAACAGTTCAGAGACAATCTCAGCACTGAAAACAAAAGATAAAGGGTTTAAATGGTTAACACTGGAAGAGAATGCATTCACTGGACATGGCTGGTAAGCAGAAGATGCCAATGTTTTTACTTTCTCATCTTTTCATTCAGATCAGTCTGCTTTGGCTCTCTGGTTCTCCTTGATGATGAGATCTGAAGACAGGAGCTCCACCTGACCTGAAACACATACATCCATAAAGGAGTAGGAGGGGAGATCTGCAAGTAACTGGCCCAAACTGGGGAGTGACTGAGCTGCTGCTTCCTGTCATGAGCCACGAAAATCAGGGCCAATTATTCTGGTGCCTTCTTGGAATTGGGTGACATGCACTAATGCTTGAAAATTTTGGGGCAATGGTGTCTGCCTGCAGTGAGTAGAGTGATGTAAATTAGCAGTTCCTGTATAATTTTTCCTGTCTTCCCATTCTTCCTATTTCAAAGGCATTATTCAAATGTATTTCACAAAGTTGTGCATGCTCTTTGATGCCCTTGGATCTACTTCCTCTAGGGACACTACAGAAATCTCCAGCCTATTCCCTTTATTTCTTCTCTCTGAGACTCTTTTGCTGGTAGATGATAAATTTTTGGCTTTTGTGTGGGCCATGCCTCTCATAAGATGTGAAATAATTTCAGCCTAGTTTTGCAAGACAAGTGCAAATTACGTCACTGAAAAAGAATATGGATTCCCCCGCCTTTGTCATTTGTGTCTGAAGTCTGCCAAAAAGTTTCAGAATTTCTCTCTAAGTTGGAGAAGTCATCTTGATTAAAGCTTACCTTTCTCCTATTGGTCTACAAAACCCTCTGCTCTGGAAGTCTCACTTCACACTGCTGTTGTAGGAGAACCTCCTGCTTTCAAGGAAAGTACCTTGTGATCAACATTCAAAATTTGCACATTTTGAAATTAATTTTGGCTTGACCTTAGAAAAAAATAGAGAATTTTCAAAATGTTACCCTTTGAAAAACTTGGGGTGGGATAAAATTTCTAAGTTTTTTATTTCAAAGCCCAGAAATGTGTTGTTTGGGGTTTTTTTTCCCCTCTATTTTGTATTTTCACTTGTATTTTCTTTTGATAATTTTCATCATTTTGTGACCTGCTGGCAGTGTAAGTGAAGTAATGTGTCAATTTATTTTAATGTCATGGTAAAAATATTATACCTTTTTTTACTTTTTGCCTAAGGATAACATCCCAAGGGTCGCTATGTGGGACTGAAAATATATAAAAAACTTTCAACTATGATTTGTAATTGGAGTGCCTAATTTTAAAATATTGCATGGGAATACAAATCAAAATTAACATATTTTATGTAATGTTAATTTTAAAACAACTCTCTGAAACAATACCTCAGCCTTGGCCATCAATGGTCCACTCTGGCCTCCAATCAGGAGGCATGGAGACACACCATCCATAACGCTGCTGATTCCTTTGAGAATGCACGCAGAATCAGTCTGGAGGAGAAAAGACAACGCAGAAAGAACCGTGCCTCACCAACACCACCTATGGAGACTTTCTGCTGTGCCTTTTGCAACCAGCCTTGCCTCTCTCGCATCGGCCTCTTTAGCCATCAGCGCGCTTGCAGCAAGCGTGGGTAGTGCCCTTCCCAAATCTTCGTTCGCGGAGCCTAGCCATGAATTTTAAAACAATGCCTTTTTGAACAGAAAATACTGCAGTCTGGGTTTTGATGGGTTTTTTGTTTTGCTTTGTTTTGTTGGTTGGTTTTTTTTTTTTCAGTTTCTTTGTGTGCTTGTGAGGTTTTTTTGGTTTTTTTTTTGTTTTCTGTTCAGGATACTTCTCAGTTTTGCTTTTCAGGGATGCAGCCAAAGAAAAGGGCAGCTAAGTAGAGATAACACGGCAGCTAAGTAGAGATAACACACATCTATTTTGAGCAAAAATTGGACTGGCTCTTTCCAGCCAGCCCCCACACAATAGGAGACTCTGTGCTTTTTACCTAGCTCTGTACAATTACTAAAGCTACTATGACAGCATGATGATTCTTTTAAAATGTGGTTACCATGATGGGATAAGAATTTCAAAATAATTTGTTGTGGAAATGCAGCTATCCTATTTGTTGCCAAGAAATTTGTCTTGACTTCTGAGTCGATTAAGTGAGCTCGACTCACATTCAGTTTGTAAAGTGAACTTCAGGCTGCCGAGGCAATGGAGTCAACTAACACTGTGGCTCAGCAGTGGGATACAGCTGTTCTGAGTGGAAACCCAGGAGCATATCATATTATGTTTGGGAGTGACATAATGCATAAATGGAATAATTGTAAAAAAAACTTCAGAGTGCCTTGCTTAGACTAAGCAACATTAATTTCTTGCTAAAATTAGCTGTATTTGAGGTGTGAAGGGGAGAGGGGAGAAAGAAGTGGAATTAGTCAGAGTAATGTTAGCTTTGGGTTAAATCAAAGGGAAATTCAGTGAAGCATTTCTGTAGCTTCATGTTTTCCAAATGTTGCCTAAAATGTGGACAAAAACTTTCGAGGCAATTTAATTGAGGTAATGCAGAGAGGAGTTCTTTACTGAAAAGCTGTTCAAATTTCAACAGCATAATGACACACGCAGCATAGAGGTGATTCCTATTTTTATAATACTACTTAATTATCATAACTAAAGATTACATCCAAGCCAGAGACCATCCACCCTCATACCACCTTGGTGTCCCCTTAAGAACCTCCCTCGGGTCAGCCCCTCGGCACACCTTCCTAGAATGGAGTTGGGGGTCTCAGGACCCCTTACTTCTTCACCATTGTCTTCTTCACATCACATTCCCCTGCTTGGAGGTTTTCCAAACTTCATGGGCCTTCTATCTTGTTTTGACTACAATGTGTATTGTTATTCTAGTCCTGGTCCATGAGCCCTAAAAAAAATGTTCTAGTTGCTATCTTATTCTTAGCTCAGACACTCAGGAATGCAGTACAGAGGTAGAAACTGCTAGTTGCTGCTTCAAATATGAGAAGCTATACAGCTACATAAAATTTACAAATATACAGAAATATATACATATATACAAATATATACAAACACAGAAAGTCTTAAGGCATCACAAAGGCTGTACATTTCTTCTTTGGATAAGGTAACTACTGTAATTCTTTGATATGTCCAAAACCAGAATTAAATTTAAAGGATCCAATGTCCATTAATTTCCACTGCTGGAGACATTTCCCTGTCTGATACCCTTCCAGCTGCTTGATCCTGCACCATGGTTACAGATCGAGTCACTTGCCTGGGAGGAGTGGTGGCCTTTCAAGGCTCTGGCAGGAGGAGAGGAGCTGGAAGTCTGGGGACAGGCTGTCAGTCTCTGCCTCCCTGCCACGTGCTGGGGATAGCCATGGCTTTCAGAGGGCTGAAGATGCCCTGGCTGGTGCTCAGGTGTGTACAGCCCCAGTCAGACCCTTTGATGAGGCGCCCAGGCCTCAAACAGTTCAAGGCTGCAGGGAGAGCCTGCGGTTCTGGCTCCTGGAAGCCTTTACCCTCCCAGACCCAGAAATCTCACTTCACCCAGCAACATGATGTTAGGGAAGAGATAAACCACCCCCACCTCCGCCCCCTCCAAGTAGGCTAAGTGCTGATCTCTTTCATGTCTCTGATGTCTTATCACATTTCAGATGCTGTCACTACACCCGGCTGGGACATTTTCAGTGCAGATACCTAAGGAGAAATGAGAGCAGTTTTGGTAAAAAATGAATATCCAGTACTCAGCCTCTTTTGCATTGCAATGCGATGGGATTTGGAAAGAGTAAAAAGATGTGTGAAAGAAAGAGCTTGTTTATGCAGGAAGTTGCTGTGAAACAGGACAAACTAGGCTTCACAGCTCTGTGCTGCCGTGCTCGAGCAGTTTCCAGTGTTGGAGTTAGTCATTTGGAAACCACCTGCAGTGTAAAGTAACATCTTTTCTGCTGGGGCTTTCTCTGCAAACCTCTCACCAGTGCTGTCACGAGACAAGCAGGCAGCACCATTCCCTAGCCCCCTGAGTGTGGTAGTACAGACTTTCTCATCCCTTTCGCCAGTATCTACTTAGTCAGTTAAAACTTATTTGTGCTTTGCTGTACTACATGTTTGGAGTGCATATGTGCCCATACTTTGCAAGTAATTTGCAGCTTATAATTATTCACAGACTGAGGATGCAGCTGCATATCTGCAAAATAGGAATGTAGTCCCTGATAAACAAGGGAGGTGGATCTAGGGCTCTGCAGATGAAAGTTTGTTTTGTTTGCACCTCTTGGTGCACCTGTGTCCCTCAGAAGTGGCCTCCTGCTCAAGAGGGTCTGCCATAAAGGCCTGGTGGCCACAGCTGGGTGTGTTGACTGTTCTCAGGGGCAGTATCCCAAGAAGAATAATGTCCACTGCAGTGTGTGTAGGGGCTTCCTTCAGTCTTTGGAGAACTACATGGCTCTTCTACTTTCTTTTCCTGATTGTTCAGGGCATTGTGAAAACAAGTGCTGTCTATCTAAATAGACTCCTGATAGAAAGTACTCTCCTCTCCAGAGATGTCTCTTCCATTTGCTTTTCAATAAAATTCATGTTACCTTTGTGGCACTGACAGGTGGGCAGGACCCCGTGTGATAAGCAGTGTGCATGCTCTTATCCTTGTGAATCACTTACCTCTTTTGGACATGGAGGCACATCCCACCTTTGCCACAGGGGAAGATTGTGTGCCTTCCAGTCACCCTAAAGTGCCCCAAATGCTCTGAAGTCACACCGTAGCCCAGCGGGAAGTGGTTGGTGTGTACTTGTCATGGTGAGGGTTGGCTCTGTGATCCCCTTGCTGGGGCGAATGGATGGTGAGCCCAGCCACGCCAGCTGCTCTGTTGACTGTGTGTCAGTGTTGTCCCAAATCAGTCTTTCAGACACCAGTCACGGAGCTCCTGCTTTCAGAGATGCTGGCCAGGAGATTGCTACGCCAGAGAGCTTGTACACAGGTATATACAGAAAACATCTGAATAAGTAATATATGTTTCTTTTATATAAATTGCTTTCCTTCTCCAGGTGGTTGAGTGCATTTTGGGGTGTAAGACAGAGAAGCTTTGGCCTTTGCCTATGCACTGCAAACCTGGTAGAAACCAGACCAAAGTATTGTGTTATGCGCGAGAAACAAAGCAGCAGCAGTTTTTATCTGTCCTTCTACTGCAGCAGTTTCTGTAGGAAGCTAAATAATATTTACCAGATTTGTATGTCTGTCTCTAAAGAATTCTGGAAACACTTTTAGAAATACCTGTCCCTGTTTCAATTATCTCTGTTCAGCAAGTAACACTATTGCCACTCAGTGGGGTCTGAAACATTAATGACATTTCCCAGCAGGGGCCAGATGGATGAGGCAAAGTAGAAAGAATTGTTTTAGTCATGGAGAAAAGCATTGAAATAAAAAATATCAAAGTTATGCCTAAGTTCTAAAATTTTATTAGTTAATTTAACAGTTCATTTAATAACTGATACTCAGGGTTTTTTTAAAAAAAAATAATTCGTCTCTCTAATTAGCAAAACTTAATATTATATTACTATTCTTATTTAAACCTCAAGGCTATCTTTCAGTTCTGAAACTGTAAATTTAACCTTTATTATTGAACTGAGTTCCTCACCATTTTGAAAATAGTTTTATAATATGGCTGTTAGCTGTGCTATGTAATTAATATTCTTAAATGGACATGACCTTAGATTTATCTGTGAACCTGAGGAAGATGTGTAGTTGAGACAAATTACTCATCCTATATTTTTTGAACTTGAATGAGCTTTCTAATAGACTTTCACAAGTTTTAATTCATGTTAAATCTTTGAAAGAGAAGATAATTATCCTCTTTCTCAACACGAAATTATCCTACTCTATCCTACCCTACCGCATTTCCTGGAGCCAGGATGTAATACCAGAAGTATGTTGACTATACTCCGTTTACTAACACTGAACTAACACTTGCTATGGAAAGTTTGCTCTGCTCTTATCCCCTCTCCCAGAGGGGAGCATTGTTTGAGCTATCCACTTTTTAAACTACAGTAGGTTTTTTGCCCCCCTTGTATTCTGTATGTACCTGTCACTTGGTGCTTAGGGAAGGGAATAACGTTGATTGCAGCATTACACCTTGCAGTAGAAGCCTACTTTGCTGAGGTCTGCAAGGGTCAAAGGTCATGGGGCTCCTATGCACACATCAAGCCAAACTGCCTTCGTTTCCATGTAAGTCAGTCCTTATCCTTGTGCAACAAAGTCCTGCTGTGCCCAGGAGCTGAATTTCCCAACCTAACAGGAGCAACCAAGTCTGTAAGAACCTGACTGTCCAAAGTACCGAATCGTCCTGAACTTGCAAGAAGGGGAGCAAGTTGTAGATGCTCAGTGTTTAGCAGTGTGAATTCTTACTGCCTTTAAAGCACCTGTCCACGTGGTTGGCTTTTTATTTCCGCCAGTAGATTTTAAGGCTTTCTATCTCAGTAGCTCATCGATACATTATTAATAAGCAAGGTACAGTCTTTACAATGAATTCTCCCAAACTGCTGTTGAGAACACCACATGCTGGTTTATTGCCGCTGCGCAGAGCTGAGGGCCCAGAGCCATCCAGTCCTGTGGCTCTGTTCACCTCGCCACAATGGAATGAGAAAGCAGAGGTGGGAATATAGACTTCATGGGATGCAGTTCTATCCAGAGCAAAGGAGACCGAAGGAAAGGAGCATCTGGCAGCACTAACCTGAGATGTGTGGAGTCATTTCTTGCTGGCCATTTCATTCTCAATGAAACAATAAACTGATGATGAAATTACATAGGCTTGGCACTGAATTGTTAATGACCGTGTTGACATGAAGTTAAAAAGATTTGAAAAGGTGACATGTGGACCAAGATAGGATAAGGACATGATGCCTCTCACTCACAGAAATATTCAGAAATAGTTACAAAACTTGGTGATGATATGGAATTTCTTGAAAGCATGCCTTGTCTTTTTTACCATCTGCCTCTTTGCAAAGGGGGGTCAGGGTAATATGCCTGAGGGAAATCTCTCCTTCCGTCCCACTACTTCACAATCTCAGCTCGCAAAAAGAAGGTGGTTGGAAACAAACCAACTCCTGGAAGTCCTGAAGTTGTCTTGGCTCCTAGCTCTCTGGAAGACTGCTTTGCTTAGGTGCGTTATCTCCATCATCCCATTATTTTTTTTTAGAATCATCTGCGTCACTTTGAGTTCTAGACAAGCATTCAGACAAAAATTAGTAAAGCAAAGGGCTAAGTTCCTGATTATTTACTGGCAACAAAGTTACAGTACAGAAAAATGAAAAGATAAATAAACGCAAACTTCAAATATACTTCACAGCTACAGATTGCTCCATCTGCCACACAGGATTTCTTTGGGGAAGCCAAAGAGACATCTCTGAGCCTGAGCCCTGTTTCAGAACTGCTCCTCTGTCTCCTCCCTCTTCTCTCCTGGAAAAATTTTTTGTTGTCTTTGCGGCTAAATGCAGATGAGGGGGAAATAATTTCCCAAAACTTCTACCCCTCATCCACCCTCTATTTTTTGTTCTTCTGATCTTTTAGCTTAAACAGTTTTGCATTTAACATATATAGAGAAACTTTGCAGTGCTTATTTTTTATACTCACTCCTTCCTCAAATGCAATGGAACTATGCATCTGTAATGTAACATTTGTCATAAGGCTTGTCAGACAAGATTGAGGGGTAATTTTGAAAAAAAGTTTAGATTACTATTTTTTTTTTTTTTTGCTAACCTTTTATGATAATAGGCATAACACAGATGCAAGGGGCATGGGGCATGGAACAACTTCCCCTCTCCAGTGATGTTAATTTTAAGGGATATGCTTTATTCAAACATAAAGTGGTTCAGTCATATGTATTCATACCTTGATGACATTTGGAGCTTGCAGGGAAGTTTTATGCTTTATGAAGTTGCTGGATCCTAGTACGTTTGTGATGTTATCCTAGCATAACTGACATTTATGGCCAAAAAGTATCTTTAACATTTCGTTCTGGACCTTCTAGGAAGCAAAAATATTGTTCTGAACTTCAACCAGAAATCCTGATCACCAGTAGAGCTTTTATCTGAATTTCTTGCTGTGTCTCCATGGCTTCCTACAGTACTATACCTCTACTATATCTCTAATTCTGTAAAAAGAAATGTAACAATAATGTAACTATAACTTTGCTAATTAATACATATTCACACCATCTTTAAGTTCTGCTAGTAAATTTTGATTCCTCCAACACATAAATCTGCCACACTCTATGTAGTTGCTTTCCAAAATGGGAGAAACATCTCACTTACAGCTCACTTACAATCACCCTTCCAGGCTAGTTAAGGTAAGACATTTCAAGATATGATTCATCATGATATATATGAGATTATGCTTTCAAATTTATCCTTGGCTCTGTCTCTTAACATTTTCACTAAATGCCGAGCTGACAGCTGGTGTCAATGCAAAAGCTTTGCATTTTTCCTTGCTTTTATGAGAGTTTGCAACATCTCTGCAATAGTAATAGTATTTTCCTCAAAAAAAAAAAAAAACCTAATTAAAAATAAATAAGTTTCATATGAGGGAAAGTGCTGGAAAAGTATTTTGTTCCTGAGAGGTCAAAAAAATGAATGTTGGTAGAAACAGTGTCTGATATGCCATACAGACTATTCTGGACAAATTAGCTGTTACCTGACAGAAATAATCCTGCACACTGGCAAATGAAACCATGATTTGGGAAAAGGTGGGGAGACAGGTTATTTCATTTGGGTATAATCCCTTACAGGAGAAAGTACTAAGTCAGTTTTAGTACACATATGCTATCAGAATTTTGACCCTGTTAATAACATGTTGAAAAAGAGATAAATATGAAAAGCAAAAAAAACCCACAATCCAGTAATTTGGAGACAAAATATCTCTTAGAGTAGCAGTTCCGGTATTATTAATAAGTGATTACATCTTGGAGAGGGACAAATATATAGAAAAATCAATGCTAATTCATTTGGATCACTCAACAACATTGAATATGATAAACCGCAAATCCATACTGGGTTCCTGATGGCTCTGCTTGGGGTAGATATTTCTGTGCTTCGGTTACTCCACTGCTTCCTTGAAACCTCACCAAAAAGGAATCTGAAGCATGGGGGTTTTGACTTGAATTTTATTTGCCTTTCCCATGTATTTGAAATTCATTAGAATAGGTAAAATTCTCTGGGTTCTTTCTGGCAGGTGCATTTCTCACCTTTCCTGACCTTGGGATGGTTCTGTATGACACTCTGTGATGGGTAGGAGTTCATCAACTCATTAGGGATGCTGATAGCTTCCCAGTAAGGGACCTAGAAAGGACAGATTCCTGGTCTTTCTGTTGATGTAGTTTGAAGCCCTCCTCTCTCTATGGGACTGTATGCTACAGCCAGAGGCAGTTGCTTGTCTCCCAGCTGACACATGGACTCACAACTGTTCTTTTTTTCTAGACTGTCTTTTCTATATTTAGCCATGCAGCAGTAATCTTCAAAAAAATTGGACACCATGATAATTAGTGCTGAAGAAAGCTTAGAAGATTTGACTAAGCAGCATGTGGGTGGTAGACTTATGTGAGTACTGCTCAAATTTGTTCAGAACAGATTTGGCATCTGCATTTTCTCAGGGATTAGTTGAGTGAATAACTTTGACTTGTGAGGTTGTTTAGGAACAGTGCTTAGGTCATATGCCATTTTGCTTCCCTCATGGGATTATTGAGATGTTGCTGCTTTAAAATGAAGAATGCTGCTGTGAAATGAAGGCCCTGTGACAACTCTTAACAACATATTGAGCTCAGTAAATCCTTTTGAAAAAAGACCTGTGCATTGTGTAAATTTTATTCAAAGACTGACAGATCTGTCCTTGTTATCAACTGTCATGGTTCTACTGACAACCATGTTATGCTGTTCTATGTAATCTGAAGATCTTTCCTTCAGAATAAGACTGGCGTGGTGTGTTTGCTTCTTTTCCTAAGCATGGTTTTTCTGTTTTAACACTGCCTCATCTGTATGAATTTTTACTTAAATATTAATTTGTAGCAAAGTCTGTGAAAACCAAAGAGTTTTAGTTACTGAATCACAGATCAGGACCCACTCTAACAAGTATTGCATAGACTTTTAAGGAGGAGTTTGCAAGTGGAAGGAGTTTACCATCCAAGGCTAAGATGGGAGACAACTGATGTTGATAGCATATTGAGGAGCCAAGGGTAGCAAGTGACCTCAGCACACCCAGAGCTCAAATACTGACATATTTTCTGACATCAGGCAAGAGAGTGTTCAGGAAGGCATATAGGGCTTGCTTCTGTTGGCTTTCTTTCCCAGCAGCAATAGCAGGGGTAGAAGGTGCTTAGATGAAAATCTAAGTGGAAAATAAAACTAGTGTCTTGGACTGGGTGGTAGTTAGGTACAGCTACTGATGCAGAGATAGTAGGGAAGGAGTAGGCTGCAAAAGGTTTTGAATTTCTATTGGATTTGAGAAAAGTGATGTTTAGCAAGACCTAGAAATAGCAGCTGGCTGAACTCGAGGGCAAAGCGTGCAAATACATATATGAATCATATTTTTTTAAATCCAGCTAGCTCCGTTCAGAGATAAGAGTGAGGCAGGAACTTTTTGCATTGATTCTAGTTAGAGAGACCTACCTTCCAGATAACTTTAAGATGTAATTCAGTGTAGTGATTTGATGCTGAACATGATTAATGTGTTGGTACTTATAGAGCACCCTTTCCCCCAGTTTAACAGTTGAAATAAGGGACATTTCATCTGAGGTTTGAAGACTGGGATTCAGTGTTTGAAGTGTCAGTGGTATATAGCTCTTATTGTAGAAAGTTCTTCCTGCTGTGCTCTGGCAGAGTGGAGATCTCACTGTTCAGGCATAAGGCAAAGTCTGCTCCCCTGAGGTTTTTCACGTACCGAGTGTAGGCTGATTGAACTCTCGCAAATGCTTTCCATATTTTGCTGTATGTCAAGTTGTTCTGGAAATGCTGCGAATGCATACTTATCACAAACAAAACAGCAGTGAGAGTTTTTTTAAAAAATGGCTGAATCAGTGCTTTATGAGGGCCATTTACATTAGACAAGTGATGACTGATCTTATGCCAAAGCACTCTCTTTTGGACTATTAGCAAAATAAAAGGTTAATATGTTTCAATATCTATGTTCGTGTTAAAGACATCGGGCTGAAATATGCTGGAGTTAGATATAGCCATATTTTCATATGGGATCCATCAAAAAGTGCATGGGCTTTAGGAAATGAACTAACAAGCTTAGTAATGGTGGGAGCTGAGAAGGAGAGTATGGTGAATGTAATTAGAGTTTCAATCAAGGAACAAGTTCATCATAAAAGTGTTCTTCCACAGAGAAGCACTTTCCATGAATGACTTTTGCTGCCCTGGCATCTTGATCTTCATGCAAAATTAACTAAGACTCATCAAAATTACATGGCCTATAGACTAAGCTGCTTCAGTTTATAGTCACTCAGATGAAATACTGCAGTGTGACTGTGGCACTTGGTAATAAGCTACCATTTAAAAAGAATAGGTGGGGAAATCTGTGGTGCTGAGGAAACAAAAAGCAATTAAAACCTATCTATAAAAGAGGAATTACAAGAAGAAAGGAGGCTTCCAATGAATGACAGAGAAACTCATAGAAATAATTGAAGGAAGAAATGTCATTCTAACCTTTAAAAATATTAAAAAATTAATATACCTGAACTATCATCAAAAACCAATCCTGTAAACAAATCTATATTCAAGGGCCTTCATGTCTGTCTTCACAGTGCTCTTTAAACATCCAAACCATCAATCTCATGGCCTAAGGAGGACCTAAGAGATGATGTGAGATTAAGTTACAACCACAGGGAAAAGAATGTTAAAATCCTATTCTCCTTCTGGATTACACTTTGGATTATATATAATTTATAACCTAGGATAACACCAGGGGAATGCTTCAAGAAATTATACTCCGAAAAGCCTCTTTACAGCTGGCACAAATCTATTTAGTAGGCATGTTTATCAGATTTACTTATATGCCTGCACAACTCAAAGGTGTTGGTAGATGTAACAGAGCTGCTAAGATCCAAGTGGCTGTGTGTTGCTTCTGTAGCATGTATGGATGCTGGCTGGCAAAATGGGAATGGCTGACTGATTGATTATCAGATTTTTTTTTAAAAATGCAAATATTTATGAATATATTATTACCTATGGGATAATAATTGATTCTTGAACAATGGTCCCAAACCATCAAACTTCTGTCTTCTGGCAACTTGCAGACAAATTCTGTTGAAAATCCAGTGAAAGGCAAGTTATAAATCCTTAGCTGATGCTGTTAAGTGTCCTGTGGCATTTGCAATAGTTATGGATGTAAATTCATCATAATCCAATATCAAATTGAAAAGAGCAAATGAGTTTGTCTCTGTGGTTAAAAAGAATAAGGTATTGATTACCATAACAAGTTAACAACTTGAAACCTGATACATATCCTCTGAGTGCTGAGAGACAGTCATATATTACACATTAGCCTCATGAGATTTAAAAGCAATTGTGCTACAAGAACAGCTAGTTATTAAAAGAGTTCTGTAAAACTTATTTTAATGGCATTTATGCAGGGCTAGAACCATTACTAGCTTGCAATCTAACTAATAGCTTTTCATTAACTAAGATAGTTGAGCAAGAATACCCTGTCTTTACAGATTTGCTGTGAAAAATGATGCGGTAAAATATTTTCAGTGGCATGCAGATGGGTCACAATGGGAACTATTGAAGGATGGTAGAGGGAGATAAAAAGCACTTGGCACTTCCAGGGGCTTTTACACTGAGGTAGTTAGATGTTGGCTTTTGGTGGGACTGGAGTTGCTCCGTGGAGTAGAAACTTACAGGGAAAATGAACCTAGAAAATCTGTGTGTATGTCAGGGGAAGAGGTTAGGTTAAACTTCTATCTGCTTTGGATTTGCTCTGCTTTCTTGCCCCCCATTGCAATGAGTGAGATTCTACCAGATGATTTAATAACATGAACATATGAAAGTGCACTAGTTTGAAACGATATTCAGCTCTAGCCAGCAAGCTGTTTTTGGGATAGTACTTCAGCTGATAGGAGCCTGTAAACTGCAAGGGAATGGCGTGAATATTCATTCACATTTTTAAGGAACTTCTCTTGGACTGTACTCACTCCCTTTCTTGTTTACTCAAATGTTTTTGTAAAGTAGTTTGCTGGCAACAGTATTTGTGGAAATTGAAAATCATAGCAAATACTGCAAATGATGATAGATTTCTTTTTTCAGATCCACAGCAAAGCTTGTGAGGAAAGCCATGTATTACATTCAGAGTCACAGAACAAAAACATATCGTTTTATTATTCTGTAAACCAAAATGCTTTTAGCTGAAGATGCTCAAAACTGGCAAGATATATTCGCTGATCAGCTAAGAGATAAAAATCCTCCACAGAGGATATTGAGACTACCTCACACTGCAGATATTGTGGTATGTTGCTGGACAGTTTGAAGACAGAAAAAAACCAACAAACAGTATTGTATGTTTGGTTGTTGAACTGTATGTCTGTGTTGAACTGTTTAGCTGGCCTTATGAAGAATATAAAGATCCTTTTTACTTTATTGGATGTTTAAAGAAACAGTTGGTGGGCCTCTGAAGACAGGAAACCTCCCATAAGCCAAAGGAGAGATGTTTCAAACTTACAGCTCTAATGAAAGCCATTTTGGATCTCCTTTCACCCTGCGGTGTTGAACTGGCACCAGGAGGAGGGAGGTAATTATAGGTGTTTGGAGGCAAAAATTGAGTTTAGTGTTTGATCCACAAGGAACAAAGTAATGTACTGTTGCCAACAGCAAAACTGATTTTTGTGGTGAGTTCTGGGGGAAAACAGGACATGATGGGGCTGGGGAAGCTTGAAGATCCTTGGCTGGGTGGAATTTCCCTCTCACTTTCTCCATGGAAAATCTCCCGAACTACTCACCTGATCTGACCTTGCTTGGGTGGAATGTCTAATGCCAGAATAAATTGTTGTCATAGTGAAATTGACAATGTGTGTTGATCATATTTCATATTATATTAATATAAAAATTACATAAAACCTCTTTGGGAACCATTGAACATGTTGAAGATGACTGTAAACATGTGCAGAGATCTAGGAATACTTGGAAGAGCTGCTGATGTGGTTTTCAGAAACTTAAATGCCCTAAAGTGTTATTTATTCGATGATACATGACAAATTGTTCAATGAGCACTAGTTGATTGCAGTGTAAAAATAAATTAAAGGCTCTCTCTGGGTGTCCTGCTCAATTTTGATACAGAACACTCTAAATAGGAGTCTTGGCTGCCTGGGATGTGCAACATTTAAAGAACCAATTAACATTATACAACTCTGGCAAAGTTTCCCATTATCATTATTGCTCTGTCACTTTGTTACCTTATATTTTGTATCTTTGCTCATACTTTATCAGTTTTATAACTGTTTCTCATGTTAATTAAAGGCAGTTTAGTTTTCAATGCGTGGAAGTATTTATTAGTGTATTTGATGGAAGGCTGATGGGCTAAGGACGCTGCCACATCCTTTTTTCCTTGTCTGGACCACTGCGCCAGGGGTACAAATGGAGAATAAGAAATGGTTTCTGTATTGCTGGCTTTTATCCATAGATGGTCCAGTCCCACTTCAGACTGCACAAACTCTGACTTCAGCTGAATTTGCTTCTATCCCTGCCTGGGCAGAATCACATGCCTTCCCAGTGCATGGAGAGATAACTAATATTCTTTCCTCAATCAAAAAGGTTGCTGAAAGTGGATGAAATGTTCTTTTTCACTACTGGCTGCAATTGGAAATAAGGGTTTGAACAGACCAGTTCAATGTAAGCACTTCTTTTGTACTTAGAATTGATTTGGAATGACAATTTAAGCAAGAGGGATTTTGGCACAGTTCACATTAATACCAATCTCGTAAGCTACAAGGGAGACGTGTGGTGGGATTTTTTTTTTTTTTTTCTTTTTTTTAAGGAGATCACCTTGCTTTATTTTCTCAGTATAACCTGGGGCTACTGCAGAGTGGATGAGGCTTTGGCTGTAGCATTAACATCCACACAGTGTAATGAACCAGCTGTGCACACTGAATCCCTCACTTGGTGTTGCAGCCTTTGCAGATTATTCTGCTGGTTGGTAGAGTTGCCTTCCCTATGGGAATTAAAGCCCCCACTCAATTCCATTTCTGGTGAGGAAATTAATATCCTATTCATGTAGCTCTATATTGCTTTTAATTAGTATACTATTAAACTACCAACTGCCTGAATGAAATGTTGTGGGGAAGTTCATTTCTAGAAGGCAGTTTGTCTCTGGACAATTACAGAGTATTTATTTCTGTGTTACTGAATCACAGGGGGGAATTTCTTGTGTAGAAAACTGTATTTTCAGCTAAATTAATGAGCCTTTAATAAAACAATGAGCACTTTTTTTCTTAAATAGAATTACTGACAAAAATGGTACCACCATCTTGAATGGTAACTCATCTGCCCGGTAAAGAAGTGTGTAAATGTTTATGAACTGCACATCAGGAGCAATCAGGGAGAGATGGGGCATAAAAAGTACAAATACTTTTCAACTTTATGAGCTGCTTTATTAACTGCTTAGAACAGAAGCTGTTTGGGGCAGAAGGCCCTTGGAGGTGCAGTTCTCTCCTCATATCCACATCAGAAATGTCATCCAGCTCTCTTCCCCCTGAACTTTGGGCTGGAGGGCCAAATATCTGCCAACTGCTGTGGAGTTGTGCTGAAGGGGTGGACTTACCTGATGACAGAGTTAAAATCCACAAGTGTGGTGAGATCTGCAGCTGACAGTTTTGATAGGGTAAAAAGCAGTTACAGAACTATGAATGATGATAAAAAATCCCAGGATTTTCCTCTCAGTACTTCTTGTCTTTCTGCCCTCCACTGAGGAAAGGAATATCTCCATTTCCTCAAATATGGACAGAATAATAAAAAGGATAACGCAAACTCCATTGCACCTTGTCCATGACTCCATCAAGATCTCATGAGGCTGTCAGATGCCTGATGTACAGTGTGTGCTACTGGGTCAAACTGTTCCATGAATGTCTCCAGTGCTGCAGTGAATTATATAAGGAATTCAGTCAACAATATTCTAGTCACAGACAGCAAAAAACTTGTCCCTCAGTACCGTATCAGGACACAGTCCTGCTGTTCAAGGCATAAAGCTGCTGCTCAGACCATCTGTAGCTATTAGACATCCCATGGCTTGTTTTGTAAAGTGTGGGATATCTCCTAATCCTTGCTGCATCTCAACTTGCGTACACGCATCTTGGGAAACTAAGTCCATCCACAGTGTTTTCAATTCTGAGGAAGAAGAAATACATTAATGTTATGCATTTATGAGGAATCTTAACATAATCCGCTACGACGACTGGGATTTACAGGTATGTGTATCTTACCTCGACACTCCTATAATGGCCCCACTAATGTATGTTTGATAAATCATGTCTCCAGAAAAGCATTCAGTTTTGGTTTAAAGACCTCTAGAAATTAAGAACACCACCCACTACTTATTCTGTTGGTTAGTATTTTCACTATTAAAACCATGTCCCTAATGCCTGATCAGTCTCAGCTTCCAACCATTGTTTCTTGACATGCTTTTCCCTGGTGGATTAAACAGTCCTCTCCCACTCAGAAAGCTTCCCCCAGAGGTCTTTAGATACTGTAATCCAGTGATGTCTGAGTCTTCTTGGCAAGTTTTTAAAACGCCTTGTGGCACAGGGTTATCTCCAGCTCTGGAATAATTTTCGCAGTTCTTTTCTGAGACTTCTGCATTTTCAAAATCCATTTTAAAGACTTTGCAGGCTTGATGGGATATATAGTGGGAGGAGCATCATATACAAACACATACTATACAAGTGATATATTTTGGACTGATTTCATTGTAATTACTACAAGGAACAAAAACCTAGGTGTAACGTTTTGTACAATAGATAAAATTTAAAAATAAATTCTCCACCGATGTATCTGAAACAAATGTTACACCTGTATGACTTGAAAAGGTGCAGTTCATTAGAATAATGGTAATGAAATGTTTGCTTTTGTAATCAACTCCCAAAACATAGAGAAGTTCTTGTGGTCTGACCAAAAATACATTTATTTTTCCTTTTGGCAATATGTACTAAAAGAAACTCTTTCAGGTTGACCACAAAATTTTCTGAAGCAAACAGTGTTGTTTAAAAAATAGTGCAATTTTACACTTCTAAATTTTTTCTCCATTTTCTACTGCAACTAGTTGAAGTGTTGGACTGAGCAATCTGTAAATGATCAGGCGTATCAGTCGATAGATAAGATTTCTTACAATAAACAAAGGAAGTTTGTGCAACTGAACACATAGTCTAGTATGAAAGGCTGCCTTGAAGTCACAGCTCCCCTAGAGGAGGGTATGATGGGGACAGGGAGCATCTCCCAATGTCCTGTCCAGGGAGAGCAAAAAGAGCTCTTTGGTTTGAGTCTGAAGACAATAAAAGCTGACAAGGGGAGCAGGAAAAGGGGGAAGAAAAGGGAAAAAAAGCCCTAAGTGGCTCAGAAAAAAGAAAGTGTTAAACCCACCCCCACACCCCCCCTCCCACACCCCGCAACATTCAGAGACTGGAAAGCTGGGTCAGGCACCAGGAATGTCCACTGAGGAGGAGAGGAGACAGAGACTCTCTGGGCAAGACGAGGGGCTTCACTAAAGCTTTGGGTGGGCATGGGGCTTTGATGGGGCTCAGGAGGGGATAGAATGAGGAAAGGGAATTGAGGAGGGCTCCCATCAGGGCCTGGGCTGCATGGGGTATGGCAACAGATAGGAAAGGAGGGATGGGATAGGGCAGGGGACAGAAGGCTGAAAGGTGGGCCGTTGAGATTTCAATGGGAGCCTGGTAAGACTGGGACTCATGATCAGGCAGGCTTAAAAGCAGGGAAGGAGTCAGAGCCTGGCAGCAGAAAATAATTCACAGATCTCCATGAATTCAGTGTAGCAAATGCGTGACTGTTATGAACACCTACCTACCACTGCATGCTCCATGAATCACTGCCCTGGCTTCAATGGTGACACTTGCATGTGTCAGGCCTGAGCATGTCATGTCATGCCAGCAAGGGATGAAAAAAACTTCACTGGGGAGAATGCAACTCCGTTTAAGTGACTTTCCTGAGAGTGAGCCAACTGCAATGGAAGAGGACACTGACAAATCCACTTCTTCTCCAGACAGGCTTCTATGCACTCAACTGTGTTGAGGTCATAGTGAGGTCCACAACAAGCTCATTTTGGGTTTTGGGACCACTAAAGACCCAACAGGTTGTAGGTACACAAAGGTGTGAAGCCCCATCATTATGCTGGGGGTGTTCCTTGGGTGCTGGCTGAGTGGTGACTGCCTCTGCTACAGCATTTTGTATCACCCTCTTGCTTGTGCTCCCCTTCTCCCACTGGTTTGATAGATCCAGTCATGATCATCCTATTTCCTAGGCAGGGTGTAGTTTGCATAGGACAAGACTGCTTCTTTGACTGCACTTTGCCCTGGGTATGACAGACTGGCACTGACTCCTGCTGGGAAGAGTGGATAGAGTGGTTTAGAGAATTGCCATCCAGAAAGGAACCAGTGATTGCATTATTCCCCTTCAAACCATCCTCCACACTCCCCAGCCAGCTGCTGTTGCCTAACTGGGTCCAGATGGTTTCATCTCAGCTTGATGTTTCCTCCTAGTGTGCATTTATAATGCCATCAGCCCGTGCAGCAGCCAACTGTTGTGATTGGGCAATGTTACTGTCATTACCTTCCCTTGCTTGGCAGAGTGATGGTTGTGTTTTGTCTCAAGTTAAATTGCACATTTCTTAGGTTTTTTTCCTGTACACTTGTAATGGGTCATTGAAATGGTGTTCCATTTCTGCCAACAGCCTGTTTGTCCATAAAATAAGCCATGGTGGGAGACATAGGACAGAGATCAAGTTAGTACTGGATTGGCTGTGCTGTGCCCGCTCCTTGAAGAACAGGGACTCTTGGTTCAAGCTGGAGGAGGCAAGAGGTAACTGGGAGAAAAGAAAGTACCTGCAGATTAGGTGGAGAAGTAAGGGACTGTTTCATTTGCATTTTGAAAAAGATATGTACTTGCTGGGTTTAATCTGCCCATCTCCCTCCTGTGGCTTCCTTCCTCTAAGGGAATCTCTTGCTACACACACAACTGTACATGTGTGAGCTGAAGGTCTTGCATGCACTTAATTGGATTAGGAACCCCCCTCCCCTCATTTCCATTCAGCCTCTGGGGGAGCAATAAAAAATCAGATTTCTGCTATGGCAACAGAGATGTCAAAACGTGAGTCCGCCTTCCTCCCTGTGAGCAACCAGTGGAGGAATGTAAAGGCACAGAGGAAAGGCTGGGAACTACAGCACTCTGTTTATCTGGCTCTGAGCCTTCCTACTGCCGTGATCTCAAATCAAGGAACACATTTGCTTGATTATGGCCTTGTTAATTCTTTATTTGGCATT
Source organism: Grallaria varia (assembly GCA_013396735.1). Lineage (NCBI taxonomy): Eukaryota > Metazoa > Chordata > Aves > Passeriformes > Formicariidae > Grallaria > Grallaria varia. The sequence goes on along the minus strand of VWZG01006116.1, from coordinate 146,090 downwards.
TATTAAAACTCTAAACTGTGCTTAGAAAATACGCAGTGATTAATGATCACTCATTAGTGAACAAGGAAGCTTGAAGGATGGCTCAGTTACTTTTGGCAGTAGTAACAGAGGTTTTACCTTTTTACAAGTGTCCTGATAGCAACAACAAGACTATTTTGGATGCTGTGGAGGTTACCTCAGGTAAGGAATTCTAGGGTGAGGGTGTGAAGCCTGTGGCTACCCTCCATGGCTGCTCCTGCTTCCTACATGGACAATGCAACTTACCATCAAGGGTTGCCTAAGCAGTCTACATCACTTTAGCAAGACACTGCAGGTACTTCTGTGGCTTGATCTTGACTTGTACCACATAGGTAGAGAGCTTACACCATGCAGTCATAATACATCTGGTATTCGAACTGTGGCCCTTTAGTGTGCACAGATGGGAGAGATCCCTGCTGGATAGTACTTATAAGGTGCTCTGCCAGAGGAATGTGCTTTTTTCGTTTCAGAGAATTAGGTGGGCTGCTGATTTTGTTTGTGTTACCCTGCTGAGTGCAAGCAGGACAGCTATTGTATCACTCCTCATTTCCTTCATCCCATCCCTTCCCTGAATAAGGCCACAGATGAGCTTGTTTTGAATGCAGATGTGTGTGGATGTATTGCCAGGGAAAAGAATTTTCCAAGTTATCCAGGAAAATTAAAAGTGAAACCACACAGATATACTGCCATACCTTGGTTGCACTAAAATGGGTGAGGAAACCCTCAGCAACTGGGAAAAATGGAATATTAGGCTTCATTTCCAAATAAAGGTGTGCTATATGTACATGTGTTTGTTGCATGTGTTTGGGAAACACAATACTGCAAGTTGCATTCTGTTAAAACAATTCATGTTTTCCTACAGAATGCTGGGCTGTAATATTCTTCCCTTCCCACAGAGAATATTGCATGGAGCAGTAGGCATCCTTTGAGCATCACTGGGACAGAAAGTTCTTTAAAAGAAAATACAAAGAAAAGGAAAAAAACTCACTCTGCCTCAGTCTTCTCATAGGCAGCCAATAAACCAGCCTTCAAAGAGACTTCTGAGACTGACTGACAAGAGGTCGCCTTTGGGCATGGTAACTTCACAAAGCTGGCTCCTGATTGTAGCAGATATCTGTTGGAAAAAGATATTTTGCTTTCTCTGCAGGGAAGGGAGATGAGTGAAAAACCAGCTAGATGATCCCTGGGAGTGATGAGCTATGCAGGGCTTGGGAAGTGGGAGAAAGCTGGGTATAAGCCTGGTGTCTGACACATTTTGAGTATCTCTCAGAATAGCAATAGCTGCAGAACACATTCCCTCTCCCAGGGTAGCTGAGTGTTGGTAGAGGGTGGTCTATCACCAGCACAGCACATATACCATCACCAGTCCCAACAGCCCCTGTGGGTGGAAGGAGATGGGCAGTCATGTCTGGGGATTTCTGCATTGTGTCTCCTTTCATTTGTGTCCACTTTTTTTGGTGTCGTGACATCGAAAGGGAAGGTCAGGGCTGTTCTCTTGATCACTATTAGTGAAATATACTTGACAGGTTTGCAGATTGGCTGTGATGACTTTGGTCCAGCTGTATTGTGAGAGATTCCCTAAATCTCACCCTGACATGAGCCAAATATCATTAAGGCAGAGTTACAGGTGATAGTTTATTTTCACCAAAGTGTAAACCCTCATCTCACTCACGTTAGTTTCTAACACCATTTCTTACAAGTCCATGGTTGCTGCAGGACTGTGTTTGGTCGGGCCAGCAAAGATAAGTACAAATGAATTGTTGATATACGGTGCAACTTTGACATTCATGTACTTTGGACCTTTCATACCCCACTTAGCAAATATCATATTGATTGAAGGCTTGAGATCAATCATGATCAATAATGATACCCAAAGTTTTCTTACCATTTCTTTCCATTTCTGACTGACAAGAGGCTGACAGATATGGGGCCTGCCTAAGCCTACATTAGCAACATAAGGAAATGGTGGTTGCTTTTTCATTTTGTGAGTCTAGTAGGTTTGTGGTATGACTTATGCCAGACATTCTCATGGAGCAGATCATCCTGAGTGCCATCACATGGCACATGCAGGATAACCTGGGATCAGGCCCAGCCAACATGGGTTTATGAAAGGCTGGTCCTGCATGACCGACCTGATCTTCTATGACAAAGTGACCCTCTTAGTGGATGAGAGAAAAACTGTGGATGTTGTCTATTTAGAGTTTGGTAAAGTGTTTGACACTCTTCCAATCTGGATGATTCTGTGATTGTATGATTCTACAATTCTCTTTAGAGTTCTTGGGGCATTTTCTTGTCTGTAGGAGTGCCTTAGATTGTGCATGGCATGGTTGAGAGAGGTCGATTGCTGGAAAAGTTCCCAATATACATTGTCTTACAGATGCTGCATTTGCTTGCTCATGCAATGATGCTTCTAGTAGCTTAAGGTACGGAAGAGCCCTTGCCATGGATATGAAAGTAGCAGGTGAGCTGTCCTCAGCCAGCACAGGCGGGAGCCACATATGTATGAAAGGAAATATCTTTGAGAGACACCATTTTACAGCTCCAGATTCCTAGAGGAACCCAAATTCAACAGTACAGATCCTGGCTTACTCCGAGACTTACTCTGTCATTGAGTTAACAGTAGCATGTTCCCTCTTTGATGAAAAGCCCTTTCTAGCTCCCACTGTATATTCACCACAACTGTGCCACCCCTAAGTGCTGGAATACTGGATTGAAGCTGGCAGAGCCACCACTTACTCTGCTTTCTGGGAAGGCTGCTCTGACCGATAAGCTCTGAGGCAAGACGTGATTGACTGTGACCAACTAGTACTTCAGACGAGGCAGACACCAAACCATCAGGGCATTTGTGTGTCAACATTGAAAGACAAATCCTGAGAGCTGTTCACTACTAGATCCTTTTGGATCTCAGAGTAGCAGGTCCTCTGGGAGTGAGGACTTGGGGGACCTGGAGGTTAGTCGTTGTGAGCATTTGCTCCTACGATGATCACAGTCCTGGAGGAGCCATTCTCCACAGGACATCATGGCTATGAGAGCTTTTCAGGAGCGAAGGTGGCAATAATTGTCCTGGAAGTGCTCCGGTACCATTCAGTTTGCTCAGCTAAGGATTTAGCCCTGTGTTTGTATAGCAGTCAACTTCAGTAGAGCATAATGAAGTTGAAACTGCCTTTTAATTTTCTTTGGTAGTCAAGCTAGAGTTACGATTATAATTTGGACCTGATTCTGAAAAGAATCTCAAGTCTTTGTGATCAGGCGCATGATTTAATTCAGTTTAATTTAATTTTGACACCGGCAAGACTCTCATTTAAAGTGCACATTTTCCAAGTGTATAAATCTATAGAAGCGACACTGGCTCAGAACCTTTACCAGGCAGGCTGTCATAACTAATGCCTATTAGTTAAATTAATGTAACAATGTGCACTTTTAGTACTTAGGAAAGAATCAGCTCCTCAAATATAAACCACAAAGACCTGTAAATGGCTATTTAATTAAACTCATTTATTTTCTTTTCAGTTGCTTTCTCTAAAATTTCTTTCTTCCTCAGGTAAGGTGTTCTTACGAGACAATGTGAATTTAAAACACTAAAATCTAGGAAAGACCAAGTTATGGCATAATGAGTATATTGAACCTTACTCAGTACTCTGTTCTAAGTGAAACTATTTCTAGTATAAAATGCAGAGGAAATTGAATTAATTTGAAAATGTTTCTGTGGTGGAAGGTGAACACAACGTCTTCACTGGATGCTGATATACATGAGTAGCAAGCGGGAAACGTGTTCTTGCAAACACTTTTTGAATTACCTGTAAATTCTATGAATTATTACGTTATGTCAGAGCATCTTAACTTTAATTTCATTTTTTGAGATCTGTCCATTTTGCTTCACAGTAATCTTCTAACGCTCTTTGGTTTTAAGTGTGTAAAGAAGGCACAGAAAATGCAGGAAAGCTGGGATGTGTCTGGAGTTCATGTGCCTTATTGCAGGTACCTTCAGCCACTGGAGCACTGTGAACTTCTTCTGGTCTCTGCCACTTAAATTCCCTGAGGCACAAGAATAAGAGCTTTATGATTCCATGCTGTGGTCTCGGTAGAAAAGCAGTATTTGGAGCTAAACACAATGCTGTTTGATGATTAACAAAAAATGCTTTTGCCAGAGAAATCAGAGTGGCTACATCTACTGCAGACTTTTAGTGCTCTGAATTATTAATAATCAATTAGCAGCTAGTACTTAATACATTTAATAAAGGCTACTATGGCCACCACTTTGCATTTCCTCAAAACTATAAGAAAATTTTTATTTTTTTTCCACATAAAGAGTAGAAGATCAGCTTTGGGTAAGAAACATAAATCTGTAACTATAAATAAATATGTAGCATGTCCATTGTGGGCTTTACAAATATGCTAAGTAAATTGAGTTAATGGGTAATTAATTAAAGGCAAAGTCTACAGATAGTCTAAACATGTTGATTGCCAGCTCCTTCTTTTTCTGGAATAGAATCACTGTGCAACCCTGAACCGAATTAAAATAAAAGAGCACTACAGAATATAATTTCTGCTGCAGACTAAAGATATTTTTATGGCATGGCATGCTACTCAAATAGAGCAGTAGTCATCAACCACTGTTCCCAGCATGCAGCACGTTTTGTGTTCTAGAAATCAGGAAGATCTGTAGAGAGTACACATAGTTAAAGAAGATAGGGTCACCATAAAACTGTGATTTTATTATAAATGGCTATGGCCAGAATAAACCCTCCACATCTGTTAAAGGACTGATTTTCAGAAAGAAAAATAAATAAACTTGCTACAGAGCACATGAACTCTGAATATTAGAGGTCTAAACTGGGGCATGAGAAACTGCAAACAGAGACCAATGCATGTAATGTGAAACTACAAATGCTAGAGGAGGCATAAAGTGGTGCTCTGAGAAGTTATACATTATCCTGTGATTTGTTCAGGTAGAGTGGGTATTTGGCATTTTCCTTGTAAAGGCACTTGAATCTATTTGTGGCTCAGCTCAATAGAAAGTAGGCTGACGAAAATTATAGTTTATGGTGTCCTTTCTTTTACATGAAGGTGATTGTATTCTTTGCTACATTCACATTGAGTTATATACAAGTCTAATACCATTCAGTCACAAAAGGTGACAGTTGTCTCACTTAATTTTATATACCCACAAAGCAGAAGTCTACATCTGATCTGGTTGTCTGGCCTCCTTTATGACTGTGGAGACAACAGAGAGTCTAGAGGTGCTTCTAGAGAATGATTCATCTGCTCTATTTCAGACATCTGTTTGAAGAGGAGATGAATTATGCCCTGGAAGCACCTATTTCTTCTTGACTATAGAGTTAAACAGCCAGCTCAGATGAAGATGTCTGTGCTATAATAGCCTAAGACCAAGCAAAACGAATCCCGTGTGAGGTGACACAAATTAACACCATGTGACCCCAGCCATGGCACACATCCAAAAGCCTCCTTCTCTGCAGCTGTAACACACATGCTTGCATAGGCAGATGGGTCTCTGCTTCCTCTTGCACCAGTGGCAAACTTCCCTCACTTCCCGTTGTAGGTTTCAAATGCAAAGCCCCACGGGCACCAATGACCGTAAGACTGCGTGCTTGAGAATGTCCAGCCCACCCCTGAGGTGTTTCCTTCCAGGGATCCAGAGGCTGGATCCCTTCTAACCTGCAGTGAAGGAGGAAGGGACTTCCTGCTCCTCTTCAGCTGATGGTTAAAGCGTCATGGGTACTTCCTGGTGCTTTTGGGTTGCCACAGTTTTAAGAGCTATTCACTAACCCAAATTGTCCTATATTGAGTAGCTGTCACCATGTTGTAACAGCATTTTTAAAGTGTTCTGATGGAGCAGGATTTTGGAAAGTTCTGTGGGCAACTGTAAATAAAATAACAAACAAAACAGAACTTGGCTGCCTGACTTTTCAAAACATCCTACTAAGACATCTGAAATATTGTCTTTTGCAGAGCCCTGCTCCTCAGAGAGATCCAAAAATGAGTTCATTTTCATACTCGGTGTGTACTTTTGCTGCTTGAGATATTTCTTTCTGCTTCTCATTAATGCTCTTTTCATTCCCACAGGGAGAGTGCTAGGTAAAGTGACCAAGAAAAGCTTTCTTGATGCTCTTCCCAACTTCATGAAATATTAATGCTTATTGTATTTGAGCCTTTTGTTTATTTAATATTTGCCCAGGGACAGTATAAGCTGTCCATATTGCTTTCCATCAGAATTACTAATGTAGGAAAGGGAACACTATAACTTAATACCTACCTTATTAATATTTTTTATACAATAACCAGACAAACAGAAATAGTCTAATCTTGTTACAGATCGTTCTTGCTTATATGTGCCCTGAAGATGAAAAGGTGAATGTTGTTCCATACACATTTTCTTTCTGTGGCTACTGGGACCTGTGGATAAATTTTTAAAGATAAATGCTGGAGTTAGGTGCCTACAGTGAAAGGGCTGAAATATCTTTCTGAGTACATGGTCCTTCGTCCATGTGGTAGAGCAAGTAGGAGAATATTCCATGGTTTTGTGGCTCCTCAAGCATCTTCACCATGTGTGCTATCAGAGACAGTGTTATACTCTGGGAATGAACTTGACATTGAGTTCTCTAAAAGGCCCACAGCAGGAACACTGGGGTTTCAGCTTCAGCTCTGGTTTCTATTTCTCGGTGAAGATGAAAGATGTCAACAAAATCAGACTCCTGGAAATGCTGCTGGCCTCCTGGAAGAGTTGTGATATCTGCACTTTTTCCTGCCTACACTGGCACTAGCAATGCGTGATTCATAAGTACATGTTCAATTGATTTAACAGGTCAGGAAAAAGCCTGATCCCTTCCCTTCTGAAGTGAGATCCTGTTTCTAAGGGGAGCACACTAGAAAATGCAAGGCCAAGGACAAGATGCTGTCATGGACACTTATTTCTCCATCAAATACCCTTTGTAGGTGAGGATAGGGGAAGAGATGCATGAGAGCAATGAGTGGCAATTAAGTTAGCTTGATTTTTTCAGAAATCTTGAGCTTTCTGGAGATTACTTCAACTCTTCAGAGTAATTGGAAGTAATGTTCTTCAGTACTTTTGGCCCTGAAAAGCCAATTCAACTCATCTTGAAGCCAACATTACAGCTAGATGCTGACTCTAAGAGGATATACCGTCTTTTACTACTTTCTTTCATCCCCGTGTTAGGCACATCCTGATCTACTTCTCTTGGAAAAAGGTCCACCATAAAAGAAAGCTTTGGAATGAATTTTGAATTAATGCAATGCAGGGATTCCCAACCCTGGTAAATTCTTACCCCCAAACATGCCTCTAGGCAAGAGGTTTTTTTCTATATAATGCACTTTGAAACTTCTCATGCTTTGGGTGTTGTAATATTGGTGTTATTATTAGTAATAACAACAACAATAATAGACTAATACTGTCTGAGCTAAACATGTCACTGTGATTGAGGCTTTTTATTATTTTATGATATAAATTTGTATATAGTCCTCAGCTGTTTTCCCCAAATAGATGCTGAGCTTGAATATGGGGGCCAGTAAACTTGCACAGTTTCTCCAGCTGCCTTGGCAAAAATATTACCTATGGGAGCCAACAAAACATTTATTACACATTGCTCCTCCTGTGCCCACAATGGCATTTCTTCAAGTGAGTCTGTGCAGAGATTGAAGATACGCTTACTTGTTTAGTTTGTCACAGTGTTATTACAGATTGGATTAGGTTGTGCTATGCAAAATGGGATAGAGTATGGCAAGTGTTTAATTCTTGTAAAATTGCTGCATTTCCATTGCTGGCTGGGGGTCTCTGTCTTGTCTATGCCTCTCTAGCATATTGTGGATGGCCTGGGACCCACAGGCTTAGTTAAGAGAGGCAACAGTAGTTTTCAGTGTGTGAACTCCCTGGAAGTGTGATTTTTTTAAAATTGTGCTATAAAGATGCCAAAACACTTGCAAGGTGCTGTATATATATGCTTTAAAGAGTGATTCATAGTCTTAAACAAGAAAAAGAAGAAAAAGTTAAAAAAAAGTAAATTCTAAGAGTGTATGAATTCAGGGGGAAGGAACATGCACTGTATGGATGACTGTAACTAGTAGGGATGGGAAGGAAAGTGAAAATCTTCCCAAGAACCCCAGAAGTCTATGAAGGGTGAGGCAGTTTCAATAGGCTAGCAGTAGAAATTGTCTGGGAAAAAAAAAACACCCCATTGCCAGCAGAAAAAAATCCAATTATTTGTTCAGTAGAACTCTGCTGCTTACGTAGTCAAAGGATAGCTGGCCAACCACAGAGCTTTTTGGAACAGTAAAAGTTGTTTATTGAATAGATTATAAATGAGAGAAGCAAAAGCATTTCATCCTGTGTGTCCATCAGATGATACTGTAATTTTGAAAAGGAATATTTGGGGATAATAAGGAAATTGCAGCAAAATTAAACAAATTCCTTGCATTTATCTTCATCACACTGGACAAGGGGGAAATACCTGCTCTAGAGCTTCCTTTTTTGTGGGTAACAAAAAGGAGGAACGGTTTAAAAATTAAATTAATCACTAGGGCCAGATAGAATTCATCCATGAGTTTTGAAAGAATTTAAGAGTGGTTTACCTGTAAGTAAAAGTACATGAACTATCACTAAAGCCAGTTACCATAAAGGAAGGCTGGAATTTTGCCAGAGTTATAGTTCCCTTATTAAAAAGAAATTTTACCTCATTACTAGTTAAATTAGTAAGAAAAATAATTAGGGACACATACAATGATTAAATGATCACCACAGGCAAAACCTGTCTTTTTCCAAATTACTTAGGGGAATAGATGATGTGGTAGGTAAGGGCGAAATGGCACACGTGAACTTTGGAGTAGCCACTGACAAAAAGCCATGCTGGCAGGTGAGAGGCTAAGTCAGTTGTGATGTAAAAACTAATTATGCCAAAGTAATTAGAGAGAACAGAAATAAATCCTCAACTCTGAAACTGGAGGGCATTGTACCGAGTCAACTCCAAGCCATTTAATAGCCTACCACCACCGAAAACTGGAGAAGTTGAACAATTAGCTCGTGCACCGTGTTCTTGTCAGCATGAAGGTGCCTATGTGCCTTCAGGGATTTGAAATAATTTTTACTTGCCATCTGATAAAATACTTCTGAAAAGTAAAGATCAGGGGGAATAGGTGTCTCTGAGCAAATATTTGGATTTTGGGCTGCAGTTTAGATTTCTGATGGAAAATATTTGCACATCCTCAGGTCTCCTGTGCAGCAAGGGATGTTGCTGGCCAAAATTTGCTTCCTCCTCTCCCCTTGCTTTAGCCTGCCTACAAAGGTTTTGATGCAGAGTGCAGGGAAAAAAATCATGGAGAATTAAATGGAGAATGCTGCCTGATGGGTAAGCTGTGCTTTCCCAGGTGCATTTCAAATTCCCTAGGACCCTGTAAGTTCCAGACATGTGTCTCCTCTTCCCATTTGAGTGAATCCTGAAATCCAGCCAATTTTTGAGTGAGGCTTTATCTCTACTTGCTAGTCACCAGTTGCTTTTTTTCTGTAGGTTTAGCAGGCTTGGTACCTGCCTACATTTCTGTTGGGAACCTGTAGAGAGCAAAATCCAACAATAACAGAGAAGCAGCCTCATTATGGCTGACCCTGAGTTTAGCTCATTTGGGTAGAGCATGGTGCTAATAATACCACGGTCACAGGTTTCATCCCTGTATGAGCCATTCACTTGAGAGTTGGACTCAGTGATCCATGTGGGTCCCTTCCAACTCTGAATACTCTGTGACTGTTTCAAGTGAAAATTGAGATATTACCGAATATGAATGTACCAGAAAGAAATATCCACTGAATTCCTTTCTCAGGGCTACTGTGACTGTTTTTTTTTAAACCCTTTCTCCCCAGTTTTTTCAGCCCTTCAACTGTGCTGTCTCTCATGTCACAGCCTCTGTTTTGTTCCCCCAGCATCCTTCCTTTGGTGAGGCACGGGTAATGCTGTGGCAGTGCCATGTTCATGAATAACTCCTTGGGGTACTTTCCATTTCCTGAAGAATTGCTCCCTTGCCAGTAAAATGGGGGAGCAGAAGTGGCAAAGCATCTCACTTCCATTTAAAGCTCCTCTCTGACAGGTATCAGCAGCACTCTGTGTTTGGATTCATGGTCTGTGCGTGGGGGAATAGGGCAGAGCACAGATGGCAGTGAGGTGGAGCATTCCAGCAGAACCTGGACGGGCTGTCTCAGCACGGTCTCTGGTGCGTGTCCCCCAGATGGCTTGGTCCTCCAAGTCATCTTCTTGCCCAGCTTGTCCTCTGCCTCTGGTCCTAAATACAGCTATCTTTCTGCCCATAGGTGCCAAGGAGAAAGCACATGGGCCTGGAGTATCAAGGGATAGAAATAAGAGGCAAGGAGAGATGCTGTGATCTCTGAGGGGCGGTCCTCTGCTAATGTCCCTGGGTTCCCACTGGCCTCTGCTGCTGCATCCCTTTCCCTGGGCAGCCACAGCAGTGGAAACCACATCAAGCACACCAATTTGTACCCATCTCCAATAAGATACCCAAGGCCAGATCTCCATTTGCTTACCTGGGTATGGCTCTAGAGGCCATTGCTGACTCGGGTTACCATTGCTTTTTAAAGGATGGGGGATCAGTGTGACATAGCCCTGTGCAGAGTGCAGACCAGGGTGATGTTCCTTGCTGCATAGACCTTATGTGAAAGAACACACTGGCTTTCTCAAAGTATCTTGATTACAGTTTGCCTTTTAAGGGTACAGAGCTGTAAACAGACCAGAATTGTTTAGCTGGTTATTGTATATGTTTCTTTACCAAGCTACAAAAATTAGCATCTATAAAATGTGATTATTGTTGTTTGATCATTCTAAAAATTTTGCTGTGGCAGGGTCAAGTCTCTGTATGCGCTTGAGCCTGGCTGTTTGTCCACATCCTAATTACATGTTCTAATTATAAATAATTACAGGCACAGTCATAAGCTGTTTTTCTGCCATAGATGTTCCAACAAGGTTCAGACATATTGTCAACATGTTTTAGCAGTTTAATTGTAGAGCTGGAAAGCAAAGAGCTGTGAGCTTTATTCTTAGTCCTAGCACATCCCTCACATCCCCTTTGCCCAGCTGTAGCTGTGTAAAGTTGGGGTGTCCAACCCAACCTCGTTACTAAGGCTCCCTCTGCAGCCCAGGAGGAGAGGCAAATGCACTCTGCAATGTGGGTCAAGGGGGTCTGAATACCTGGCTTGGGATAGGCACTGAGCTTTTAGGTAGGCAGCTCTGGTGGGATTAATGTCACCCTTGCACCCAAGGGTCTGGAGCAATACTGTCCTGCCTGACCTGTGCATCACTGCTCATCTGCTTGTGCATTGTGCTGGTGCTTTCTGATGTATCCCAGATGAGGTCTGCTTGCCAAGTGGACTCATTGACATTAACAGTATGTTAATGGAGGATCACTCCCCTCCACCCCTAGCACTCTCCACTCTTTCCTGTGGATATTTTTCCAAACACAATAAAAGTATTTCTGAAGACAGGAAGGATTTTGAAATTATCCACAACCTGAAGGTGCCTTCCCTCAGCATAAAAATGGCAAGCCAGAATAATTTATTCTGATCAAGAAATGAGGAAAAAACATTTCCTAGTTTTATCAGTGGCAATCTGTAGTGGAGTTGCCTGTGCTCCTACGCCCTGTATTGCTGGTGACTGATGCACAGCACTGCAATCCCAAAAGGATCTGCTTTCTCCCCCAGCTCAAATGAAAACCATTTTAAAATTCATTACCATGTATTTTCAAAATACATTCATTCCACGGTATGGCTGACATCCTGCACTAACAGCAAAGTGTCTCTTTTGTTTCATTTTGGATTTTGGAAAGCTTAGTTTTGCTTTCTTATGGCTTTGTCACAAGCCATTGTAGCAAACTTGCAGTTACCAAAATCATGATGGCACAAGCACAGGAGCCGCTTTTGTTGTGTTTGTTTGCCAGCCCCCAAAAATCCTTGTTAATATCGGTAAGATCCCAGCTTCTGTGGCACTGATAAGCTTTTCTACCAACGTGCCCTACAAAAGGCTCTAAGATGTATAAATTATGCAGCATGCTATGATCATGTAGCTGAAATAAAAGGCAACAATTTCTGAAAACAACCTGCATGAAACTGCACTGTGCCAGTTTCACAATGGTATAGTGAGACTGAGCGGTAATTAATTAATATTTCATGCATGACTTTCCAAACCTTGATGAAACGTTTCATACCAAAATGATGGACGGATGTCCATTGCACAACACTCTCTCACCGTCCAGAAACACAGTAGGCACACCTTGCCGTGAACTCCTCCATTAAAGTTTAGTTTTCCACAGTCTACGGTACTTTATCCTTCTGTCTTGATAAGATCAGTAAATGTTTTGCTGCAGGAGAGAGGGCAACGCAGCTGTACGGAGGTTATGCGCTGAATCCAAATGGGCAGGGAGAGATACAGAGTATATATAATGCATTATGTACACAGAAAGTAATCAAGTACGCAGTCATCGTGGCCAAAGAGACAATTCCAGCCCTTACTGGGCAGACATTAAGTGCAGAACACCTGCCTATTGCATCTATAAATAAAATCTCTGCGGTTCTTCCTTTCAGCCCGAGCAGGCTGAGCATGTGTTTTCTGGAGCAGCTGTCTGCTCAGGGAACACAGCAGAAAGTCACCCTGCGGTGGGAACTGTTTAATTTACATCGCTAACCACAGCCCTGGCACAGGCCGTCCTCCTCACCAGCTCCCAGCGTGGCAGCGAGGGAATTCAGCTGCTAGAGCTGGAGGGAAGAGATTCCTCCTTCCTTTTGAATGATCCTCGCTGTGCCAAGGAGCGGAGAGGGTGCTGGCGCCGGCTGCAGCTCGCTGCTCCTGGCTGTGTGCTCCCGTTCATCCCAGCTGGGAAGATGTGCTTGCTGGTCTCTGTCCCAGTGCCGTGTGGTCAGAGTCTCTGGGTATCCACCCTGACGGGTGGGGGTAAGGGGAGCCTCAAGTGCATTTTTCCTTCGTGTAATAGCTCTTTGCCGTTTTACTTTACAGCTCTGTGTCTCCAAATACAACATGAAACTTCTATTCCCCTCCACTTTGTCAGTGCAGTGCTGGAGAGTCGCTGTGTCTAGCAATGAGGAGACTTTTATTCCTTGTCTTTCTTTCCATCAGACACCTCTGGGAGGGCACCAAGGAAATATCTATTTCTAAAATAATTTTATTTTTCTGGGAGAGTACATACCTATACTGTTCCTACACCTACGCCTATACATATCCCTACGCTTATACCTATACCAAACTCTACTTTGTTTCTAGGGTTACTTTCTGTAGTCTGTGAGGGAAATACGAGCTCTGCTTTCCAGCTCTAGCACAGTGCGTAAGCATGGAAGTTTATAGAGGACAGGAATACCCTGGCATGGTCGTGTATAGAACTGACACTTTCAGCTGTGATTCTGAGGTGCCATTATTGAATTTGTTCTCATACCAGAATGGCTGGAGGGAGTAATTGAATATGTGATAACAAAAGTAAGTATGCTTGGAATTTCTAATTCTCCATCATTTCTGATCTGTTCTTCCTCTCATTCAAAATGGATGTCATCCAAACAGGTAACAAAATCAACCTCATCTGACTCAGATGGCCACTTATGATCCATCAAGATTATCAATGGGCAGTGAAAATGAGCAAATTTAGAGAACCTCTGAATATTACTGTTGACTTTTTGGACAGCGAGTTATCAATAACACAATATTTTTGATAATTGAGTTTCGTGACTGTGTAATTACTAGGCAAAAAGAGAACTGGAATTTGTGATGAATGTGAAGATTTAAATAATTTATTTTGCCATGTGTATTAGAAGTGATTTTCTTCCTGTATGTCTGCATTGGAAAATACACCAATTGTATTGAATTTGCCCTTTAGAAACAAAAAGCACAATAGAATTAATTACGAAGTTTGACACTGAGACTGTAGATTTTTCCTAAACCACAATCTTAATAAGTATTTACTGCTCCTAAACAATAGAAGCCATGCCATATAAAATTGGAGAAGTCATTGGTTTTATGTAAACATACAGGTTCATTAAATTCAGACCGTGTTACTCTGTCTTTGAATGTAACATATACAAATAAATGCTTGATAAACTTCTGTCATTTTAGAAGAAGAATTACCTACCAAATTAATTCAAATATTATTTTTGTTTTCTTCACAGGTCAAAATCTGCCTTCAGTGGTATAGATCTTCATTCTTTCTTCAGGTCTGTTTTCTGAGGGGTGTTTAATGGCCTATAGAAAAAAATCACATATTTTTGTTTGAGAAACAGTGTGTTTCATCAAAATAGAAATTTGCCACAGGAAAAAAGACTTTGATGAAATTGTGCCCATGAAAAATGAGAAACAATGGCTGTTTCTCCTTGTGGCTGAGTCAGTGCAATACATCACGGGATGCTCCTAGACCTGTGCTGTGTGGAGAGACCATGGGAAATACAGTTTGGCCGGGGAAGAGTGCCCAAGATGGGAGAACAGGAAGATAAGAGGACTCAACCCCCAAAAGGCATTTTGGCAGCTGGATTTGGTACAGAGATTAATGCTGGCTCAGATCAAAACAGAAAGTTTCATTTCAGGCTAATGAATAAAAGTGGAAAGCTATGATTTTGCAATGAAAAATATGAAAAATTAACTGTTCATACTATTTTCTTCCTCTAGACAGAGGTTGTTCTGTCACTCTGGGGTGCACAAAATTCACATTCCCAAGGAGGATAATGCCAGTTTGCCCCTGCCTTGTGTCATAGACGAGCTGAGGAGTAGTTAAAACTTTACAAGTGAATTGGAAACTGTCTTTTCTTCCTCATTTACCTGCTGATGTCTTGAAGCACAGGTTTCCAGAACCTGCACACTGAGTTTTATACAATTCACATGGAATGACTGATTTTCCTTCCAGGCAATACAGAATCACAGAATCATTTGGTTTGGAAAAGACCTTCAAGATCACTGAGTCCAGACTTTGACCAATCTCCACCTTTTCAGCTAGATCGTAGCACTAAGTGCCATGTCCAGTTGTTAACTACTGTCTCCCCTACCTCCCGGGGCAGCCCATACTGATGCTTGAAATGCGTAAAAGAGATTGAACGCTCAACTAATTTTCTTGGACTCATCAGTTTGAGTGGGATATGCTGGATCTAAAACACATGAAGATGTCCCCTGAACACTCTCCACACAGCTGAGCTGGGCAGTGACATTCCAGAGCGTAGCCACGCACTACAGATAGGATGTGCCCCAGAGGTAAGCATATATGTCAACAGCTGACCCCATTCTAATTTCAGCAAGGGTATTTTAGTCTCTTTCATCCAGGTAAGGTGGGTACTCAGCAGTTTTCAAACTGCATCAGTTTAAAAATACCTATGGGAGACTTTGCACATACTGCTTTCATGGGTGTATAAGGACTTTCACCTTCTGCACGGTAAAAGATGCTATTTCATCCAGTGTGTCCTGCATTGCACCGAGGAAAAAACCCCACAAGGATTCCTTGTGCCAGCAGAAAGATGAAATAATAGAACAGCAGCTATATTATGGGAGAGAGACTCATCAGCTGACATTAAGTCAACTATATCTTCCTATGTGCTATGTATTCTTATAGACTTCATAGGAAGTTGGTAGACTTGTCTTACATCCTGCAGCTACTGTGGTGACAATCACTAGAATCTTTATTTCACTGTTTCAAGTGATGGAACCACATCCCTTCTTACCGTTCTAGATAGTTTTGGAAGTAGTCTGCTGTCCAAAGAAACTTCTAGCTCCCATCAATCGTGGTCTGTGGAGCTGCTTTTTCATTAGCTATCTCTGACTAGTGGAGGGATTTAGAGGATCTGCCCAAGAGGTTAAGGAATCAAACTCAGGGTTAGGGGCACAAAGTGCCTTGCACCATGTTGTTTAAGGCAAGTTCTTTCCAGAGCAGATCAGTTGCATTTGCATTGCATAACCTCTGGTCTTCAGATAACCCTGCAGACTTTAATCATGGATGCTAATCCATGTGTTTTATTTCAAAGTGCCAGAGATTTGATGTACTCTGTAAGGCTTTTGCCATAGGCCAGTTGAGCAGTGGTTTCATGGCACAGTGTGGCTGTACAAGTCTAATGATATAGTCCCTGTAGGTGTAAAGTCTGCTGAGAGTGTGTCAAGCTAATGCTGATGTGTTCTTGTCCCTTTGGGACCAGTCCTTGGCATGGGTATCCTCAGTACTTTTTCCAGGCACAGTGATAAGAGTGAGCTAGGAGTTTAATGCTTAAACTCTGATTCTCTTCTGTGTAGGTTAAAGGTGTGCAGTGTAGACACTACTGCTGTTTTAGATGCTCACAACCATCTACTGTGATTTTTTTCTTCCAGTCAATTAATTTTTGCCAATGCTGATAGGCCAATACCAGACTGGAAAGGCATGTGATCAAATACCAGCCTGGACCTGCTGCGCGCAGCTAGGAAAGGCAGTACTTTACAGCCTCTGTGTTAAGGCCCATTTTAAAAATACTTTTCTTGGTAACAGCATAAACTTTAGTTTTTTTGCTTCTTACCCTGAACACAAAGTTTTTTGCTTTTGCTTTTGTTTTTGGGGTTTTTTGTGTTTTGTTTTGCTTTTTTTTAGAGCAGGAGAGGGGTTAAAGACCAAAGTGTACCCACTGCCTGCCCAAGCCATGTATTGAACAAAAGGTCCCTTGAAATCCTCATCGCATTCATCGTGGAAAATTAGATTATTCTCATATCAGTGAGTTTCAGCTGCAGATTTCTATATAGTTCATTAATTTGCCTTGAAGTTGGATGGAATCAGGAATACATTTCTCACTTTGATTGAGTAATTAGGGTTGATACTTTTTTGCTTTCATGCTACTCCTTTTAAAACTCTTTCAGCTGTGTTTTTGAAAATAAAGGGAGTGAATTTATCATATTTAGACATCAGCAAGCGCCACATGGCAGAGACAGCTACTCTGGAATCCTAACGGGCTCTCAAGAATTATCTTCTGTGATTATCTCCACGTCTGAAGGACCATATGTCACAGGCTCTGCAAATGGCATCTGGTTATATCACACAAAGAGGTTTCTTCTCTCTATTTTGCAAGCAGCTCAACCCAAATTCATGAACAAATCCCCAAATATATTGAAAGGAGCTGGATTCGTTTGAACTGTGTTACTGAAACAGATGTATTCTGTGAGCTGGATGCCTGTTTTCTCTAAAGACAATCTAACTCTCTTGTTATTTTGTGTTGTGTCAGAAAGGACATGTGATAAACCAAATGAGTAGCTAAGCCAGTATACCAGAAAAATAATTATGAATGACCTTTTTCTCTTCTAGCTACAAATGTTATCCAGAAAGGGTACAACCCTTTCAGCTCCATGATAGACCAGAGTACCTCTAATCTATCAGAGTAGAAATCTTGTAGTGGGAAATGACTATCACTTCAGCATACAGTGCCATAATTACTCAGGTAATTACTATATTGATCTGAAATTTCATAGGTCAAGTGGATAGCCTATCTTTGAGAGATATGGGATGGTGATGGTTTTTTGCAAGCTCCTTCTTGACTCAGTCTAGATGTCTCCACAGGCCTTCCTGACATGCCTTGTGGCGCAGGGGGCTGCATGGTGTGCCCTACAAGGTCTGTGCTCTGATCTACAGCCCTGCCTACCTGCATTCCTAGTTGAAAACTCTGGTGATCTAATCACAAAACTCAAGTGATATAAAAATCCCCTCAAAACCTTACATTAGGAAATACTTAATTTCGTATCCTCACTGATGAAAACAGCACACTCAACACCTCCTCATTTCCTATCTGTATAGCTCTCCCTGCAGGCTTCCTGTCATTGTGGCAGAGTTATGTTAGGAAGACAAGGTTTGGGTCTGCACAGAAACACCCTCAAACTTTTCCAGAGGAAAGTGATCAGAAGAGTCTGTCTGACTCAGCTCTCATGCTCAGGTACATTAAGAGAACGCAGTGCAGACTCAGTGTGAGGATGTCAGTATCTTTCCTACATACCCATTTAAAGGTGGAGAGAATGCAATATTGTAAATCTCCATCTTAAACAAACGGTGCTTCATGAAAAGATGCCAAAAGGGCATTGGAAAGAAAACTGTCACTGTGTTAAATCTGAGGCTGTTCAAGGGCACTCTGACACTGAGGTTGGGGGCCCCACCCTGATATCAGTAGTTCATAGTTTTTATTGTCCAAGTAAAATTGTAGATCTAGAGACTTCCAGGAAGACCATTAGGTGTTTTGGACAGGCTCTGCCACATGCTCTGACGCTAGTGGTTGGGTTCTCTGCTACTGGGCCACCATGCAATCTGTGTTCTCACTGCTGGGAAAGCAGCAATATGGCCAGAGGGAGCTGTGGGAAGAATCATCCCCCGGTTTTGGGGCCACATGTCAGCTCCAGCCCTTGAGCTAGGTCCTCCATGAGCTGTGGTACAGCTGTACTCATCCCTATGAATCTCCCTTGCTAATCCCAGCCTTCCCTCCCTGACTTGGTCCCCGAGATGCTCTGTCCCCATGGTCATCCCCAGCCTGGCTCTGCTGGTCACCTCTGGGCGTGGGGGACAGGGCTGCTGGGGGACGTCCCTACTGCAGCTGCCCCACTGCCCCAGTCCAGCCTCACCGTGCCCTGACAACAGGTATTTCGGGGTAAGTGAAGCCAGACAAGGTTGGGTTGAAATATAGCAAAAGAAAACTCGCATGAACTGGCTAAATCCACTGGCTCTTAAGACCTATACTCTCTGTGTAAGGCAACAGCTACGGGGCTTTTAAATCTCACTTTTGAGAGATTTTGAAATGAGGAAGATTACTTTAGCATTTAAAATGACGTATTCATGGAGATTTACATATTTCCACAGCTCTTTCCTACTAGCAATACATACATTTATGTGTATATATGTACATACTCTAAGGTGGAAATGTTTACTTTGCTCATTATTGTGAACGCTTCCTGGGTGTTTTATCTGTCACTGTGTCTAGTAAATGCTGCACTTAGTAGTAATTGTTATTTTAATTAATATTAGTCCGTATGATGCCGCTTAGATTTAACGTTAGGCTTCTGGGACTCACTGGTACTGAAAAGTGACCTACAGTTGTATTAATGGCCTGAGTAATATATGACCTGTCATCTCTAATACATTTTGATGCATTTTTCTGTGTTTTGCTATTTTGGGGATTATGTCTGGTTTTACAGACAAATGGCCTAATTCTCAGTGCTTTGTCATTTATTTGTATTTCATGCCAATTTTTTGCACAGATCTAAATTAAAGAAAGGAAAAAATATACTGCAGAACATCAGTGTCTCATAATAAAAGGCTGAATTCAGACCTCATAACTCTCATTTCAATCAGTCACAAAGGGAAATGTTCAGACCACTCATTTAAAAATATTTGTCTTTTTCTCCCTCCTGGTAATTTCCTAGCGATTTCTTATTGTCACTGGGAAATTTCTAATAGATATATATATTTGCTCCAGCATACACAGACCCTTTTGTACAACAGGTTAAAATCTATCTGTGTTTGCTGATAACTGGTCAAGCCCAGCATGTGTCCACCCTCTGAAGGGAACTTGGGAACTTCTGGCCTTACCCTATGATCACCTTTTAGTATAAGGAGCTTAGAGAGTCCATTCAGAAGTTATCTCAGAGGGGCCAGAAAAGAAGATTAAACAGCTTTCAAGCTTCAGGGAAGTGCCTTGTGTGGTGGGCCCAGGCTCAGGCTGTGGGGGTTGTATGAAATAAATTATGTGGGTAGTTTTTGAATTGAAGTATTCGAGAACTACGTGGAATACGAGTACTGTATGCTAATGACAGTTTTTACTTGAGGGTTCAAAGAGTTTTAGTCATACCTAGGAAATTTTTTTTTGTTCCTTGTCCCCTACTAGAAATTCATTATGGATCTTGAGATTAGCTCTGAGTGTGTGAGTGCACGTATGTTTGTGCAAGAGTTGTGATGCCATGAGGTACAGCAAGAAAGAGTGGCCCTTGGGTTTGATTTGCCCCTGAGAATCATGTAGTAACTCCAATACTGTTCACATGCAAAATCACATATTCCTCTTCATTACCATATTGGCAACTTCCAGTTTCCAACCTTGATGTGATAAAATGCCTAGTGTGGGTGTGCTGGGCTCCTGTCACTGGCTTCCTCAGTCCTCAATATCCCTCATGCAGCCCTGTGAGGATCTGGTCTGCCCTTTCTCACCTCTGAGGGTCAAAAACTGGATATTTGAATCTTGGCTGGGATAAAGGGTAGGATGAGTAAACAGACAGCAGCCACTGGACATTACTTTCAGACAGGTTTTTGTTATGCTGTCATCACTGGATGCGAAAATCCCCAATATGCCTTAAAATAACCGTATCCTTTTTTCAAAGCTGCTTCTTGATAGAGCTGACAGAACAAAATCTGCGATTAAAATTCATATTCATGTCACAACAT
The DNA here is from genome assembly GCA_013396735.1 of Grallaria varia. Taxonomy (NCBI): domain Eukaryota; kingdom Metazoa; phylum Chordata; class Aves; order Passeriformes; family Formicariidae; genus Grallaria; species Grallaria varia. Next base: position 125,642 of record VWZG01006116.1, on the reverse strand, counting down.
GACAAAGAGAGGTGAACAGAGTGCTAAAGACTCTGCAACCCGTGAGTGCTTCTAGAGAGTCTATATGGAGAGGAGAATTTAGCCCAAAAAGCATCAACTGTGAGAAATGTTTGGAACATGACTCAGAATTCTGATGTATGGGTAACATGGCTGATAAATACAATACATCAGGAATTTAGACACACATACACACACACACGTTCTCACTGTGGGCACATAGATAGTTTCCATTCTGGCATATATACACAGGAACTTAATTTTTGCTAACTCTGAAAAATGCATACATATTGTTAAAGTAAGCCTTGCCAAATTAATGGCATTATTTTGGGAAAAAATAAAATTTCCAGTTCAAATGTAGAATCAAAAGCCTCACGTTGCATTACCCGTCTCCCCAAGTGTGCATTCATACAATAATCAATCAACAGGTTCAGCTAGATGAAGGCTGAAAGTAATGGCAGCTGATGATGTTCCACAAGGGTCATAGGATCATAGAATCATACAATTGATTGGGTAACGAGCAGACCCTGAGCCATTCAGTCAAGCACTTCTGTAAGGACAGCCTTTTAAAGACAAGTTCAAGAGCATTGACAGACTGTACAAGCAGCACAGATTCCATTGGCATTTGCAGCAACAACAAGGAGATTATCAACAGTACACTCTGTAAGATCATTATTGTTCCCTGTCAAGGGTCAAAACATGGTTCTGTACATTGAGGGACTCAACCTTAAATCCAGAGCATGTGAGCAGGAACCTTTTGCCTCATTCTGTGCATTGCCGGTGTGTTCTCTGGAGAAGACTGATGAAAACTTTCAGCTAAGATCCTGTGATGTCAATAAAAACATCCAGGAACAATTGTTTCAGAGTTAGCCCCCCACTTTATAGAAAGTCTTATGTTTAAATAAGGATAGAAAAATTAGTTTTTCAGAAGCATTATGGGAAGGAAAAACCAGTGAAACAGCCATTCAAGACTCTACAATATGGTATGATTGGCCAATCCAGATGCCTAATTAAAAAAATAAAAACCCCATGTAATTCAAATATTAATAGTGGATGTCTGAATTTGCACTAAGCAGAACTGTTTTTAATGGCTAAATAGGAAATGCCTATTTTTTTTACTCACCAATTGCCCGGCATTTAGCATGAATAAATTCAGGCTATGCATCTTGGCCTATGAATATGACATCACTTGAAGCGGTTTATTTGTGAGCCAAGACTCGTTCTGATAGGCTCCCAAGTTCCACAGTAGAATCATGACTGCCATCAAGTTATGGCGTTAGTCACTGAAAATCTCTTGCTTGGTTATGATGGGTGGTTCTGGCTTTTTTCCAATGCCCTTTTAATCTTCGGATTTCTATGCTGGTTTCCTCCAAACTTTTCTCTCTAAGAACTTCTCATTAAATGACTTCTGAATGAAGCAGACATCTCTGCAGTACATTCCTTCACTTTTCTGCCAAAGCAAATCTAGATTAACGCCACAAAATTTGGTGAAGTTGTTAAGTCTTTATGAAGGAATGGAGACTCAAAATACAGGTAGTGACTGTAGTATATGGTATATTGATGTATGATCCACTTCCAGCTGGTGTGGGAGTATGCACATCACTGTGTGATGCTCATGATATGTTTTGAATGTTGCAGCTGAAATGGAATGAATTATAATTGACACTCTTGGGCTAGCAGTGCTAGCTGGCTTGCTTGCTATTTTTATTAACCAGTCTTTCCCTGTTTTTCCTCTTCCTAAGGAGAAGATTGATGCTTCTTTGGAAAAAAAAATTATGAACCCAGCCCAGTCTTTGTGCATTGAATTATGCATGGAGCCACTGTAATTGCACTTATCAATCAACGAGTGCAGAAAAATGCAAGGCTGGGCGAGTAGTGGCTGTAGGTGAACACACATTTAGTCATACAATGGTTATGGTAACTGAGCGTGCATTTGTATGCACAGTTGGAGGAGCGTTGTTATGACAGCTTTCACAGCTGAGTTCATTGCAGCTCTGTGCAGCACCAGAGTGTTGCTTTTCTTCTGGGATTGGCCAAAAAAGAAAACTGCTCTTCTATTTCGGTCTACTACTTCAAGACATATTCTGTCTTAGAGACTCACAGACAACCAGAAGCTTGAGAAGCCATCCTTACGCTGTCCCCTCCCAGATATAGTTACACAGTTCTTGGCAAATGTTTACCCAGTTCTTCAAAATCTCCAGCACGAGAGGGTCCGCAGCCTCCTGAATTGCCATTGCAGTGACTTAGGAGCTCTACTGTTAGAACAGTTTTTCCACTACTATCCAGACCAAATCTTGCTGTACTTTGGGCCTAGGTGACTTTTCCTGGGCCCTATGACCATGTGGAGCAGGTGAATTCTTTGCAACAGAGACAACTGCTAGTTAGTCTGATGAAAGTGGGAAGATCTGAAGTTAACAGAGTAACACTCCCAACTTTAGAAGTAAAGTTTAAGTATTGTTAGCTCAGATGCTGCTTTGTCAGGAGATGGTGGCTCTGTCCGAGCATCTTTAACCTTTCAGGGTTTAAAATTGTCACTCTAGAAATGAAGCAGGTGAAAACACATAGGTAGACCTTCTTTCTGCAAAGTGCATGACTACACAACTCCAAGCCTTCTCAGAAGCTTCCTAGATGCTGGCTTAACTTAATTTTGAAAAACATTTCATATATATTTCATATACTTGTGTCAAGATATAGGCAGAGAGAAGGATCATTCCTTCACTGTAATAGCTTCCAGTGATTTCAGTTTAGCAATTCCCTTTGTGGGCACCAAATTTAGAAGCCTAATGTGAGATAATCCTGGCTACATGTACGGTAGTCACTGAGATAGGAGATGGAGGGGGTTCACACACAAACTTCTCTCCATTGAGGTCTGCTAAAGGTGTTTAGTGCCTCTGATCTTTGAATCTAAAGTGGTTTTAAAACATGCTCATTAGAAGATTTCAAAAAGGTAAGAGGTGCCTCACTGGTGCTTTCTTTGTGCCGAGTGTGCAAGTGCACTGCTTACAGATGGCTCTGTCAGCAGTTTAGAGGCTGCGCTCAGAACAGTGTGGTGTGAGAGGTGATGCATTGGATTTTGTCTGATCTCAGGGTGGGCTGAGGAAGCCTGACAGGAGTAGAAAAGGGCAATGCCAGGATGAAAAGGTAGGCTTAGGCAATACTGCTGTGGGGTGAGAAAGGGCAGACGTGCTTTCACTGGCTGCACAACAGCAACCTGGCAGAGCAGGATCAAAATCCCTGTTAGTAAATAGCTCTGAGGCTGCAATAAGGGATTTCTGAATGCTTATATAGGATGAGTAAGGTGCACTAAGAATGGCAGAAACAGATACAAGTCTGTGGGGCAAGAGCCAAGAACGTCAAAATGTAAGACATCTTTGCACAAAACTCCATCATTCATGAGGCGGGATATACAGTTGTTCATGAAGCCTCCTCTCAAGGAGAAAGATGTTTAAAAATTTATTTCTGCTCAAGGCATTATGTTATGCTTTTCATAGCTAGTGTGAATACAAATACCAGTTGAAGGACATTTATGGTCATTCTTATTACTGAATGCTCTAAGAGAGTGAGGGTTGCCTAATGTCACATTTTTGGTCTCCACCCATTCAGAAAAATTTTGCAAATCCCACCCTCAAGTGATTTGTTGCATGCCATATGTCCAGTCACTCACAGTGGTGTCAACAGCAGCCTTCTCCCAGATGTGTTTCTTTAATCATCAGTGTGTGTTTCTTCCCAGAGCAATGAGTTACCACTTCATATATTTGTTGCTACATGGAATATTAATATGGTAATCATGTCTGTCTCCTTAGGGGACTTGTATTTTATGGCAGCAATTCAATACTGTTCACTATTCAGAGTTAAAAGAAATACAAGAGCTGAAGATTTTAAAGGTCTTTTCTAAAAACGAGGAAAAAAAACATACCAGAAATCACCTCTTCAGTTAAAAAAAAAACCCACAACAAACAACCAAAAAACAATAACGCACAAAAAAATCCAGAAAGAAAAACATAATTAAAGATCACCAAAAACATGGACTATTGTTCATTATCACTATTGTTTTCTTTTTACACATAATAAAAAATGCCTTCTAAAATATATAAAATGTAATGCTTTTCGATTAAGGTCCTGAGTAAATCACACAGCCCCAAAAAGTTTTGGAATGTGTGCCCAAGGCTGGTACTTCAGGGTGCAGTGGAGTAACGCTGCCCAAGCTCAGGGGCAGAACTGTGTGAGAAAGAGCTACAGGAAACTTTGCTGTGGCAGGGATACCTCCACAAGCTCAAGCTGCACTTCAGCTTCAGCTCTTGCCTCCAGACTTTCTGCAGCACTGTGCACTCCTGCCCACATCTTTCACTGATCGTGAACCCCAGCTTGGCCTTGGAACTGTTCCATCCCTGTGGCTGTGGTCACAGTTCCCAGTTCAGGTCTGCTTACCACCTCTGGGGCAATGGGATGGGGCCATGGGGAGAGGTCCATGCTCTCACTTGCCCTGCTGCCCCACTGCTACCCACCCTGGCAGTGCGGCGTCCAGATCCTTTCTCCCCATAGCTAAGGCACTGCTCCCATTAAAAAGCAGACACAACAGCTGTATTTAAAAAAAGTTCACAATTGATTTTATTCCCTTTTTCACTGTGAAAATAATTCTGTCAGAGAGCAAGAAAAACACCATATTTGTAACCATTAGTCCATTACTTTAGCCACAGGCATCTTGGTCCCTGGTATCCATATATATATATACACACAGTCTTATCTTTACTGGAAGTGGATCTTGTTCCATGGAGAATATACTGTCTAAATGGTCCCAGGCTAATCTATGCCAATATTTTAAGCTCATTTTGGTTGATGGCAGATGGAGACAAACAGCTTATAACATTAATTTTCTTATTGGATCTCATCTGACAAAATCCCCAGTTACTTTCATCTTGCATGAACCACTATTCTTTTGTAGATACATGCCTAATAAGCTTAAATTACAAAAAAGAATATTTACATTTACTAATAACAAGGGAGAGTTAAAATCAAACATGCTGCATGGTCTTCTGGGGAAGTCAGCAGTAAGGCACTGATTTCAATAATCAATAAGTCAAGCAAGCAAATCTCTAGACTGTTGTTACAAGGGAATCTGTCATCACGCAAAGCGAAGATTTGTTTGAGAAACTGCTAAGTAAATGCTTCTGCCACTTAGCTGCGGTTTGGTAGCTTGTATTTGCTACAGATTAAATTGCAGGGATGCACAGATTTGTTTTGTATTCCAAACAGAGATAGTGTCTGGACCAAAGCACCCATATGTAGTCCTCACTGACTTCGGTCTATTTAAGAATGGGAAGATGTCCTCTGTATTCCTTTCCTCAAACTCTTCCTGCACTGCTCCCTCTCCCTATTCCTTGTGTCTTCTGCATTTTGTATCTCTCACCATTAAACTACTAGGATAAATTTACTTGACGTTTTTACAGACTATCCAACAAATAAATGGCCTTATGCCTCACTGATCTGTATCCACCTGTGACAACTAATACCCCCCAAAAGGGACTTCACTTCCCAATAAATGTCCAAATGCAAGGCAAGAACTTGAGCTTTCTATTTGCAACAGTATAATAATTTTCTCACTAAGTGTATCAGAAAACACTTACCAGAAAATAATAAAAATCTCAATATAATATTAAACTGAGCTTAATTTCTACAAACAAAATGCATTCTGTGCTGCACTGTTTTTAGCTTTTATGACTTCTTCATCATTTCCTAATTTTGTTTGAATATGAGCTTAAGGTTTGGGACCTAAAATCCTTGGTAGTCAGGTAACTGCCCCAAAGGGTCGTGTTTGGAGGCTCAAACATGCGCATTATGGTTCCTTCCAACCCCTCTCCATTGACATTTATGTTCCTTTCTACTGCTGCTGAGATTTGCTTCTGTCTCGGAGGGAATATGAATGACTCATTGTTTATCCATAAAAAATCCTTTTCCATTCTGTATATCATCTCTCTCTTTTTGGACATCCTTCCCAGCAAATGTGGCAGGTGAGAGAATGGGGATGCAGATAGGCTGCTAACATGAGAGTGCTGCTTCCAGTTCTTGGACACATCTGCAAAATGGTCAGATGAACAGGGTGGATCCTAGTGGCAAAAACAATCTCTAGGACGAAAAGTGTATGTTTTTTTGCAGCTGGGTTGGACCTGTGAATAGTTGAAAACAGAGCTGCTTGTCATTGTGAGAAATATTGTAAACAGGGCAATATTAAAAGCACATAGGATCCACACAAAACCAACAGATTCAAACATTTAGGCAGTCTCTCCCCTCGAGGAGATAGAGGAGATCCGAGCTGGGGCAGCAGCAACTCCATCCCTACCAGAACCCATTGACATAACAGTGTAATGTCTCCTGTGATGGGGCTGGCCTGAAATGTTTTTGCTTGATCTTGGAGCCTATCTTTTTCCCACTCATCATCTAGCCTTACTTGATGGCTTTGTAGTGGTGGCGTTTATCAGTGTCTACTTGTTCTCCCCTTCTGTTCTGCTTTATCTGATCTGTGTAGAGGAGATACAGGTCCTCCTATCCAAGACCTTTGCCTTTCCCTTGTCTTATACCTATTAACAGCTAACTACCCTCATCAGAAAAAGGCTAATTCCTTTATATTGGCAAGGCCAAAGTGCCATGAAATCAAAGGTGAAACTCCCATTGACTTCAACTGGAGTAAAAGTGGCTCAGCTTAATCAAAGAACTTGAGGAGAAAAGCAAAACAGAAAGCAGAGACAGTAAGTTCAGCCTACGACAAACTCCAAAATGATCAAAAGCTTACAAGGATCTCAAACCTTCCTAGATATTCATGCAACATCTAAGAGGACATGGCGATCCTCAGGACTGAAGCCTGTTACAGCTACTAGCTGACTCAGTAAATGCTGTTCTTCTAATTAAAACGCTTCCTTCAAACCTGGACCGTGTGGGCACTGGCTCGTTAGCCACTGGTTGTAATACAGTTTCATATTCAGTGACTGGTATTCATTGGTTGCTGTGCAGGTTCCCTATTTCCTTTTAAAGTAATAATTTCTAAAATATGTCACTTTTCATTACGATGACAAATGCTGGCATTTTGTGGGATGTGGTATTGATCACGTCAAGCTCTGCTATGATGACTGGCAGCAGAAGAACAACGCGGGAGCTGGTCATGCCTGGCTGGATCAGACAGCTTCCCTAGGGTTTGTTTTCATCCTGCAGTATAGTTCTGACTGACTGCGAATAAAATCACTGAAAAGGTAACATGCTGATTTGCTGAATTAACTATCAAGTGAACAGTTCAAAGCAGAGATAGGGCCAGCTGACAGGAGTGAGAAGCTCTGACTGGCAGGGGTAATTCTCCACCTGTGGGAGCTTTATTGCCTACTGCTGCACCAGAGAGTTCAGGCACTGAGCAGTTTCCACTGGATGAATGAAAGTGTTTGGGGATCTTTTAGCAGGAAACATCAAATTTACAGTCCAAACTTTTCTTTTCTTACTAGTGAATGTGGACATTATTCTTTAATTCCTCATAGTTCTTTTAAACACACTATAATAGCCGGCCCTTGTGAGGCATCCAAATAGCCAGCAATCCTCCGGTATATCCTTTCTGCAAAGACTCTGTGTTAGAATATCCTATTTTATGGAGGACATGAGAGATTACCTTCCATGCCTTAAGGTATTTAAAATCGCAAAAGACATGAGCAATTAAACTGCCTTTTGCTCAGAACTGCTAAAATGGTCAAGGAAGGGAAATAGTTCGGGTGCTTCATATGAAGCCAGTAGCCGATTTGTTTCCTTGCCTAACTGTTCTTCATTCAATTTATATATATACTTAATATATACATATATACCAATATGTATGTCCAAGCTGTAGAGGAGATTCCAGAAAATAAGTCCTTTTAGGGGATATATGTCATCTTCTGGATCGAACTTCTAAATGGTATTATTATTCCATTGACAATAAATGGTCTTTGTCCTCATCTAATGAGAGTGGCCTCCTATTCAAAGCATTTTGAGATCTGTTTATGAAAAGAGCCACATAAGAAAGTGGTATTGGTTCTTATTTATTAACTTTGTGGTATTTCTGGCAGTTACATGTTTTAATACCTTCAGATTGAATGACTAGGCCTCTTAATATGGAATCAAAATAGTTTGGGTTGGAAGGCACCTTAAAGATAACCTTGTTCCAATCTCCCTGCCGTGGGCAGGGACACTTTCCACTTGACCAGGTTGCTCAGAGCTCCATCCAACCTGGCCTTGAAGCCTTCCAGGGATGGAGCATCCCACAGCATCTCTGGGCAACTTGTTCCAGTATCTCATCACTCTCACAGAAGAATTGCTACCTAATATCCAACCTAAACCTATCCTCTTTCATCTCTCATCAGCCATTCTCCCTTCTTCTATCCCTAAATGTCATTATGAAGAGTTCCTCTTGAGCTTTCTTGTAGGCCCTCTTTAGGCACTGAAAGGCCACTATGAGGTATCTCCACAGTCTTCTCTAGGATAAACAACTCCAACACTCAGCCTGTGGGAGAGGTGCTCCAGCCCTCTGATCCTCTTCATGGTCTCCTCTGGACTCACTCCAGCAGGTCCATATCCTTATGTTCGTGACCTCAGAGCTGGATCCAGCACTCCAGATGGGGTCTCATGAGAGCAGAGTGGAGGGGCAGAATTCCCTCTCTTGACCTGCTGGCTATACTGCTTTGAATGCAGCCCAGGACACGTCTGGTTTTCTGTGCTGCAAGGGTGCATTGTCAGGTCATGTTAAGCTTCTCATCAACCAGCAACCCCAAGCGCTTCTCCTCAGGGCTCCTCTCAATCCATTCTCCACCCAGCTGTGTTTGTGCTTGGGATTGCCCTGACCCACGTGCAGGACCTTGCACTTGGCCTTACTGAGCTTCATGAGGTTCACACATGCCAAATCCAAAGCCTGTCAAGGTCCCTCTGGGTGACATCCCTTCCCTCCAGCATGTCAACTACAACATGCAGCTTGGGATTGTTGACAAACTTGCTGAGGACGCACTCAATCCCATAGTCCATGTCACCAACAAAGATGTTAAACAGCGCTGCTACCAATACCAGCTTCTGAGGAACACGAATTGTCACTGGCCTCCACTCTCTGAGTGTGACCGCCCAGTCAATTCCTTATTCACTGAGTGGTCAATCTGTTAAATGAACATCTCTACAGTTTAGAAACAAGGATGTTATGTCAATGTCCAATGCTTTGCACAATATGTTGCTATAGGACTTGTTTTCCAAACATCTCGACTTTTTTTATGTTTTTCTGATTTTTTTTTATTTTCTCCCTTTTTTTTCTTTATTTTTTCATTTAAAGCCTGTAGAACTCTGAGATTTAAAAAGGTCTTCTGTAGAATAATTATCTTGCCTAGAAGGAGATCAACACAGAGTTTGAGAATGGAAATTCAAGGAAAATAAAATGTGAAGGCCACATAAAGTTGGACTCTTCCTTCACCAAACATTAAAGTAATTCCTATCGACTAATGATTTAGATCTCTGTAATTTTCACTTGTGTTGTTACTGATTAAAATAGTATCAGGAGAGCACGNTACTTTTAAAACCAGCACACTGATTAAAATGGTATCAGGAGAGCACAGGGAGGTAAATGCTCATGTTTTAAGAGTCATAAACTACATCTAAGAAAGGATGAAGAGAGCAGTATTTGTGAGAGAGCCCCTATGCTGTGTATGGTGCTGTCCCAGCATGGCCAACAACTTTGGATCTTTATCCCTTCTCTAAGATGTGATGGCTGAGGCATGGGGCACACTGTGGGGCTCAGAACCCTGACACTGTTGATAGCAGGAAAGGCACTCACAGTGGGTGGCAGAGGGGAGTCAGCTCTGCACATTTCTGCTCTTGCTTGCAGCTGGAAACACTGAAGCGCAGACAGAACTAGTTAAGCAAACCAATTACAGGACAAAAAGCCCCCCCGGTCAAAACACAGTTCCTAAGATGTGATAACACTCATTCACTCTTTGTCACTCTATGTTAGTCAAGGATTAAAAAAGAGAGAGAAAAGGGAGGGAAATTTGCTTCTGAGATATGTATTTTGTGTTTATTGAAAATTTTCAAACCAGCAAGACCTCTTTTCAAACTCCGAAATAGAAAACCTTTTTAAATCTTTCATGGATCTGAGTCTCTGATTAGCTAATTACTTGTTTAGAAAACAAAACTGTGAACTCATATGAAAATATCGTAACATTGTCTTTTGTGTTGCATACTAGCCAGTGAGCAGGTATTGTACAGCCTGTGATTTTCAAGAACCAGTTACCGTTCATTCTTTGAGCAGTGATGGCCCATGATTAATTCCAGGATGATTCTGTAGACTCGGTTACTGAGATGCAGTGAGACTGCTGTGCAAATATAACATTTTTCCAGTGAAATAGGTGAGTTCTCTAATATAATCAGCAGCCTGCTTAATTCCCAGACATTAAACTAATTGGATCGTCCAGATACAACAATCTTTTGTATTCTTAGAAATAACTGTGGAATTACAACTTTCCCATAGGTTTAATAGTAACTCTCCACCCTCTCCCTCCATTAAAAGAATTCAATCTAATTTCAGAAGATAACCTTGAGAGAATGAGGAAGGTATAGGTTTTACCTCTATCTTAATAAAAGTCTGATATGAAGGTTTAATTAAGAGAGAGAAAATAACTAGGCATGAACACAGGATTTAAAGCAAAATAGACCTCAAATAAGCGAAGTAAGAATCACAAATGTGATTCTTAAGGACTCCCTGCTGAGACAGAGTAGAGTTTCTCACTGAAGCTTGAGATAAGATCTGTCATAGCTGTTTTCCAGATGACAATTCTTATCCCCCCTTTTCCCTTTTTTGGTCTTGGCTTACAAGGCTAAGTTTTTTTTTTCCAACTTATTTCTTTTTTGAGCTTCATGCCACTTTTCTCATGGTGTTGTGTTACTAAGGTTTTGCTGTTGGGTATTTTTGTTGTAAGAGTTTTAAACACCTGACATTCCCACTGATCCATCTCATGGGCTTCTCATTGCATTAGAGTAAGCAAGGGAGAAGCTGCTAAATCAGTGGTTACCCTTCTGTGTTCTGCTAGGGGCCCAATGTTTCCTGTAAACTGTCCTACCAAAGCAAAAAGTAGAGGGATATAAAGAATGGAGAAACTCAAGTTGCCTGACCTGATAATACCTGTCTTCTCTGATGACCTTGGAGTGTGCTTATTTCTTTATGCATGCATGTATTAAACCTCTCCCACCCTGATAAGTTTAACTGTACAAATCTCTGAAAAAAAAATATTTTAGTAAGTATATTTCACTCAAGGGATTTCAGAGCTCAGAAAGTGAAATCCAGCTATCTTGTTTATTCATAGATGCATCCTTCCCTTGATCTTCTCAGGTTCTGGCGGTAGGGCTTACTGAAGGAGTCCTAGGAAAAATTCTGTCTCCCTTCATGTGACATTTCATGGAGATGGTCTTGAAGGTATGTGTATATAATTGTATGACTAGTCAACAATTAGTCCTTTTTTTGCAGAATTTTAGATTTAAGCTTGTAAAATCTCATGGTGTTAGGATACATTTACACCTTAATTCGAGTCTAACAGCATTAAAGTCACATCTTTGTCTGTACTACACTGAGACAATGAAAAGCTATTGTTGGGATTCTGACATGGTGCTATAATGATGCAAATATATTTTTCGGATTCCTAGATGATGCTACAAGAGATATAAATGCTAAAACATGCTTTAAATTTATCTTTGGCTGACAGACTAGTTTGAAAATGTGGTTGGCCACTGAAGGGGATGTTTCTCCCAAGATAGATTTATTTGTTCTAAGAAAGAAGTTTTAAAAGCCAGTGAAATATTCCCAGGATAATTCACACACAGCTGACTGAATAATTCATCATGAATAATGTATTTAGATTTTGCCTCTCTCTTCATAAGGAGATTAGGATATACTCAGATACATTCATTATTCAAACTAATACTGAGTTTTCTCATCCCCCCCATCCAAGGGTTTGATTCTGTCACCTTTACTCAACTTGAGTAGTGTTTTCTATGGGGAATCATGCTGATTCTAATGGCAGTTCCTGCACAGCATGGTACATCTGGACGCAAGTGAAAAGGTTACAAGCACTTGTGAATATTTGATGGTTGTACTTTGAAGCTCCTCTTGTATAGGATTGCTATGCAAATCCTGGGAGATACTTTTGTTAGCTCTTGTAACTAACCATCACAACCCCAATTTATTAAACATACAATTCAAATTTTGATTGCAGCTGAGAGGCAAGCTAACATCTTGCTTTCCATGAGCAGTGGAGCTTAACTTTGAACACTTTGCTGTTTACAGAAAGTGAACAAAAAAGATCAAGAGTAAAGGCTAAAAGAAATGTGCTCAAGTGTGCAATCATTCAGAATTTCTCTTGTTACCGGTGTTGCTTCTGGAAACTGCCCACAGGCAGTTTTTCAGCATTTAAAAAAAAATGCATTAATCACTTCTGTGCATTCCTGTTACCTGTGACTGCAGTTCTTTTGGGCAAGTATTTTTAACATAGACCTGGCCTTTGACTGGGCAGATGAGGCTCCCTTCTCAAATTCCAGCAACAGTGGCTAAAGGAAGAGCTAGAGGTGTGGACTGGGGTACACCTCCACTGCAGCGCGCTTTCACAGATGCTCTGCCGCTACTACTGCCACCTCACTTTGCTGAAGAAACTTAAGCCTGGTGGCTCTGTAGGCTGGTGTTTCCCACTCGGTGGCTAACTGTGCTCCCAGGTCACCTCCTGTTCCTCCCACACAGTTAATGCTTGAAAATCACTCTCAGCAACCATGTTTTGTTTGACAATTTTGTGTTTGATAGATACCTGTGGTGGGCTGAACTGAATATTTAGCCTTTTCGAAAGAAAAGTATAACTTGTTCCTAAAAATCATCTCTTCCAATGACTGGGTCAGAAAATCTCTCTTTGAACACTCTGCCAAGATTTCTCCTTCTTCTTGGGTCAAAACCAAGAGCTACCTCAGAGGGGAAGACTTTGGACTAAATATAGTCTGTATTCTTACATAAAAGTGTAAGAAGTTTTATGTAAGAAGATTATCCAATATTTTATACACCTACATTTTCTCTGTGTGGTGAAAATGAAAAGTTCTGTCAGTGTGAAGTATAAAACCTGTGATAAAGCCTTTGGTGCAAAGTGCTGTGCCTCCAACATGGGGATTGCAGTCTTCTGTATGATGGGCAAAGGGAAACTTATCAATAAATGTATTTGCAACAGATATTCTTGCAGTGTCTGCACCAGAAAGTGGTTGCCTGGTTCTATTAAAGTTCAAGCCAGACCGGAGTTGGCAGGTTTGGAGTACTTTGAACATGGTCCAACACTAATTTGATGGACAGGGCTGGAATAGGCAGTTTAGTCTGTGACAGTAAAACAAATACAAATAGTCTCCTGGCTCTCTGATGCTGTTTACGAGAGCATTAAAATGATTTTGCACTAATGATACACAGTTGTAGGGATTGCAGCACTATGTCATGAGGGTAATGCTGCTGATGCGGTGTGGATCTAGAGAGATCCAAACCAAAATGCCAGCAGAGCAACTGGCCTATATACAATGCCAGAAATGACATTCTAGCAAAATAGAGTCAAAAGTGTTGCTGCTGTACTTCTTAAAGGAGAGAAGATGAATGCAGGAAGCATGCCTTCACAACAGCTTTGTCTGATGCTTTAGTGATGTATTTGTTATTATATACGTGGTATACATAGACCTGGTTTTAAATCTCCTCTTTGTACCTTATTCCATATCAGGTTTCTTGTTTCTTGTGTTAATTCCTGTCACGTCTTCTATACAAAAGACCTCTTATAAGTCATGTTTAGGTTCAGGAGGACTTTATAGAGCACTTGCAGATTTACTAATTTGGCCTTGATAATACAATGTATTTTTAAAGAAAGTTTGAAGCTTGCTTTTCTGTAGCCACCACATTTTTTCCTTAAACAAAAGGCAACAAAACAATGTTCAGGAAGTACTTATGCATACATACATTTTGCATAATATTTATGCATACATACATTTTGCATAAATGCTGCCTCAGAAAGCAGAGAATTTTATATTTACCCTTTAGGCTTTTCTCTGTAATAATCCAGGTTCTTGTGTGACAGCAGTGTCCTTTTTCCTTTCCTTCTGCATTCAGTGGGAATGCAGAAGCCCTTGGTTTCTTTTTGCTCAGGACAGAAGTTGTGCTAACCTTGCAAATACAGTGAATGTCAAATCAGTACACTGCTGACTTGCCTAGCATCTGTCTTTGCAGCCTATTTATGCCATAGCTGTATGTTAAAGACCACCATAAACCACTTATGATTTGACCCATTGTGTGCAAACGAAGCAAAATCTGCAGATAACACAGACCATAATTCCAGATGTCAGTAGGTTGCAGATCACTCACTTTTAGTATTTTTAATGAAAGATGAACAATAAACACTCTTTTTTCTCATTAATGATCTACTTTTTATTCATATTAATAGAACCGGGACCTGCAAACTCATAAATATCAGTAGATGTTGTGATACTGGCCTTGCTGTGAGTGCTTTATGGGTTATAAATTACTTTAAATTATCATTAGACACGGGTTTCTGTGGAGCTGCACTGAAAAGTCCTCCCTCCCTCCCTTCTAGTTTTTAAAGGCATCACAAGAGTATAATGATGTTGAAAACTGGAATTGATGGAATTGAAAACTGTAAAATTGGAATTGATGTGTAACTTGGAGATTCAGATTTTGATATGTTTCCCTCTTGTGCCTTGTGCAAGAATTCTCTGGTTTTCTTGTTTCAAATGTTTAGTGTGATTTTAGTGGTTTGCTTTTCCCTGAAGACTGAATTTTTGAGAGTCTTTGCAAAGATTCTCAAAAACATGGTTGCTATGGACTGTGGAGAGGAGGTATGGAGTGGGGGAGACATTTAAATTGCTGTTACTGGAGCTCATTTATGTACCTGATCTATTCACTTCTCAAAACATCTGATTTGATCACTGATGTCCCTATGATGAACCAGCAAGGCAAAGATTAAATGATCACAGCATTAAAAATTATTATAAAGTTAAGGCATTCATAGGCTTTAGAAAATGAAATGTTCAGTTGGACGGGGATAAGAGATTTTAGAATTTAGGATTCCCTTTGTCTTTTTCTTCAGTGCTTCTGGGCACGTAATGAGTGTTCTGAATGTAACTTCACGCAGGTTCATCACTGGGGGGGAAATGCTAACAGGCATGATTAGTCATAGAGCCAGTGGAGTTTCAGGAAATTTGGCAACCCCACCATGACGAAAAAAAAGCAAGGTTTTAACTGAATTTTCTGAGCTAACCTAAAGCTTATTTACAGCGACATCACCCATCAAGAGATTACTCCTACTCCCCCCACTGCTTTTCTCTTAGGCAGACTGCCCCGTGCCAACTGGTGGCTTCATGGGGCTTTTCATGCTGTTCTAATCACTGTCCCCTGTGCAAAAGAGGAGGCAGCCAACAGCCCATGACGACACCTGCTTTTTTTGGGGCCAGCAGCAGAGATGAGAATTAACTCTGCAACAGCTTGGATTTTGTTGTTTCAAAACCCCAACTTCAGATGCATTAATGAAACTTTTCCTTCACCTAGAGGAAAAAAAGTCTGCTATTACCTAGGAGTGTTATTTTGAGTTCTGTGCTTCCTCACTGCTTGTAATTGCTTGGATTAAGAACAGTTCCCAGATTCCATCTCCTCTAGTTCACTTTGTTCCCAGGATTTACACTGCACTAGGTTGCTGCAGCTTGTATTCCCCTTGCTCTGTTCTCTCACCATGCATTAACCAATCACCAGGATTAATGCATTCCTGAAAGGTAAGGAGCAGAAGCCTGTCTCCTTGACAGCAGGGGACAAACTCATAATAAATACATAAAAATAAACATAAATAGTTAGAGCCAGCAGCAGATTGTGTTGGCAGTAAAGAAGAGTTTGCTTGATGGTTTATGGAAATGAAAGCTCTATCTTCTGCCTTCACTGCCATCATTATGAGAGCCCTTTTAATATGCTTTCTGAACATGATTATAATTTCTATAAACATAAAATATGCTGCTTTAACTCTAAGTTCCCTCCCCCAGATTAATGTCATTGAAAGTAATAGCAATTAAAATAAGAGGCTGTCCAGGCAAGTGCAAGTGCAGATTCAGATAACAATAGAGCATAAGTTCAGCAGCTAGTATGACACAGGCAAGAATACCATTTCTAACAGCCTTTCTCCACATCAGTTGCTGTTCCCTGGCACTTGGCTGGTGAGGGAAGTTACAAAATGTGTGGCCAACCAGGGTAGAAAATTGTTTTGAATAGGTCTTAGAGGCCCTTTTATCCCGTGGGACTTGACAGAGGTGATAGATCTGAAACTGCTGGAGGCTCAGTGCAGCAATATAACAGGGTACATGAATTATTGCAATATGGATTAAGTGCTATATACAGATATAAAATGACTGGCTGACTGTAATTGTTCAGCTAGAAATAAAGTAAGTAGAATGCTGTGTGCTAAGTTTCATCTCACTGTCTTAAATTATGCATCCATATGTCACAGAAACAAACCCAACATAATGGTGATATTGTCCATTGGACCATCAACCTCTGGGAACTTTCCAAACCTGACCACAGTAACATCCAGCTGTCTTATGTGCTAGACAAAATTATTTGCTGATCCCAGGTAAGCTCCGGAGGGACTAGTGGGACTTTTGACTTCTGTGAAGCAGAACATTTGGAAATTGTGAATGAAAGTTTTATGCTTGTAGACATTGCAGCTAGCCTTGCTCTTAGTTTGTAAATGTCAGCCCCAGCCCTCAGCTTCTCCAGGAGCTCTTCACGCTTCTCTGACAGCAGACAATGAGAGAATTGCTGGTGTAACTAGCTACCTTCCAGTTTCTGTGGCAAGTGGAATCCTGCAGACGTAGGTCTGCAGGACAATTCCCAATCCCCTCATGAAAGTTAGGTAAGTGTGACAAACATGTTGGAGAGGAAAAGGCTTCATTGGAATAAATTAGCTATCCGTGACTTTTAGGCCAGCTTCTTACCATGATGAGAAACTGAATGGCTTCTAGGCTCTGACCACTTCTGGAATAAAAACAGCTCAGAGCCAGAGGGAGGTAAAGTGAGGACTGAAATGACCTTATAGTGACTTTTCCTACACCTTCACCTACAGTGACAACATCTAAGAACTGGCAGAAGTTTTAGTTACAGTTTTAGCTTTTTATCTGTTTACTTGCAGCTCTCATTTCAAATGAGATGTTATTTTACACCTGTGATCTGAGAGAGAGCTTATGGTAGAGATTGCACTGAGTTAAATGAGCAGCCTTTCCCTTTTGCAGTCCTAGGGGCTTGCTCTTTGAACTGCTCTTTGTAAACAGAACATTCAGTTGAGAAAACAGGTTGCAGGAGTTTACTTTTCTCTGATGGTCCAGTTCCACTGTTAAATGGCCAAAGAATTTTTACAAATTTTTTTTGTAAAATGTAAATGTAAATGTTTGTTTATATAAAGAATATATATTCAGACTACCCTGTTGCTTGAAGGAATGTTGTTGTGGCAAACAATACAAAATAGGGCTGGCCTGTGACTGTCTTAAAATTATGAAGGTTAAGACAGTATCATAAGTGTACACAGGGAAATATATGCTCATCCTACCTCCTCTTTCTCCTATGTCAGGGTGCCACTCCTTTGATCCTGTTTTTAGTTGTTGTTTCTCACCTCCCCATGCCAAAATTGGTGGAGTTGCAATAAAGAAGCTTAAAGGCAGGGACACAAGCAGAAATTTGCCTGTCTTTGCTAAAGCCACTGGCAGCATGAACAAGCCGGTGCAGGAGCAAACCTCCTGAGGTGGGCTGTAATAACTTTCTTCAGAGAACAATGAAGACTTGGTAACTGCCTGGTCCTTTCTTTGCTCCAGGAACAGTGGAACCACATGCTGTCCCTTCCCTTGGGCAGATGGCGATTTGGATGATAATCTTGCAGTGAGTCCCTCCTGCTTAGTTTGTTCATGCTGTAACTGGAAAGTCTTTCCCATGTGCTTGTGCTGCTCTGACTTCCAAAGCTATGGGAAGAAGGACTGTATTGAGAACAAATTTAATCTAAAAACTTAAAAATAGCACTGGGAAGATAAACCTAGAATAGGTCCCTCCGTCTACCGTGTTCCCTGCTTAGCACTTCCTTTCACCCCGCAGCCCAACCCATCACTCCCATGTGGTGTTAGCGTCGCCATAGCATATGTTAGTTACTGGACCAGTGCCATTGGTAGCACATAGATTTTGCATATAACCCTTCTGATAAAATTCTGCATGGTTTCTTTGCTGTGACTCAGTCGAATCCTTCTTGTATGAGAAAGATGAAAGAGTGCATGAGAACAAATGACTAAAATATCTAAATCTTGTGATGTTCTCCAGGTACCTTGATTAAAAATACTTCCGATTTGGTGCTGTTGGTTGTATGTGAGCCAAAATGGCAGGTAAAAATCTTTATTTCTGGTAGATTTTTTAAGGTCACCTGTCATCTGAACACCAGCCACAAAAAAATTAGCATATTAAAAAGCTACCATTAATTCTTTTCATCCACCTTGAAATCTTCATTTGACTCCTGGTTTATTCCGTGAGTTCATGCAAGGTTACAAACTGGGACCTCAAAAATGCACCATTTCTCTGGCATTTCACGTACACAAGCTTCATGAACTTCACAACAGTCGTGGTCAAAAACCATTAGAGAAACCCAAAGTTTCTCTTGTTCTTTGTATTCTTCAGAATAAAGCTACATCAGGTATTTCTGGAAACAGCAGCTCTTGCAATTTCACTGAACTGCGAGAAAAATTGGAGTTGTGTGAGTTGTTCCCCTCCCCCCCCCCCCCGCCATGTATTATTTTAAAGCCTGTGAAGAAACAACAACTGAGAGAAGAGAGGCATATTCTGGAAGATAATTGCCACAAGAGCATACAAAACTCCTCTTTTTTGGCCCAGTAACTTGAACGTTTGAAGCGGATGGGTTGTAACTGCCCTCAAGCTCAGTGAAAGACACTTTGCTTTCTCAGGGGTACTTATTAAACTGGAGATTCATCTCTCTTGCTGTATGTGAAAAGCATGAAATAATTATGCAAACAAGTGAGGGAAAAGGGAATTACTGCTAATTTATCAGTGCACATGTGATACACAGCATGTGTCTTTCTCATTCACAAGAGAGCTTTTAGTCCTTTTAGAAACAAGGGAAAGATATAGGAATTTGCCTTGCAGGTCAGTGTGCAGGGGGTCTGAAGATCTGATAGACTGAAAGCTACTACCTGTGGCATATCTTGACAAAGAAACTCTGGAGCGAGCACATATATTGAGTTGCCTCTTCTTCAGCTGATGCCTTTGATGTTTTATGACAATTTTTAATGCTGATGCGGCAAAACAACCTCAGAATGTACAAAACCATAGCAACCGCTGCAGAAGGATATATCTGGAGATAAAATAATCCTTATCTCTTCTAATTTTACTCCATTTCTTCCCTCCCAAGACAACGACAGCAGTCCCTCTACAAGCAGGGTTTTTTTCTTTTTTTGGGATAGGATTGATTTGGAGTTTCAGAAGAGACTCCAGTGCAGCAATGTGGAACAGAGGGCACACGTGCTGAAACTTGATGTGATTTTGTTGGGGTAAGGGAGTGCCACTCAGTTTCTGGTGATTTTTTATGGAATTAGAAGATTTATGGGGCAGAAACCACTATTGCTAAGACTCTGCTGGGTGCTCCCCAGTACTGTTGGCAGAAGGACATGGAATTATGATGCCTAATTCTGGGCCACCAGAGCCAGGACCGTGGCCTATGCAGGGGCTATGCCGGTTTGGTGTCTTCAAAGAAACCTGGAGCCAGGTCTTAGGGGCTTTACTGATAAATATTCTCTTGAAAATTGGTATGTTTCTGTGGAAACTTTCAGTTTAGCAGAGCTGGCCTTTCTGAGGGAGCAAAATATCTGCTCTGACATTTCCTAACTGCTTTACTTGCAAGTGCAGCTAATGATGGTTTGTAAATCATTACTGTCAGGACTTGGTACATTAAATTGAATAAAATAATACACATTTCTTGCTTATCAACACCTTCAAAACATACAATCATGCCTCATTTTTGCTTTTTGAAGCAGGAAATGTACAAAGTAACTCCAAACTTCTCCTTGGGTAGAAAAAATTAATTTCAAGCGGTTAAAAGAAAATTAATTGTAATGAATATATGATCAGAAATTGGCAAATTCATTTTTACTTTTATTGTAAGACACTATTTTAGTTTACAGACTGAGTACTACAGGATTTTGGAAATAAATGAGTACCATAAGGATCCAAATGGAGAGGTCCATCCTTTCTGCTGCAAAAAAGCAGCAAAGGAGAAGACTTCAGTCAGAGAGCGCCAGGACTGGCACAAGGGATCAGCCCCAAGGTGAGCAGGAGCTGGCCAGCCCCGCTAGCTGCAGAGTTACTTTATTACAGAGCCTCCGTCAAATTCCTGGAATTGATTAGTTATTATCTCTAAGGAAAATAGCTGCGCAGAAAAAGGGAATGCAGGCAGTTTTTGAGTGGTGTAATTTCTCCTGTGATCTCTCCTCATGCTACAGATAGAACTGCTGCTGAACTAGTCGATACAATGACGTCACTCTCCATTGTCAGAAAGCCTTCAAAACCAAAGGAAACCCGCTCATGATTTCTCCACCTGCTTCCCCGAGTCCTGCATAAGAAGGCCAGGACACAGCAGTCTCCCCGGGCTCGCCGGCACCGGCAGTTCCTGCCCAAATCACAATTACTCTTTTTTGAAACAGGCCCCAGCTTAATAGAAAAGCAGGGCTTACTGTGCCCAAAACTGGAGGGAAAACCTGCCCAAAGACACCCATCCCCAGTCCTTCGCAGAAAAAGCTGCTCATTAAATCCCCGCCGCCCCCGCGCATCCCTCGCCGCCCTCCTCCCGCTCCGCCGGGGATGGNCCGCGGCGGGAAGGTAAGGGGGGTCCTGCCGGCGGCGGGGTCGGGGCAAGGGAGGGGAGCCGGGGCGGCTCTCGGGGGCGGGCACAGGGGCTTCTCCCTGATCACCTTCCCGGGCTCGNACCTTCAAAACATACAATCATGCCTCATTTTTGCTTTTTGAAGCAGGAAATGTACAAAGTAACTCCAAACTTCTCCTTGGGTAGAAAAAATTAATTTCAAGCGGTTAAAAGAAAATTAATTGTAATGAATATATGATCAGAAATTGGCAAATTCATTTTTACTTTTATTGTAAGACACTATTTTAGTTTACAGACTGAGTACTACAGGATTTTGGAAATAAATGAGTACCATAAGGATCCAAATGGAGAGGTCCATCCTTTCTGCTGCAAAAAAGCAGCAAAGGAGAAGACTTCAGTCAGAGAGCGCCAGGACTGGCACAAGGGATCAGCCCCAAGGTGAGCAGGAGCTGGCCAGCCCCGCTAGCTGCAGAGTTACTTTATTACAGAGCCTCCGTCAAATTCCTGGAATTGATTAGTTATTATCTCTAAGGAAAATAGCTGCGCAGAAAAAGGGAATGCAGGCAGTTTTTGAGTGGTGTAATTTCTCCTGTGATCTCTCCTCATGCTACAGATAGAACTGCTGCTGAACTAGTCGATACAATGACGTCACTCTCCATTGTCAGAAAGCCTTCAAAACCAAAGGAAACCCGCTCATGATTTCTCCACCTGCTTCCCCGAGTCCTGCATAAGAAGGCCAGGACACAGCAGTCTCCCCGGGCTCGCCGGCACCGGCAGTTCCTGCCCAAATCACAATTACTCTTTTTTGAAACAGGCCCCAGCTTAATAGAAAAGCAGGGCTTACTGTGCCCAAAACTGGAGGGAAAACCTGCCCAAAGACACCCATCCCCAGTCCTTCGCAGAAAAAGCTGCTCATTAAATCCCCGCCGCCCCCGCGCATCCCTCGCCGCCCTCCTCCCGCTCCGCCGGGGATGGCCGCGGATGAGGAGACACCTGGGTTTCCCTGGCAACAGGTGCCGCGGCGGCCGGGGGAGCCAGCCGGGAAAGCCGGGGTTTCCCCGCTCAGCTCCGCGCCGCTGGCGGCCCCGGCAGCGCCTCCGTGCCTTGCCCGGCCGTGCCGCCCCCGCCCCCGCGCCGCGGGGCAGCCCCCGCGCCGGCCCTGCGGCCCCC
>VWZG01006116.1:0-103467 GCA_013396735.1 Grallaria varia | reverse complement strand
AGCCCAGCGGTGAGCCCTGTTCCCCTGGGGCCGCGGCTCGCAGGCTTCCCCCTCGCTGCTCCCCGCCTCTGCCACCCTGCTTTGCCTGCCTGGAGCATCTCCCCTGCCCAGCCTCTGCCATCCCGCTGGGCTTCGCCGGCGGCCTCCTCGTGCCTGGGCGGTGTTTCCCATCCCCGCTGCTTCCCACCACGCCCCAACACCGCCCCGGCGTGCGCCTGGGCCGAGCGAGGCGGCATCTCCCCTTTCATCCGCTTCAGCCAGCCGAGGCTTGCGCGCTTCCCCCCTCATTTGCTCGCATTTCCATTTGTCCTTAGCGAAGGCTGGCAGGTCACCACCCTCGCCGATGCCTTTCCCCGTCATGGTCGACAGGGAGGTTGCGGCGCCCGGTCCGTGTGCTCCATCCTGGCGCCCGCCTGGCTGTCTGTCGGCTGTCCGGGGCTGTAGGTGTGGATGCCGTGCCGGGTAATCTCGGCTTCTGCTGCTGAGCGCAGACGCATCAGGTTGGGCACGGGTTTGCTCTGCTGAGGCTTTGTGGCTCCTGGACCAGAGCTGGCTCCCGCGTGGGCGGTGAGCTCATGTCTGTCTGTGTGTGCCCCCGTAGTCAGGCATGCCCGCGCTCCAAAGCTCTGTTCCCTTGGCGGGTTTCGAGTCCCGTACTAGAGGGGCATCCTCCGATATTCACTGCTGAGTGAGGTCAGACGGAGATGGGCAGTACTGTAAGGCTTGCCATGTGGTCGCCAAGTAACTCCTTTCCTACTTCTTTATTTTCGTCTTTCCGTGAATCCTAAAGCTAAAGCACAGGGAAGGGCAAAAGAGAACAATGGATGTCCTGGTACATATTATCAAAAAAGAAAAAAGAAGTCCCAAGCCCTTACAAATCCAAAAAGCATTAAAAAAAAATCTTTAAGAAAAGTTCTTAAAAAAATTATCTCCACTGAAAATTTGCTTATTTGTTTTGTAATGGTAATGCTTCAGTGATACTTGCTGCTAAGGTTAAATGTCAAATAGTCTTCCCATAAAATTTATCAAGAAAATGGGGCTGATTGATGACTTCACGCACTGATACAACAACAACACAGATAAAGATACAAAGTGACCTTGAATGTCAATTAACTGAAGGCTCTATCCATAATTTTTTATTGCACGCAAGATCTCTGGACTCTTCTGTGTCCCTGTGTTTCCTTTGTGTTGTGTTTGCAGAAAAAGAAAAGAATCACGAAGCTCTCTTAATTTTACTAAAAAAGAAAAGTTGTTTATAGTTCTGTAACCAGTGTGATATTTCCTGGTAATGTAACAACTCAGTTGAAAAAGGAAATAATGTGTTGCCTTGCATTGTTCCTCCAAATAACTTAGAGGGAGGTAACTTGATAAAAACATTTCTATCACACCCTCTGGTTAGTTAAGTGTAGCTGTTATGTTTCCAAAAATACAGTCCCTGAGTGTGCCTGAAATCTGCAATACAGAGGTCAGTTCTGTGTCATGCATAGCCTTTTCTGTCACAGATGTTCTGCCTTAAAATTTTCATGGACTTCTCCTCTGTCTATTTTTTAATTCACTCATAATTTTCCATTGTTCTATAAAGTAGATGCATGCCTATTAGCAGAGAGAGACAAGCCTGTAATCAGAAAGTAGCCAACAATAGTTGTTTGATGCCATAAAAATAAAAAATGTTCAACAGTTTGAAATAAGGGAAATTATCACTTTTTAATGGCTCCTGGCAAAGCTCCATAACTAACTTTCTTAAGAAATGTGTGCACTAAATAGTGAATAATGGACCAATACCTCTATAAACTCTCCTCTGAATTGCTTCTTTGCCTTACTTTTCAATTACTTATAATGTTTTGGCTTTCTAGCATTACTGATATTAAATCAGCTTGCTGACTTTGGGTATATCTTTACAAAGAGTGGCCAGGAATTGCACAAAGCCCAGGAGGAATGTCATGGGGTGGGGGTTGGGAGATCAGGGCCGTTATGCCTCAGGCACAGACATGGCTTACTCCTTCCCTCAGTCAAAAAAAGGAACTTCAGAGGCTTAAGCATACACTCGGATGGCTGCTAATGAGCCTCTTTTGTGTCTTCATACATTTCAAAATCTACATACCATATTTTAGTCTTGGGCCTTCTGGGCATTTGTGTCTAATTAGGCTGGAGGGCCTCCAGTTGAAGATCACCTGTGCTGCCTGGTGCCCAATTCTTTTATATGAATTTGGCAATAAAGCAGATTACCGTGGGTTTATGTGCAAGCAAATTAGGGACAGATGTAAGCATTCTTATAAGTCCTGTTCCTGCTTTCTTAGCATGAACCAAATTCCACCATCATCTGGTTCTTTCTACATAAAACAGGTAGTGTGCTGATTATAGCATATTTATAATTGGGGGTACTCTGTAAGATGCAAGACTTTTCAATACTTCATCTTCTCTTGCCTTTTTTCTTTTTTTCCAAATGACAAACAATACTGTTGCAAGAAAAGCTTCCAGATAGAAATAATGAAAAAGAACAGGACTCTGAGCAGAGCTATACATAGCACAGCAACAAATGTTTTAAGTTTGTTTATGTTACAGCCTAGAGGAGAATGGAGAAAACAGAGTACATAGTACATGAACTGGTGTTTTAACACTGTGAGTCATAGAACCATTGAATGGTTTGGGTTGGAAGAGACCTTAAAGATCAGCTAGTTCCAACCTCCTGCTATGGTCATGGACACCTTCCACAGGAACAGGCTTCTTCAGAACCCCATCCAACCTGGCCTTGAATGCCGCCAGTGATGGGGCATCCACAACTTCTCTGGGCAACCTGTTCCAGTGCCTCACCACCGCACAGTAAAGAATTTCTTCCTAACATCTAATCTAAATCTGCACTCTCTTAGCTTAAAACCATTCCCCCTCATTGTGTCTCTACATGGCCTTGTAAACGGTCCTTCTCCAACTTTCTTGTATCCCCTTTAGGTACTGGAATCCCAACTCTCTCAGTCTCTCTTGTAGGAGAGGTGTTTCAGTGCTTTGATCATCTTTGTGACCCTCTTCTGGACTCGCTCTAACAGATCCACATCCTTCTCATGTTAGGGACTGCAGAGCCGGATGCAGCAATCAAGGTGAGGTCTCATGAGAGCAGAGTAGAGGAGGAGAATCACCTTCCTCGACCTGCTGCCTGCACTTCTTTTGATCTTAATTCTTCAGATTGTTGTTCTCTTTATAAGATCCACTCTTAGGATACTATCCCTTGTTTTTTTTAAGCCAAAGCTTGAAGTGAAATTCCAATTCTAGTGCACTAGATGATGAAATCTACTGAACAATTATTTCATCTTAGATGTCAGTACAGCTGGATATGTATTCAAAGGTACTTGCCACCTTAAATGAACCTTAAAAACATTTAGAAATATTTGTCAAAGTGCCCTCCAAAATCCATCAGATTTCTTCACAGTTATAATTTTGGAATCAGTAACATTGTGTTTGAATACCAAATTTTCATTAGGAGGACTTAAGAATAACAGTCTCCTGATATCCAAACACTTGCTTAATATGAATTTTAGAGAATTTGCCTCAGGTCCCTCTATGACAGCTCTACAGAAATGTTCTGATGATGAGATGGTACGGAACAGAGCACCATGACAAGTGTCTTGAGCCTGTCAGGCTCCCAGATTTTTGCTTGTGATTGTGCAATTCGGTAAAGTTGGTTTTTGTTTCTTTGAAGAAAAAAAGATTACAGATGAAACACTAATACTTAATTCTTGCATTGAAATTGTAGGACATTAATAATGCAGTTCCACATTTTAGAATTCTCCAAAAATTCCATCACTTGGTGTTTGCAGGACTCAAAGCCATGGTAAACTCATTATTCCTAACATTGCATATATTATGGAAAACAAAAAAGACTCTGAGTATCAAATAGTGACAAATGTGTTCAGCCAACAGAAATAGGGAGCAGCTGTGCCTTTACAGGCAACGTTTATACTAAAGGAATTTCTTTCCTTTATGAAATATTGAGACAACTGGGACAAAATCGCATTTGAAATGTCTCTGCTTTCGTCTGTGGAATATGGAGCAGTAAGCAGAGAGGAGGCATTGCCTGGTGGCAAGATCAGCCAGAGAGGTGTGGTCCTGAATGCTTGTAAGGGGGCATAGTGGAATCTGTCCTGTTGAAGGTCCTGTGTTCCCTGCCTTCTCAGGGGAGGTGACATGGTGAGGGTCAGCCTGGCAATGCCTTTGGAGTCTCTGCTTGGTCTTTGTGGTCGGAGACTCTATCTATTTAGGAATACAGTTGTGCACTTTTATGTATCGTGCAGTCATTCATTTTCATAGAAAATAAAATGACCGCTCAATAATAGAATGTGCCTCCAGAAGAAGCTGAGCTACTTTTTGTGGGAAAACTAGCACTTTAAACCCCCTTTTTTCATCCTACAACATTCTAGAGATGAACAAAAATCTGCAAGCATTAGCCTTGAAAAGGAAACGTTTGACCCTGAAGGAGGAAAAGCAAATGATCTTGTGTTAGAGAGCAATCTTAGGAGATCTCAGAAACCACAAACCTGAGTTATGCTGTTCTTCACTAAGACGGTTTTCTAGTGAAGGGTTTCAGAATTATTTTGTATATCAGAATTGTGTTTCAAATTTAAAGGAGAGGCTAAATGCCTTAATAAGTTAGGAAGGCAGTAGCCTCATTTATCAAAAAGATAAGAGGAACCCAGATGACAGAATTATCAATATTTTGCAGAGAAACAAAACCTATGGTAGGATGAAGAACTGTGCTGCAATTAGTTAGTGGCTTTGTCTTTTGGTGCCAGAACACTAACCTCAGCTCTGAAAAAGTGTTTGGGGAAGAAATATTCTGAGAGACCCAGTCTGAACTTTATGTGATGGTGCAAATAAAATGCGAGTGGCATTTTGGGATTTTTGGGGTGTGTGAATGAAATTGGAGTAGGCCTCTGTGGCTTGGATCATTCTACTTTTTTCAGCACTTCCTGAGGTCATTGTAGCTGCAGTTTGGCTGTCATGTTCTTCCTTTAATTGGAAACTGTCCAAGGGGATGGTTGGCAAGCCTGTTTTTTGGAAGTCTGGACATTATCACGCTGCTTTGAGGCCTCTGCAGCATTAATAAACAATGAATAAACTTCCTGGCATTTCTTTAACAACATTATGGTTAAAGAACAATCCGTTTAAGCCTTCAGAGAGCAACTATTGCAGAAGAACAGAAAACACAGTCCACTGACATCTAGCAAATGACACTTTTCTGTGCTAAAGTAAAAAGGCTTTTTTGGATCTTTTCACAGCAGAGAGAATAGTCCTGGGACATAATATAAATAATAAACTACCGCTAATAAATATAGCTTTCCCATTGTAGAGCATTACACATACTGGTTAAGAATCTCTTTTCCTCACTTAATCTGCATATGATATTCATTGAATTTTGTATCCTGATCTTGAATTTATGTTTTGAGATCTTATCCTGAAAATGCCACTCAAGTTGCTATTCACTGTGTATGTCAGCTGGCCAGAGCCAAGAAAATGTCCCTTGCTTTAGTGGGGATGTACTTAACTTACCTTGGACCTAGTGCTGCAGGTAGAATTGCTCTGCTGTGTAACAGGACCATTATAAAGCATGTTCTGTGGAAACCTGCCATGTGGGGGTGCCGAAGGGTGAGCCAGGAGTCCGTCTAGTCTATGTTGCTACTACCTGAGGAGCTGAGAGGCATTGCCTGTAAGAAGTCCCCATCTCTGCCATGAGCCTTTGGTCAGCAGCTTCTCACAGGTGAATTTCTCCACGGCAGAGAACAGAACTCTGGGGGATGCACGTAAGCATTTTCCTTGGCGTGTAGTTCTGTGTTGAGCATGTATTGAGTGTCATGGTAGCTGTAGTCAGCAATACCACAGCTTCTTCTGTCCTACAGTGCATCTCTCTGTGGCATGCAGAGCACTAATGAGTAGCTAATTAGGCATAAGTGATCATGATTTTATTCTCTTTTCCTGTAATAAATATATTCAAGTCCTTATTCTCACTGGTTTATGAAAATGACCAATTTCATAGTGCTGAAAACAAATTCCAAGGCAAAGAAAAAAAAGGGAATACTTTTTTTTTTTTTTTCTGTCTAAGAATGTTAAACTCGATGAGCAAAAAGACAAAGAAAACCCAACAAAGAGAAATTATTACTATGGACATCGCCAAGTGAGATGGTAGGGGTGTGAAAGTTCTATAAAATAAAAATTAAGTACTTCAGGAAGTTGATAAAGGCACACAAAAATCTCAGTGGTGAATAGAATTATGGATGAAATACCTTTTTTTTTTTTTTTTTTAATTTTAAAGATGCATAGTAAGAACAAAAGGAGTCTGAACAAAAGAGTGGGCTGTTGTTGGGTGAAAAATGTCCATTAGAATTAGAGCTAAGTATTCATTGAATTTCTTCTCTTTGTGACGTGGCAGTAAAGGACAGCAAAGTACCAAGACTGTACCTGGGCTGATGGTGATGATGAAGCATATAACACCCTCCTCCACCTTTGCTGTGCTGCTCTATGAACTGCTGTTGTGCTACTGTGTCAGCTCTTACTGTCAGGCTTTTTAAACAGCTGGACCTGACGACTAATACCCAGAAGTTTTTACAGAATTCACTGGAGTTCTGTGGGTTATGAAGCTTGAATTTTTCAGTATACTTTGAAACACAAAGAAATTACAGTGAACTTGGGAATTTGTCACCAATGCTTTCAAAAGGAATCTTCTGGATAATTGGAAGCCTATCAATTTGGCTGTGGTCCTGGAAAATGTGAAAGAAATTCTCCTATTACATTTAAGCTTCCTATCATTCTTTAAGACTAGTCACCCGTGATTTTTGGAAAAGAGATTTTATGAACCTGACTCTTTATTCCTTTCTTTATTCTCTTTTTTGAGAGATAACAAATACAGTTTGATCAATGCCATTGTGTTGAAGTAATATATAATGCACTTCTGTGAGGCATGATTTTTTGATCAAGTGACTAGACTGAAATGAAATCAATTTGATGCTTCTTAAATGGACTAAAAGCTGGCAGACAGGCTATGAAACATGACTGTAAATGGGGAATCCTCACTGAGTATGTGCCTTTCTGTTGGATCCTATAAAAATTGGTTATTAGCAGTGACTATTTAGCACTTTATTGATGACTTAGATGGCAAAATATTGGTTTTCCACAGGACTATGGCAAATTTAAGAGGATAGCTATCTGGCGCAAAGTGATCTGTCAGTGTTAGGGAAGTGGGTGTGATCTGTAGTGTACCACAAATGAGATTTTAGCGAGCTGCTGTGGTTCTTGGAAGAGTAATGGCAGTACCTGGGTAAGGGTAGAGAAATAATTTGCACATGTACATTGTACTGATTTTAAGGAGGAAAGGGGTTACATAATGTCATGACAATAAAGTACTTGGAAAAATGGGATGCCAAGGTCACTATCTGCTGGATTTATCAAGGAGAGGTGGCCCAGTATTGCTTGCTCTGTTTAAATACCAGCGCTGGCTCATGGTGAGCGAAGGCATTCTTCAGTGTAGCAAACACAAGCATAACAGAACGCATTGTCTGGAAAGTAAAGTGGACCTAAGCAAAGTTTGCATTTGAAACAATGAGACGAATTTATTATTAGAATAATAATAACACTACCAACATTATGTGAAAATAAGTTTTCGTTAAGAAGGGATGTGATTCTGGGAAGACTTGTGTTCCAGATCTGAACTCTTAGAGAACTCCTGTTTTGAAAGGAAATATTATCTTAAATTCAGGGTTTTTTTGTGTGCAACTTATGACCATTTCCAAGAGGACCATGGTGCTCTCTCTCCACATGCTTATTTGCTTAGAGAACTTTGAAGATTTATTCAGGCCTCTTAATGTGGATGAAACTTCTTGCTCTACTCACATTTCGTGTTAAAGAATTGGTTAAAGTTTTTATTATCAGGAATGAAAGCAGGGAAAGTCATGTATCTACTTTAGAACTTATACTCCTATACTCCTGTTGCTCTCTTACCATGTTACTTGAGACTTCCTAAATTGCCAAGACAAAGAGACCATGAATTTGACTTGTTTATTCCTTCTGTTCTCTGATGCAGCTGGTTTTGACCTGTGATTAGAGCACCTAAATGTAGTGCTCAGCTCAGGCAAGGTTTCTGAATTGGCTAAAGGCAGTAAGGGGCTACGAGGAAATTTTTGCACTGGGCTACATGAGATTTATGTACAGCTCTTGACAGAGGTTGTACCAAGACCCTGGTATAGAGTTTTCATGTGACTGTGTATATATTGCTTCTATTTGAAAGAATTTTGTGGCTCTCTGCAGAGCTGTGATTGGTTAAGGTTATACTGGAATTTCTTAATGTTGAAATGGTGTGTGGCAGAAAGCAAAAACAACTTTAGTTGTTGTATAGTATTACAGTATTATAGCTTAGACATCATGGTCAGCCCAAGGGGTCTCAGATGCACGGAAACAGGTCCTGCTCCATACTCCCAAGAATCAGAAAAATTTAGAAGTTTGTCTTTAGGAAGTCCATCGCATTTTAGTACAGCCCTGAGTATCTGTCCAGTTTTTGCTTATGCTACTTCCTATTGACAGGGGTCTGAATGTAAGGTATGAAAAAGTTCTGTATCTGCAACAGTTAATGTTCACCTGTATGTTTTTAACCTTTTTGCTAAAGCAAGGAAAAGTGCTATTCAGTTGAATCCTGGTATTTAATATAAAATTAGTCAAATTAGTAATCGTATGTACCATTTCTCTATCACTTTCGCCTGCTGGAACAATTTATCCTTCCATCCTACTAAAATTGAAAATAATGACGTTGCCTTGCTTTGCAGAGGACTTAGAAATTACGTGCCCAGATCACCTAGAAACAGAGCCAGGAGTAGTATCTGTGAGTCTCAAGCTGCTCTTTTATCCACTGGACCATGTGTATGACTCCATTAAATACAAAATTTGATAAATACCCAAGTGCAAATGAATAACTAAATTTCAGGTCTTGCTGTAAGAATATACTAAGAATGTTTTTAAAAACGCTGAGGATAAATTATTTTTCACATAGGTTATTTTATTATTATTTTTTAAAATATAAACAGAAATTTTGACCCTCCATGCTTGTTCTCAAGATCAAATTTACATTTTTTTTCCTGTGACCATAAAAATACTTATTTCCTCCCCATTCCAGTTACTGCATTGAAAGCCTACCCTTTGTTCAAGTTCAATTTCTATCTTCACTTTACCTGTGGTAGCAGCCTACAACATGCACAGTCTATATTCTCCAGCAACAGTTACACATTGGAACTGTTTGTAACATCAGTAGAACTACGTCTTCCTCCTCTTTGAGGTCATGCCTTTAAATGATAATTTCTCCCCAATTTTTGCCACAAATTGAATTTCTTGTAAGAGCTGATAATTTCCCAACAGGCCTAAAAGGAACATCCCGTTGCTTTCTTTCCCCCCACCTCTCCCCAGTTTGCCCTGAGCTGTGCCCTCCTGTTTTACAGCTGGATTGAAGGTGCTTCTGCTAAAGGGCTGTCTGTTGTTCAATTGGGACTTAGTGCAATGTTCTCTTAGTCTTCTGTCTAGGTCTTGTACTGTTACAGTCTACAAATTACCACTCTCATCTCTTTTTGCCTTGCTCTATCTTGCCAAAAGAATGAGCGTGGCTGCCTCATGTGTAGCCAGGACCATCAGTTTCCTCACTGAGAAAATGAGAGTCCTCCTGCTGGAGATGTGTCTGTATTCCAGTGACCTGCCCACCAGTAGATATTGCAAATGCACCTGAGAGAACTTCTGTTCACCTCTCTGCTATCTCTGATCAGAACATTTTGACTATTAAAACATCTGTATAAAAGATACTGACTGCTGAATGAGCAACTTTGATGGAGAAGAAACACATACCATTGTCCTAGGCATACATGCCAAGAGAGAAATACTAATTAAGAGCTTTCTGGTTGCAGTCTAGCACCCAGCCTTAGGTGCATGAGTATTTTGTTTGACTAGTAGCTATTTATGGATGATTCCTAAACACAGGCACTGAAAGGATTAGCAAGATGTATGGTATGTGATACTTTGCCCTTTCCACAAACAACAGGGTCACAGCCCTGAAGAGCTGCAGTGAGGTCATAAAAATATTCTTTTTTTTCCATGCTTTAAAGATCAGTACTATTTGTCATGGAGCAAAGTGGCATGGAAGTTGAACTTCTGTTCCCACAATTGTATTTAAGAAGTGCTCATGAATCTTGACAGACTTATGAGTGATTGTAAGCAGCTGTATGAAAACAATAGGGCTGCTCTGGCCATGGGACATGGGTGGGCCCCACCTTCAGTGTATCTGTGCTGATGAAGTCTTGTGTGGCAGGTAGAATATGTCAGGGCAGAGCCCTGGGAGCTGGGGCAATCTTACTGGAGCATGTTTGAGATTCAGTTCCAGCTGTTCCTCAGCTGCTCAAATACTTTATCTGAAAAAATGTATTAAATAAAGTGCATTGTGGTTTGTTTGGTTTTTTTGTGGGGGTTTTTGTTTGTTTGTTTGTTTGTTTGTTTGTTTGAAGAAGCTGAACTGTGTCATCCCATGGTGCAAACTGACACCTAACAACACGCTGGCTGTCATAGCTTTAACCCCAACTCACTTTCTTAGCTTGGGGAGCCATATGTTGCCAGCTCAAGGCTGGTTCACAGAGGTGTAAATACAGATGCGTCCACGCGCACTTATAGTCATATATGTTTATAGCTAAATGTCACATTAACATGAATATAATATAATTAACAGAGGAAAAGATAATTCCTGGAGAAGTTGTCTAGGAATGATGGTCTTCCATGGCCAAGAGCAGAAAAGCTTACAAAGGGATGAATTTTCTTGATACTAAGACCTTATTTCTTAAAATATGAAGAAAAGATATAGAAATGGAGAAGCAGGATATAAAAAAAGTGATTGTTGATGGTGGTATGTCAGGATAGACTGATAAAGGGAAGAAGTAATTTACTGTCCACTTACAAATTGCAGAGGGAAAGAAATAGCTATCCTCCATGGCCTGATAAGGCAAAGACCCTTTTCTGTCTGTAATTAACTAAAAATCTACTGCTGTTTTGTGATTCCATGTAACTGAATCAAAATCAGTAAAACGTTTTGCTTCCTTCTTTTAAATGCAATTGCCTGTGGATAGAAAATGTTTCCTGATGTCTCCTAAATTCTTTAAGTGATGTTTCTGTGAGTATATGAAGATGTATTCTGCACAAAGGAATACTGTAGTCTGAAATCTGTGTTTTGGAATTGTGTTGGCTGATAAATTTTGTTATAAGGCATGAGATGCTAAATAGTTACATTGAAAAGAGTTTAAATTTGATTATTATGTTATTAAATTACATATGTGTAATTTTTAAGGAAATAGCGTGTGGATCTGTAGTTAATTGAGAAGATACTAGTTCTATAAAAAAACCCAAAAAACCAAGTTCTGGAAATATATTACTTAGGGCTAAAAAGCTGTTTATATCCAAAATCTTTCATATCCCACAAATATTAAGTGCAGCATGCTCTGTCTATGAAGATCTTTTGCGGCTTACTGTTTGATCTGAATACCATGTAATAAAAAGTTCCACTGAGATGAAATTTTGTGTAATTGAAAACCCAAATGAAGAAGATGCCTAGTAGGGAAGGAATAAAATGCACAAGCTATAAATATGGACATGCTGAAGTTATTATATGAGGTGCTTTTTATTCTACAAGCTGGAATGCTAGTTTTAAAGAAGAAACTACGAAAAATGGAAAGGAGTTACAACCAGTGTCACACTCGATAGGTCTGTGTGACAAAAGGCAGATGAAAGAAAAGGTGCGATCACAAAAGAGGTACTTTTGCAAGAAAAAAGGAGGCTCTTACCAGACTACAAGTAAAACTCAAATGTGGTGAATAGTTACTGGCCTTGAGAAATTAGGTACTTTAAGCAGTGAAGGGAATTTCATAGTCCAACAGTACTGCATAGGTGGGAAAGATTGTATCCTATTTATTGCATTTTAATTTCTGTATCAGTCGAGGTATGTAATTTTCAGAAAAAGAGGTGTAATCTGATTATCTGGTAATTCAGACATCCCATTTTGATGTTTAATTTGCAAACGTTCATGACCTAGAACATTTCACTAAGCAGCTGATAGTGTGAGGAAGAGTTAAAGCTGTGGGTTCAGCCTCCTGCTCTACAGGGAGTGTGTTGGTAGAAGCAGCTGCTAAAGAGAAAGACAGATCTGGAAGTTGGGCTCCTGCTACATCAGCTTGGAACGAAATCAATATGTGGGTGAGACAGGATTGTCATCCTCCTTGTTCTTCAAGGAGATACAAGGTTTTGATGAGTGGAATTGTTAAACTATATCTGAGCAGCACTACCCAGGGACATGTTACTTTGTATCCTCAGGTCTCCAGGGGGAACTACAAGACAACAGGATTAACTGTCAGAGTGGATTCGCTCTGCTGACGGAAACTCTTGTCTACATGATTGGAATGGATAATTGATGGAAGATCAGATCATGTAGACTTCTGGACCAGATTAGTTTTTCACTTTTTTTTTTTTTTTTTTTTTCCCCCTTATTACAGCCTTTGTCATGAAAATGAATATAGTTTATGCCCTTTTCTGGTCTCCTGACAGTCATTACACTGGAAATGTTATCACTGTTGATTTTTCCATTTTTTACATTCCTAAGGCCAATATAATTATTTTCTCATAATAAATTCTCTGTTTTAGAGTCTTTATAAAAACAAAAATTACCGTCGGTGGAGTTTGATAAGAAATCATACGCTTCCCTGACAAGATAAAGGTGGTATTTTTTAAAGAAATAATTGGTTATCTTCAGATGCCATTTTCTTTAATACCTAGCTTTAATAGTTGGCTATACTTAAGAAAAAGTAGTGATCAGGACTTTCTGTGGACACTGAGAAGGGAAGGAACTGTATTTCTCTACTCTGAATTTCATGCCGAAAGAGATCCAGGGATTCTTGCATCTGAGTCTGTGTTGCTAGAAAGTCATCTAGATTTGATTCACCAGTGGCAAGTGATGGAGGATCTAATATAAGCTTTTGGAGAGCAATCCAGTGACTACTTACCAAGGGCACACCAATGAAATTGAAAATAACGAATAACTTTCTATTTGTGGCATGAGTTGTCTGTCACAGGCATGGAGCCTTAAAAAAAAAATCTTAAGAATTCAAAATCTTTAGAAAGGGATAGTAGGATCAAAGAGGAGTTAATACACAGATGTCCTTTGGCTTCTGCTGCACTGGATTTCTCATTTCATAAGCTCTCATTGTCCAAACCATGTGCCTTATTTCTAGACTGAAACTATCTAGTTTTAATTTCCAGATTCTGCATTTTTACAATCTATTTGTATTTTATTTATTCACATCAAAGTAATGAGCAGGGATGTCTGTTTTTGGTGTATGCATGGTTTGTAGGAGGCACAGATTTGTTTTGATTAGGTCATTCAGCACCTTCAGTTTCCATCACAGTCAGGGCCAGAGGGATTAAAACTCACACAGAATTCTTAATTGTCTGTAATTGCTAAATAATAGGATAAAGCTGTACACCAAAGATCAGCAACAGTTCCTTTTCTTCTGTACCTCAGGTACCTGATGATAACAAATGCCCTTGAAACAAAGTTAGACTGAGAAATACAGCAGTGGGCGTTGTGTGTTGGTACATGTGTGCTCCTGGAGCTTACTGGTATCCCGTTAATTGTTGCTGAGTTATATAATGTCTATATAATACATCTCCCATTTTTATCATAACATCTTCTGAACACCTATGGTGACATTAGTTTTGACACTGCCCTTGCAACAAATTGGCTTGTGCTTTCAATTTCATGCCCATTAAAAACAAGCCTTAAAATGGGCTGCCCCCTTTTGGGGACAATCAGACTTTGTTTCAGTGGTTTCAAAAAGCAATCACAAGGAGAATTACCAATAAACTAGAGAATCCTGAGAAGAGCAAGCTGCTGCAGTGCAGAACATAATTCATAGAAAGCATTTGACAAGAGCATTTTTGATGATTCATTCTCCTGACTCAGATGGCAGAGAGAACCAGACATGGGAACAGTGTATCTTTGCAATAAAAGAATGAGAGATTGCAGGGGCACACTTGTTGTGATGACCCTGGAAATGATAGCAGGTTATTCTGGTGGCCATTCTGAGCCGGGTTGTGATGGGTCAGGGAGACAGCACAGTCAGTAAATTTATGAATACAATATAAATTATTAAAGGATGTGGGGAAAATGTCTAGCCAAGTATAGCTGATGACTTTTCTTATAAGTTTGTCTGGTAAGGGTAATTTCACATGCTGTAGGGCATGCAATATTGTGACATCCTAATTTTTTTCATAAATTACTCTGTGAGATGGGTGCAGTTTTGCACAAGGTTGTTTTCATAGTGTTGTGTCTTGTATTTTCATTACCCTGTGACTAACTACTGGTGAGGTCTGCCTGAAGCTTTATGCATTGCTGAGCTGCAGTAAAATTTCTCCACCCCATGGGCACTCCACTATCTGACATTGTGGTTGTTTTAAAGAGATTTTTTCTTGTACAGGGACTCGAAGTTGGGCCTCCCTTGTCTGGCAGCATCTCTCGTGAAGCTTGTTGGATTTCAGTAGGTTGGTGATGCCTGCCTCTTTTTGAATTTAGCTGAGGGCAGCCTGCACATATAAGAGTATTGGGGCAGAAGTGCCAGTGTTCAGACAATCCTGTTTTTCAGGGAATCCAACTTAAAATGAGGAACACAGAACTACTGTAGCTCTTGGTAACTGGTTTAAAACTAACTCATCATCTCATCATCATCATCATGGCTAGACTTTGCAACTGAAGATTTGGGAAGGGCTCTACCCGCACTTGCTGCAAGCGCGCTGATGGCTAAAGAGGCCAATGTGAGATAGGCAAGTCCGGTTGCAAAAGGCACAGCAGAAAGTCTCCATAGGCGGTGTTGGTGAGGCACGGTTCTTTCTGCATTGTCTTTTCTCCTCCCTTCAAAAGAATTGCTATGCAGTGCAGTCTTGCCAGGAAGGACCCTAGTTTGGATTTTTTGACTTGAATTGGGGTGGGAGGGAAAACCATGTGCCTTGTGCCTGAGTTTGCAAATCTCACACCCGGTGTAGTCCAACCCGATGTGCCTGACAGCCCCCTGCACACCACAAGTACATCTCTAGTGACCTGCTGAGTTGGAGACTGTAAGTATTCCAGAAACAGAAGGATCCATTTTTGGGGGGCAGTCATAGCCACACTTGCAGAAGCCTTTTTGCTGCTGAGGAGACCTTCAGTACAAGGGTGACCAGTTGTGGGATGCACAAGTGTCTGTGGTAGCTGCGCTCAGGAGCTGGGCAAGAAGTGGTAAGAGGTGCTGTGTGAGAACATTTTCCACTGAGCCCCAGCTTTCCTGCACTCTTGGTCCTGCCAAGGATCTGTGGTGGTTCCTGTGTGTGCCTGGGCTGCTGATCGGGGCCACCTGCAGCTTGACTGTGCTG
Organism: Grallaria varia; assembly: GCA_013396735.1. NCBI lineage: Eukaryota > Metazoa > Chordata > Aves > Passeriformes > Formicariidae > Grallaria > Grallaria varia. The sequence continues at coordinate 88,017 of VWZG01006116.1, read as the reverse complement.
TGGGTGCGCACAAGCTCTGGCCAAGTGACCCGGTGACATGATGGCAGGTGTCCAGCCCTGCCACTGGAAGGAGGTGAGGGCTTGCTTGACGTGGTCAGCCAGCACCAGTGTTGTGGACAGACACTTCAGATGCAAATGCACGGTGCCAATGCTTTTTCTGGCTATTGCCTTTTTGCACTGGCCTTCAGAGGATGGTTCAGGTTTATTTTTGACCAATGAAGCATGGAAAGGTCCTTGAAACCCAGGGAGAGTGAAGGGAAATGGGCAGACACAGGTTCCTTGTTGTTTTCACTGCTGCCTCTGTGCAGTTATGCATACTAACTTCACAAATGCCTGGCAGTATGTAAACTTTACATCGTCTTTCTTTGAAAGTTGGCTTAACCTGGCTGGGGAGTCTTCCGCAAGACTATATGAGTCACAAAAAGTAGCAATATGCTAAGTTAAATACAGTAAATGATTTATCTCCTCTCCCTCTGGTTTGTGTTTTGAAATGTACGCTGCACGGTTTGATAGCTTCCTACCACTGCTGCCAGGCCACCTGTCCCGCACCGCGTCCAAGTCTTTGTCTCCAAAAATACCATTGCAGCTCAGACAAACAGCTTGGCAGCCATGCCAGGGAAGACCTTCAAAATGACGATCTCGTATCGCCACAGTGGGAGAGAAAGATACATTACATGTCTGACCCAACACTTCAGAACAGCAGAGCCGTGTCTGAAACATATGGAGTGAGTTGATCAGCCTCTGCAAACAGGCATTGTGTGGCATCCCAACAGTTAACATAGTACTAGTGCTGTCTGTGATATAGTCTGAATTTTTTTTTAATCAGTGACTCAAGTTATTTGCATTGGTGAATTAGGCCTTTATCCCTGCCTACAAATCCTGGAGTGAGTCCAGTGAAGGGCAACAAAGCTGGTGAAGGAACTTGAGGACATGTCCTATGAGGAGCAGCTGAGGGAGCTGCTGTTGTTTAGCTTTTAGAAAAGGGGGCTGAAGGGACATCTCACTCTCTACAACTACCTTAAGGGAGGTTGTATTCAGGTGGGAGTTGGAGTCTTCTCCAGGTAACAAATGACAGGATGAGAGGAAGTGGCTTCAAGTTGCATTAGGGGAGGTTTAAATTAGGTATTAGGACAGGGTTGTAACACATTGCAAAGGGCAGCCAAGGGAAGTGGTAGTGTCCACGGAAGTGTTCAAATAACATGTGGATATGGCACTGGAAGACTTGTTCTAATGGTGAAAATGATGGTGGTGCTGGGTTGACAGTTGGACTTGCTCTAAAAGGTCTTTTCCAGCCAAGACAGTTTTATGATTCTGTGAAACCCTTTCCTTTTTCTCTGCTTACTTCTTCTGTTTCGCCTGTTAGTGAAGGTATTGTAAGTATGTAAGGAATGCCATGTGGTGTCTGCAAACAGATACTTGAGTTTTCAAAGAAATAGGTTAAACATAAACAGGCAATGAAGTGGGTGACCCACTGAGATTTAGGTTTCCAAAAACAGTAGGGTTGCCTCCATGCTTATATTGCTGTTAGTTTGGTTTATACAGACTTGGCACATATGTTTCCATGCCAAGCTAGCTAGCAAGCAGTCCAGAAGATGGCAGGGAAGCCCGTGCTGGCAGCACCCTCACTGGTTAGGACTGCTAGTGCTGAGCTCTTGGGTGCCGTGGTAGTGGTGACCCACATGCTGAGCTCACCCCATGTGAGCTGGCATCACAGTCACTGAGACTGTGGGCGCTCATCTGATGTTGGACAGCAAAGGGAGAGTGAGAAAATGGAGTTGCAGTCACTTCGTATGTTTTTGCTGTATAGTTGGATATAGCTGAGCTTTTTTTCACAGGGCTGCAGGGTGAAAAAATCCAAGGGGGATGCCGCTCCTGCAAAGCATCCTTGTCCCTGGCAGCAGCATCTTCTGTTGTGCAGTGGAGGGACTTCAGGGATGACACCTCCTCACTGCTGGGCTCTGCAGAAGGCACTACTTTGCACATCTTCATGATGGGCTGTCCAATATCCTCTGGGTCAAGGCCAGTATTGGTTGCGAGAGAGATGTGGCAAAGACACTTTGTAAGTGCAGGACATTCAAGGGGACAACGTGAGGGATGTAAAATACCTCAAGTGTCTGCCTACGTGCAGATAGAATAAAGAAGCATGTCTGTTTAAACACAAGGTGTGAGTTGCTTGTTTGGTTTTAAGAAACTTTCCATCCTCCTATTGAAAGAAGCCCTAGGGGTGAAAGGAGTGCAGTTGTGAGCTTAATATTGTTGGCATCTGTTTCTACCAAGGTTACATAATTGCTGTTTTCCTGGGGAATGAAATCATGGAAATAAAAAACTAAATTCACCAGAGCATAAGCAGGCACAATTTTGATTTCAGGCACCTGTCTGTGCCAGTATTTAATTTGGCACAGGAAATGTAGCATCAAAACGAATATGAACAAGTAGCACAGAAATAATGGCACTACTGGCATTCAGACACAAAGATGTGAGAACAAACACATCCCTCCCCAGCATGGGAAACCTCCCAGTACAAAGTGCGTAGAGGGGGATGAGGTCAATGGCAGGAGCAGGCAAGGAGAATCCTGTGCAGCAGGAATGGTGGGTTGGTTGGAAAAGATGCTTATGGAATCCCAATAAACCATATCTTAAATGAATTGTATGGAGAGAAGGGCAAGCTGCAACCAAATAAGAGAAGCTGAAAGGCTGTAATGCCTTTCCTCGGTCTTGCCTTAGTAATTATCTCTTGTTTGCAGAGCTTCCATTAATTGGAATGCATTTCCTAATGAAATTAGGCTGGCAGCCAGTATTCAAGTCTTTTTACTGCTAGGGAAAATTTGTTCCTTGAACAACTCAGCCATTGATTTTTATTTGTGTTTTCATTCATCATGAGACTGTTACGTGCCAAAAATTCCACACTCTGTCATACTGCCTTGGACAGTCTGAGTTATTTGATTTATTCCCTTGCTCCTGTGTCTGAAAACCAGAATTCTACAGTAGTGCCCCATTTGTAGTTACTTTGTTGTATGGTTTTCACACATCCTCCTTCTGCTTTTTAAACAATTTGCCTTCCTTTTAACTACCTATCTGTTAGGACAGCATGAAATCCATGGCAGTGCAAAGGCACTAAGCATCCAAAATTTAAAAAAAAGTGTTTAAAAAATAGGTTACAGTGACATTTTTATTGTGAGATTTCTAAATTTTAAGGGATTTTCAAACTTTTTTCTTGTTCATGGGCAGCATAGGAACCGGACTGTGCAGAAGAGCACATTTTGAAGAGAGATCTTTGACAATGTGTAGCTGGCAACGATTTTGCTGGAAGGGGTCAAAACCCCATTCAGACCTCAGACAGTCTTTGATCTGTACTTTGTTTATCTCTCTGAAGAAAGGTGGGACTGGAGACAGGAATTACAGCATTATTTGGATGTCGTGTCTCCACTTCTCCAGCCAGGTCGGGACTGTCTTGCTTATGTGTGCAAATGACCTTGTCTATCTTTCTTGGCTATACCAAACTATACCAAGCAATGGTTTGATATATCCACAGTATCTGCATACACACCTTACCCATCAGGCTGAATTGCTTCCAAAAATTAATCTTTCTGTTACATCCTCACTACAAGGTAAATATCTGTACTGATCATCCTCCGCAGCAAATATGAATCTTATAAAATGCGTGCAGCCATTTTACAACAGACTTCAAGTAATTGATCTGCTGATCTCCTCTCTTATTCAGCACATAGGAGAATAGTAAGCAAGGCTGAAGGTTAGATGAAGAGAGAATTATCTGAGTTAGCTCCAGCTCAGAATGATCAAAAATATGAGATTGGCTTTAAAATTAATTTTTGAAAAGCAATCTTAGTTTCTTTGATGTCTGAGACTTAAATGAATGCACTCAATTTACCTTTACAGACTGTCTCAACACATGCTAGCATAAATGGTTGTGAATTAAATCTTGGTCTTTCCACCATTTACGTGCTTGGCCATCCAGCAACTGGAAGTACAGACAAAATCAGTACTATAGGACCTGTGACTGAAAACAGGGGAGGAAAAACCCAGCAGAATTCTGTGCTTTTTAGCACTTCACTGCAGTGTCTGGAGCAATGACATTCTTTTCTTCAACTTGCTAAAACTTTGAACTGTGTGTGTATGTATCAGGCTGTATGCATGCAAAGGAACTCACACAATTGTTATTACTTATTTAAACAAATATAATTTTCTTAGATGTAGTTAAGTTCTTTCTCCTTATGATTCAAGGAGTTTTATTTCCTATCCAGAAAGTAAGTAGTGCAGTAGTAATCTTGAAAAGACAGGCTGTTACTGTGAGAAGTTGCCCTGAGAAATTATGCTGAGAACCCCTTAATACTTGTGTATTATGAATGGTGTGAACAATCTAGTGGTGTTGCCAACACATGCCTCTGGTGAGAAAGTCAGCCAGACAACCTTAGCTGCTGGACTGAGGTTGTAGACTCTGTGTAGCTGTGATGAAATTTTGTGTAAAGAGGCTATGTTCTTCAAGAAGGACTAATAGACTAGTTTAATGGGATGTCCAATTAGAATAGCTCACAAAGAGAGGCAGCCCTTAGATCAGGAGAAGGATGTTTCTGCGATTATTGGAACAAACAAAAGAGGCTTTAAGACTGCCTTTCACTGGAAAATGAAACTGAGTATTACAGAGGGTGGTCTTGTAAAGGGAAAGAATCACAGACTCACAGAATATACAGAGTTGGAAGGGACCCATAAGGATCATCGAGTCAAACTCCTGGCCCTGAACAAGACCATCCCCAAGAATCACTGTGTGCCTAAGAGGATCATCCAAATGCTTTTTGAACTCTGTCAGGCTTGGTGCTGTGACCACTGCCCTGGAGAGCCCGTTCCAGTACCCAATGACCTTCTGGGTGAAGAATCTCTTTCTACTATTCAACCTAAACCTCCCCTGACACAAATTCCCTCGTGTGCTGTCACTGGTCACCACAGACAAGCGATCGGTGCCTGCCCCTCCTCTGCCCCTCATGAGGAAGTTGTGAACTGTGATGAGGTCTCACCTCAGTCTCTTAGGACTTGTTTCATTAAGTTGTCATCCAGGTTTTTTAGGAGTCCTCTGGCCTGGTTGTACCAGCTATGTGATGCCCTCAGTTAATTTCTGCAAGTTGAAGTCCCCCATGAGGACAGGGGCAGTTGATTTAGAAGTGTCCCTTAGTTCTTCAAAGAATAATTCATTGGCATCGTCATCCTGGCTGGAAGTCTGTAGTAGACTCCCGCAGTGAGGTCTCCATTATTTCTTTACCTCTTGATTCTTACCCAACTGTGCCATTGTCAACTGTGAGCTCCATACATTCTAACCATTCTATTATATACAGTGCCACCCTTCCACCTCTTCTGCCCTGACTGTCACTCCTGAAGAGCCTGTGACCTTCCAACAGGGCACTCCAGCCACAGAACTCATCCCACCAGGTTTCACTTACCAATGATGTCAAATCTCTGGGTCAAAGCTTCAAGCTCCTCTTATTCGTTCCTCATGCATGCATATTGGCATCAGGTTGTTGTAATTGTTCTGTAAAGGCACACAATAGAATTTTTCCCTCTCTAGGTGTACAATTAACTCCCCGTAATTACTTTTGAAACAATGTGATTATCAGATACCTAGAGTACAGTATCATAATGGCACTAGATATTACTGCAACTTGAATGGGCTTTTTGCTCATACTTTTACAAACATGGGTTGGGGGGGCATTTTCCTCTAAAGCCAGAGTTGATAAAACTCTCCATTGCAGTACTCTTGAACAAGTCCTGACCCTTCTGTGTAATTTGCAAATGAATGTTTTAGACAATCAGTTCTTCAGGTTATTGTTTACTGTTTACTGATCAGCTAATACTCCTCAGCATATTTCCCATCTATAATGACAAAGATAATCTATGTATTTCCTTGTATTATAAATTTCTTTCTGATCTTGGGATGTTAGAGAAAATCTAGCAGGCTGTAGCTCGTAGTTATAGTCTTTTCCTGCATGTTATAAAGCAAAAAAACTGGTCACCACCTTTCATAAAATTGTAACAATAAGATCAGAAAGTGACACAAGGTTTTCAAGGATTGTTTCCCTCTCAATGTACAGCTGGTGCCTGACTCTCTTTCCATTCAAAATTAAATGGCTACAGAAAACAAGGTGTACAGATGCAGAAGAAAACAACTGTGGGAAGAACATATAGTATCTTAATGATGCTAGAAATATATTGCCACTGGGGAATGTGCTGGTTTGTGGTGTTGAAATGATCAACTCCCTCTTTAGGCTCTGAAATTCCATGGCTACTGATGTGTTTACGAGAGCAGTTTCTGCTTTCTCCTCTGACTGCATTGTCCCCGTCTCAAATATGTTGTGCATAAATATGGAAGAAGAGCGAAATACAGATGCACACAGCATGTGGGTTTTGACTGCATTGTGAGACAACTAGCATATGAACACAGTACCAGAATAAGATCTTATTTGACTGCTGGAACATTTACTTTTCCAGCAAAACATTTATTTGCTTTTTATTATTATTAATAAATGGAGAAGAGATGTAGATTTGTGTTTGGCTGCCTGTCTTTCCCATGAGGTGTTTATATTTTATAGATTAAACAACAAAATAAGCCAAAAGACATTGTTTTGACACAGTGCCTGGTTGCAAGAACATGAAGTTGCAGCTAAGAGGATTCAACACCAGGCTGTCCTGGGGAGGAGCAGCTGCCACTTCCCATTGGGGAGTAGAGTACAGGAATGCCCCAAGGCATCACAGGGAATGGCAGGGATCCTGTGGGATCATCTACAACAAAGGATCAGTCACAAAGGGCTTGGCATCAAACTCAACTTTTCGTTCTGGGGACTGTTCTGATGATGTTATGACAGGTGCCTCATTTCCTGGTTCTCTCAGCCTGAGAGAGATATAGTAAATTTTTAAATAGTTGATAGTTCCTGCACCTCTTTCTTCCTTTTTGTCCTAAAGCGACTGTCCCTACTTGCAGTTCTTTCCCACTGACAGTAGTTAAGTGGGGGGAGATGGTGATGTGTTAGTCCATATTTTGGTAAAGAACACTAGTACAGACTCATCAGGGGAGTAGCAGATTCATCTGTGCTGAGGGAGAAAGTGTGACAACAGTGCTGGAAGAGTTCTGGGTTGAGCCTTGCTGAACAGAAGATGGAGATTTGAAACCTTCCCCAGGACACCTACCAAGTGTTACTTGTTACCTGTTCTCTGACTGGGCTTGTGGTATTGATTGGCATCACAGGCAGTGGTTCCAATGTATCTGTCAGTTGTGTGATCTCCCTAGTCTGACCTAAAAGAGTACACTGCACTGTGACCGTGTATTTTCTTCACTTGTTAGCATGGTGCCCAGCATAGCTGTACCTTGTGCCAAGAAGCACTCCCCCAGATACCCTGAGCATCTTCTAGGAACCAGGAGAAAATATTTGAGAAATAGATTTATCAATAGATAAGCCTTGTCATGCCCTCATTACAAACCTCATGTATTTCCTAAATGGGAATTCTTTTCAAATCCTCCAGGATAATGATGCTATAACGGTGTTATCACTGGAGACAAGGTCATGATATGCAGGATATTTTTCTCCTTGAACAGAGTGATTGGCTCCATACTTCTCCACATGGCTCTCTTTAGAGAAAGAATCTCTTTAAGTATCACAGAGAACTGCAAGGTTGCTGCTCCATGATACAGCTCTGTGATGCCTGTGAGTGTTTCTTGTTTGCACAGTGATTGCAGCCTCCTGTGCTGCAATGTGTTCTTCCTCATGTATGGATCTGTGTCTGAAACAGCCACCATGGCTCACAGACAGAGTGGCTTTTTGAAACTTTACTGATCAACAAGAAGTGAAAGTTTTGAATAAAATTAAAGATGAGATGAGGACTGAGTTTCATTTTGCATTGAAGACCCCCCTTCCATTCCTGGGACCTTTTCATGCCTGGGATTCAGGCTATACAGATGGTGGCTCCTTTTCATTTTTTTTGCTCCAACTTTTTAAGTTGTAATAGTTTCAAAAGATTAAAACCATGTGTTTTAATGCTTGCTCAGAGAGTGTTTTGCAGGCCTCTGGAGAATATACGTATGGACTTGCAGATCTGGGGTAGACTCAAAGAAGAATGCTGAGCAGCATAGAAATGTGAGAAGCCAGAAATATATTCAGACACACTTTTATGGTTTGTCTGAGTGTCCCCTGTGGGACAGAATCCCAGGGCTTTCTTGGCTTACACAGACATTGTTTTGATACCACAGCACAGAAGGGCTGAGTCTACTGCATGTGGTTGTGTGTGTGTGCATATACTAGCTGTGCCAGCGTATATAGGCACTGTCTTTAAAACTCTTCCATGAATAATGGAATATTCTTTGAGATTTTTCTGCAGTCCTGCAGCAGGGAATTGCTACTCCTGTGACCTTTATTTCTCTTCTTGGAAGGAATTGGGTGCAGCATCCGGTGTAATGCTCTGTCATCAGGATTACTGCCTTGATAGCTTTCTCTTTTTTTTTTTTTCCTTTCCCTGTGTTAGCATATGGAAGCTACAGCTTTGAGCAGTTGATGTCCATCTTGTCCACCCATTTACCAGTTGTATATCCTCCCCCTCATCAACCAGTTCCTGCAGCACGGGAAGGCTAAGCCCTTCCAGAGCAGAGGAGTCACGACAAAAGCAGCAGGCAGCAGGTTGTAATTGGCATCTAGATGCTTTCAGCTGGTGTTTTTGAAAATGTTTCCTCTGGGCTTCTGGGAATGCTGGATGCCTCCAGAGAGGAGTCAGGGGAGGTGGGGTGGGCACAGAGGAGGACTGTACTACATCTCCTCTTCCAAGCCAGACAACAAGGTTTTAGTACCTGTGGAGTTGTGAACAAGACTGAGCAGCATATAATTTTTCCTGTAATTCATTCATATGCAGGCCACGAAGAGACAGAGTTCACAGAATCACAGAATATGCTGAGTGAGAAGGGACCCACAAGGATCTCTTAGTCCAACCCTTAGCCCTGCACAGGACCATCCATAAGAGTTACACGATGTGCCTGAGAGTATCATCCAAATGCTTCTTGAACCCTGTCAGACTTGGTGCTGTGACCACTGCCCTGGGGAGCCTGTTCAGTGCCCAACCACCCTCTGGGGGAAGAACCTTTCTCTAATATCCAACCTAAACCTCTTCTGACACAACTTCAGGCCATTCCCTGGGGTCCGGTCACTGGTCACCACAGAGAAGAGATCAGTGCCTGCCCCTCCTCTGCCCCTCACAAGGAAGTTGTAACTGCAATGAGGTCTCCCCTCAGTCTCCTCTTCTCCAGGCTGAATACACCATGTGCCCTCAGCCACTCCTCATACGGCCTTCCCTGAAGGCCCCTCACCGTCCTCATGGCTCTGCTTTGGACACTCTCCAGTAGCTTAATGTCATTCTTATATTGCGGTATCCAAAACTGCCCGCAATATTCAAGGTGAGGCCACCCCAGTGCTGAGCAGAGCGTGACAATTCCCTCCCTTGACCAGCTGGCGATGCTTTGCCTGATGCCCCCCAGGCCACAGTTGGCCCTCCTGGCTGCCAGGGCACTGCTGACTCATATTCAGTTTGTCATTAACCAGGACCCTCAGACCCCTTTCTGTGGCACTGCTTTCCAGCATCTCATTCCCCACTCTCTCCGTACGTCCAACGTTGCCCCATCCCAGGTGCAGAATCTGACACTTCTCTTGTTGAACTTCGTATGGTTGGTGATTGCCCAGACCTCTGATTTGTCAAGGTCTCTCTGCTGGGCTTCCCTGCCTTCCAGGGAGTCAACAGGTCCTCCCAGTTTTGTGTCATCAGCCAACTTGTTTAGTATCCCTTCCAGTCCTGTTTCCAAGTAATTTATGAGGATGTGGAAGAGCACAGGGCCTGAGATGGAGCCCTGTGGAACCCCACTAGTGACAGGTCACCAGTCTGACGTCACCCCATTCACTATTATCCTCTGTGCTTGACCCATGAGCCAATTGCTTGCCCACTGCCTGATGTGTTTATCCAGCTGTGCTGGAGAGTTTGTTCAGATGGATCCCGCGAGAGACAATATGGAAAGCTGTACTGAAATCCAGCAAGATTACATCAGCAGGCTTCTCTTAATCAGCTAGGTGGGTTGCTTTGTCATAAAAGGAAATCAGGTTTGGTAAGCAGGACTTTCCTCTCATGAAGCCATGCTGGCTGTGACCGATGACTGCGTTGTCCTTCAGGTGTTTTTAATACCTCCCCTCCCAGAATAATTTTCTCCACAACTTTGCCAGGCACTAAAGTGAGACTGATGGGTAGTTTCCGAAGCCCTCCTTCTTGCCCTTCTTGAAAATTGGGACATTTGCCAGTTTCCAGTCAGCTGAGATCTCTCTGGATTCCCAAGACCTTTGAAAAATCATCGAGAGAGGCTTTGTGATGACATCAGCAGCTTTTTGAGGATTCTGGGATGAATTCCATCAGGCCCTATAGATTTATAGTGATCCAACTGGAGCAGCAGATCATGCACAATTTCAGGGTCAACTGGGAGCTGATCATTCGCAGTCAGGGTCCTCCAGCTCAGGGCACTGAGAACCCATTGGTCTGTCATCTGTGTTGAAGACAGAGGCAAAGAAAGTGTTAAACACCTCTGCCTTGTCTCTGTCCCTGTTTGTGAGATGGCCATCCTCATCCTATAAAGGGCTGGTGATATTTCTATACTGTCTACTGTCATTAATATATTTAAAAAAACTCTTTATTGCCCCCCAAATTCAACTCCAGCTGAGCTTTGGACACACAGATTTTCTCCCTACAGTGGCCAGCAGCATCTCTGTATTCTTCCCATGTCACTTGACCTTGCTTCCACTGGTCATTGAAAAGGGGCCATATGCCTTCCTTTTTTTGCCTAATCTCCAAGAAAAGATTCCTGTTCAACCAAGCTGGCCTTCTGTCTTGCCTGTTTGACCTCCGACATTTGGGAATTGCTGCTCCTGTGCCCTTAGGAGGTGATATTTGAAAAGTGACCAGCACTGATGAAGCACCTGCAAAACATTTTCCCAGGTGACCTTATTTACTAATTCCCTGATGAGCCTGAAGTCTTCACTCCTCCTGTCTAGAGCTGAGTTGTGTCTCTCAGGGGTGTGCTGTGAACATAGTAGGAGCTATGCATTTTCCCTGGTAATGAAGTCCATGTCGAAGTGTCTCCACCTTTCCCTGGGCTCGGGTAAGTCATGGAGTAATATAACAAATTCCTCTCTGTCCTTTTCCCCAGAGAGTGCACAGCTATGGCAGTGGTTGCTTTATGTCCCACACCTCTCATCCTGAATACTTTTCATTTCATGGATTGGGTTATACCTGAGCCTTCTCCCTCCTTCTTCAATGATCCTCCATGAAATTCAAAGGTCCTTCCTGTTTTTCTGTGACAGAAAGAAAAGCACTGCTGTCCCACAGACCTGCTTGGTCATGGCTTTGATGGGCTGTGTGCAGATGAATAGGAAGGAGCTGCTTTCATTCCCAATTTATCATCCTTTGTCAGCTGCTGGGAAAAAGCTCCGTGCTCCTACTTGGGATAATCACGTAGGCGCTTGGACAGAGTCCACAATACACACTATAGGTCTCATCCTGGCACTGTGTCTGTTGCGGGCAGGAGACCTCCCTGGCCAGTGGTGTGAATGGGAAATAATGTAAATCCATCTTCAGCAATGCACATCAAGGCATCATGGCAGCACAGTCTGTAGGTAGACTGTGCTTATTTGTGAGTTGTGTTGAGGAATGGTTAGTAGCAGGGGTGGTCCTGACACCCAATTGCATTTTTTTTTTTGGATCTGGGTAGTGTGAATGATACTGGGGAGGGGAGGATTGGTTTTATTCTGGGGAGATGTGAGCAGCCTTAAGGAAAACTTGGCAATCCCTCTGCTGGTGCTCTGAGTTCTCTTATAATGCCAGTACACCCACTAACTACACTCTCATCGACTCAAGCTTGCCATTTTTTTTTTGTTAGACTAAATGTTCTTGGGATCCGATTTTAGAAAATGCAGAGTGCTTATGGCCATAACGACAGTGCATAAAGTTTTTTCTGTCAGCAAAATAACAGAGAGAATGCTAAGTAGTCTCAAAAAATGAGGTGGGTGGTATCTCAACAGGGATATCCATAATCAAGGAAACTTTTGACCTTACATGCCCTGTGCTGTGGATGTAGGCTATGATAATCCTATTTTGCCTGAAGTCTTCTTCCTGCTGCAATGCGCTCTGTTGGAAGGGATAAGAACACTATTAGTATCACATTCAGGTTGTGCAAATGGAAAACTGGTGCATACATGAGAGATGGCAAGCACTAGATACTGACTTCTACAGAATCAGGAAAGAAACTAGAAAATGCAGCATATACTTATACAAAAACTGAATTTTCACAGATGTGCTACTATTCCCTGTCATGACCTTACAATGCCTTTTGCCTTTAGATTTTTATAAAACGTGTGTGAAAGTATGTCTCAGAAAGAAATATCATGTGGGGGAAAAAAGGAAATATTAGAATTTTGTTTGCTGTCCCTTCTACGCTGCAATAGCCTTTGGCCCTGACCTTACCATTGACTGGGGCAGAGAAAAGAAGAATCCTATCTGAGAGCTTACGGTCCCACCTCCTGGAACAGTTTCCAGTTTGACCTCAGCATGAAAGACTGGAAGAGGAAAGAATCATTTACCTTCAATTCCTGCAAGAAACAAGCCTGTGATTGTTAAACTCATTGTCCCTTGGTTTGCAGTGCAGTCTTGAAGGCGAAACTATTGTAAATACAAAGATATGTTTTCATACAAGCAAGGGATTTTCCTTTTATTTGGTGTAACGTTAATGGCAGTTGAGATGTGTTGAAGAACAAACTACTGGATGAGTTAGTATGGCATGAAAGTCACATGAGTTTTGCTGGGCTGGGGGAAGAGCAGAGGACTTCTCCCCTCACATATGGAGTATCAAATTTGCCTAAGCACTGGTAATGTGGTTTTACTGATGTATTGTCTGCTTTTTCTCCAGGTGTGTTGAGCTGGTTTTAAACCACCACCTGAGATTGTGCCATAGCCTACAGCAGGGCTTCTTGCTGTCCAAAAGCAGCATAACGTTTCTGTCCCTTCCTGCACATGCATGTTTGATTTCCTGGAGAGTGACGGATGTGCTCCTGTTGGACTGGCAGCTGGGGATGTACACCTCAGGGCCCCGTCACTGTGTAGGTGCAGACAAGTGGTGGGACATGATGCTTTGATCCACCATAGTGCTGTTCCTCCGTGTGTGCTGAGCAGGGACTGGGATAGATTCCCACCTCTCTGGTGGACCTGGAGACCCTTGGCTAGGTCTCATTGATAGCAGTAACCCAATAGCCAAAACAGAGGATGTCCCATTTCTGTGTGTCAAGGCCCCTTCCTTGGAGCACTTCTGGTTGCTTCCTGGGCTCTCACAGACTTCTGTAAAAGATCACAAGTCTTGGCCTTTGTTCAAAACTCAGTCTAACACGATGGCTGACTGTCTTTTAAAAGTCTTGAAACTGAGGGCGTTATGCGTCAGGATTCATCTTAGGACTTGCCTTGTAACAAACTCCTTTGTTTGTTAAGTATAAGGAAAGGAAAAGAAAAAAAACCAAAGTTTGATTTACTTATCAGTACACTAGTACCTGTATTTTTTGGCTGATGGTACTGGCTGTATTTTACACAGTGGCCAAGATAGAAACAAAATCAACAGGGCACCTGATTTCTATGGATTTTTATTTGGACTTACGAAAGACCCTGAAATCAAAAATGCAAACATAATGACTGAAATCAGTCTTGCTTGAATGTTGCATTGACCTTACTGTTAGTGATAACATTGACACTAATCTGCACAATTTTGGTCAGAATTTGGCCAAGACTATACCAATCATTCTTTTCTGTTCTAATTACGTGTTTTCATTCTTAGAATTGGAAGAATAGAAAATGTAGTCGTCACTTTAAATTAGTTTTTTTAGTAATTTATCTCTGAGTAAAGTACTTTTCCTGTAAATTCAGACTTTTCACTTTGTTGGTAATAAAAATGCAGTTTTTCCTTGCTGATGCTGTCTGTGGGATATACTTTTATAGTGCTGCTGCCATCCTGTTCTGAATACTCTGGGGAAATTGTGACACTTGTTCAAAAGCATGTTGGACTTGAAAATCTGTTTTCTGTTTTGTTATGGTTTTTTTGTATGTTTCCTATTTTTAAATTTATGCTGAAGGTGGGTTGCAAACAAAACTCTCTATACAAACCAGTTACAAAGCAGGAAACTATCTTTTCTGGTCCACTGTGAATCTGAGATTTTTGGTCAAGTCTAGTCCAGACACCTTTGAAGCAGGAGTCAAAAATCTGCCTTGTGGCATTATTGCCTCCTTTGGAACATCAAAGCATAGTTTTCAATGTAGTCTAGATATACATAATTTCTTATTTCTTACTGTCCCCTTGGCATTACAGAACAGCCTTTCCTCTATATCTGCTTAAAAACCAAAACATGTAATTTATTAGTATTTTCTGTTCCAGTTATACAGGCATGTATCTAGTTTGCTTTCTAGTTTGGGTCCAAGATGTTTGCCTCCTGGATTGTTTTCTTTTTGCTCTCCTCCCAGGGGTTCATAGCTGCATTTCCTAAATGCAGAAGACTGGAAACCCCTCTAATCCAGAAAAGCTGTTGTCTTTTCTCTTTTTGAAGTGGGCTTCAACACAATGAGCTTTTGGGCTGCTTTCCAACAACATGAAAAAGAAGTTCTACTTTCATATAGTCTCCTGTTTGCTCTCTGGCTACTTTCCTTCCCACTTCTCCCCTGGAGAGCTGGGTTAAATTGTGTCCCAATATTTTTGAGTGAATTTCCAAGTCACAAAAGTATATATTCTTGCTGAAATAATTTATTTTTTAATTTTAAATCCTTGGCTTGGCATTGCCAGATTACCATATGGAACAAGTTCTAATAACCAGCCAAGATATAAATAAATTCAGCAAGAACATTAAGAGCAAAAAACAAAGAAATCCCTAATCTTCCAAACAGCCTCTCAGGCACCACTTGCATTCCAATTGGGAAAAGAAAAGTAGCTAGGAAGAACAAATGTCTGCAATTAAAATGACAGCTTTCAAAATTGTATATGTGTGATGGACTCCAACAAAAGATGTTTCCTGACCATGTCTCTGAAATTGTATCCTGTGCTCTCTGACCTTGGCTGTCCCACTGTTCACAGAACTGCCTGTACAAGGGTTTAAGCAGCACTTTGAAAATTCACTCTACTTGTTGGGTGGTGTTCCTTGTGTTTTTCTGTGCAGTGGCCATGGTTCCTCATTTCATCTACCACTGACAAATTGCAGTAGCTTCATATAATAACAAATATTTTGTTGCTGTTCAAAGTTTTGGGAACGTGGGG
This sequence comes from Grallaria varia, assembly GCA_013396735.1. Classification (NCBI taxonomy): domain Eukaryota; kingdom Metazoa; phylum Chordata; class Aves; order Passeriformes; family Formicariidae; genus Grallaria; species Grallaria varia. Next base: position 72,659 of record VWZG01006116.1, on the reverse strand, counting down.
TTCATCTGGTGATACACAGAGGTCTTTATTTTTAACTACCTCTCTGGAGCTGAAGGGTAAGTGATACTACAGTTCAGTGACTAGTCTGGGTTATCTATGTCTGATATGCAAGGATTTCGTTCAAAGATAGCAGAATTAGAGCTGAAAATCTGTCTTTGATTTAAACCCCAAACTTTTCAGGTTCTTGCTACATCTTGACCCAATTCTAGCTCTATTGTTTGAAGGTCTGCATGAGATGGCTCTCTCTGTTCTACAGTAGTAACATATTGAAAGGCTTTTCTTATTCTCCTTTGAGTGGAAAGCAAGGATTCCTCTGAATCTTCAGAGAATCTGTATGTGTGAGATTTCATCCTAAACCAGGTCTGAATAATCATTACTATGGAGCAGTTAAAAACCTGTTTGTGATCAATAGTTGTAGATAGTTTCAGAGTCAGGCTTACCTGCTCTCTATTGAGGCTGCTGCCAGTGATTCTGTGGAAATGGGAAAGGCTGCCAAAAAGCAACGCATGAATGAACAGTTCAGAGGCACAGCAGTTCACAGCAATGGCTTTCTGTCCAGACGGTATTGAGTTCAAAATAGCCAGTTCCCATTTCCACACATCATGGCATAATTCCAGATGTTTTCAGGACTCTGGTGCTTCCAACAGGGTTTTTGTTAGAGTAAGTGTTTGTAATTTTCATCATTTCTGGAAAAAAAAAAGTCTATACGGCTGGAAAGAAATTTAGCTGAAAGCAGGGCCTTGTGCTTTTTTCCCCCCACTAAGCTTAATACAAAGCAGCTGCTGCTGCCTCTTCCTCTGAGCGGCCTCAGCGCAACACCCTTGGAAATAAGAATGACTCATCTTGATGGGGGTCTTCCTGTTGGGATATTGGAAATAAACACAGTTACTGCAGGGGACTTAAAGTACAATAATTTGGATGATAAAACTTGTGGCATTGCTGGGCGAGGAGAGACTGCAATCAGAAAGCTGTCAGAGGCAGCAGAGAAGCCCTGGGGGGAAAGATGAGCAGAGTAATAAGATATGTCCAGAATTTTTTTGTCGTTAACTTAAAATATTGTGGAAATAGAATATTGGCTCTCAGTTAAATCATGCAGAGACTTGGAATAGGACTTTGAGAAACACCCAGGCATTGTGCAGGATCGCTGCAACAACTTGCCAAATGCTGCAGCTTAGTGAAGGTCTTTGACAGCTCTGCAGCAGCAAGAACCCCTGCACAGCTCACTGCAGCTGGTGTGTACAACAGCCGTGTGTTTCAGGTGTGGTTGAGAGAAAAGTAAACAGCAGGACTGCTCTAAACAGTCAGCCTTAGCTTCTTGCATTAGAACCTCATCTCTTGCCTTCCTTTGCCCTTATGAATTTCCTTATGGAAATATATTCATATGTATCAGGTAGCACATGAGAGGCAGATCTGTGTTCGTGATCACTGATTCATTATAGAATATTTAATCAGTCCATTAAAGCTGCTACTGAATATTCAAGACTGTATGTATATATTTTACCTTATTCTTCTTCTTATTTTTGTTTGGGTTTGGCCTTTTTTACATTTGTTTGCTTGTTATTTTTTTTTTCTCACAGAGAGTTGTTGGTAGTTTGGGGAAGCCATGACTTTACAAAGAAACATTTTTCCTGAGTAGAGGAGTCCATTACATGAGCTCTCCTCTGCTCAGCTTGATGCCTTGTCCTACTGGTTTGTCTTTCTTTCAATTTTTTTTGCAGCAACTTCTGTTCTTCACTTACTTGCTTGCCCCTCTACGCAGACTCTGAGCTGCAGAATGATGCCTGGTGAGGGACAGAGCATGTGTGACAGTACACAGGGCTATAGACTATTCATCATCACCAGAACAAGCTCTGACATAAAATCAAGTTATATTTTTTACAGCAATCTTGGTCTATAACTACTGGTCTTCTCCTTCCATAATGATTTCTATAAGAAGCTTGCGGCAGATGTATGTTGGGGGGGTGCTGCTGTTTCCGAGCAGGGTGCCTGTTGTTCTGTCTCCTTGTCAGGCTGTACTTGAGGAGTTGACCAGTGTCAAAGGGAGAGAAAATCTCATAGTGAAGAGAAAATGCTTAAGCTTTGTTATTTATAAAACCAATCTACACGTTAGTACTGATTCTGAAACAAACTTGTGCTGTAACTCTAGTTGTCTGTCTGGAGGCAAGAGAAGTGTTGTGATGCAGTAAGATCCACAAAAATCAAGCTGAATTTACAGTGTGCTGTACACCAGGACACAAGTGCTGCTTGTGCTGTTAATGTACGCACAAAAAAATGAGTATTATTACTAAAATTCGTCACTTTCATTATAATTAATGTAGACAGTACTAGTCTATTTTAAAAAGAGAGTTAAATAATGAGAAGAAAAGAGATTACACCGTCCTTGTACCACAATGAATCCCACTGCCATAGAATTTTACCTGTTCACAGCAGAAATAACTGTATCAGCCAACAAGTGCAGTTACATGGTCAAAAAGTTAAATACTGCTCTGTGCTTATATACTAATGACAGAATCACAGAATGACTGAGGAAACTCAAAAATCACTCATAAAGTGTTTGACAACTTGACAAGTAAAAGATATAGGTGATGCTTCATAGTCAAACAATAGGTTCTTTAGATAATATTTTATGTCCTTTTTGACTCATGTAAATATATGGGGATACGTGTCTGATTCAAAGATCTGTTTGGTTTGTGTCTAAAAATGAGATTCTTTTTCATGTGTAGATGATCCTGCATGTTATTAAATAAAAATGCACTCAATCACACAAGTTGGATGCTTATAATGTGGCACTGTTTATGGAATCTTGTTTCTTAAATACTTCCTAGTTGCTTCTGTTTGAAGTCTACCTTACTATAATTTATCTCTTAGACATTCAGCATTATCTTGCAGTGTGGAATTTAAATTTACATTCATCAAAAATTCTGAGGTGAAAACCTTTGTAACAATGCAATTTCATATCATGTCTGCATGGATTGTGGGGATGAATTTTTTTCATGGAAAAATCTTTGAGAGCTTGTATAACACAAGTTTCCTTTCTCTTTGGCATAATTAATTTTATGGCAGGATGTGAATGATGCACTTCATTTAGTGTACTTAGAAATGCTACACTTTTCAGCCTTTGCATGCTAACATTTTCCACTGCTGAAACTTAAAAAAGCTGCTGAGAAAGAAAAAAAAAAAACCAAAAAAACCCCAAAACTTCGGATTAAATATACCTTAAGTTAATGGAAATTTGACCCATAATGTTCCATCCCAGTTCAAAGGCAAAACTTTAATTTAACTTGCTTTAGAGTGATATTGAGAATTTCTTGTATTTTCAGTCACCATTTTAAGCAGCAGCATCTTTGGTTGTCATCTTCAAAGAGGGGGAAAGGGAAATAATGTTATAGTGCAGGATAAAATATTACTTTCAAATGTACATGCTTTATAGGCCATTAAGAGAAAACTTTGCACATGGAAAATGAATAACCTAAAAAAGGACAACAGCAACATTGTTTCTGTGTGTCCCTTTCAACTCATTCATTTAGCACAACTTGTAAGATCAGTAGCACATTGGGTAATTGATATTGGCAAATGAATGGCATTTCTGTGCCTACATCTTCTTAATTCTTTCTAACTGCTGCATCCCAAAAGGGCTAGAGAACAGCACAGAAAAGGGATTAAAATAACAAAGTTTTTGCGTAAAATACTGTTTTTTGCTATCTAAAGGGAAGGAAAAAATTAAAAACAAGGATTTAATTTCTTTTATTTTTATTGAAGCAACATGTATCAGAGGACCTAATTTGAAATCTCTTGAACTAAATATTGAAACACCCCGTGTCCAGGCACCATGGGCTCCACCTGCCCAATCACTCGGTTCTCACAATATAAATCAATGAAATGAAGAAGGTGCATGGCGCCCATTTCATCAGTATGAGACTGGACAGATTGTAAGCAGAAAGAGCTATTTTGTTACCTGGATTTGTGTGTTTTTAAGTTTTTTGGGTTTTTTTGTCGTTTTTTTGTTTTCTTGTTTGTTCAATTTTTTGTTGTTGTTATTTTTGTTTTGCTTTGGTTTTGGGTTTTTTCCCCAAATTTTAATGAAAATGTGTACTCTAATTATTAATGTCTACAGGAAAATGAAGATCAACTGCAGTAATAGTTATTGAATTCACACGGTATTTAGTATGTAGTTCCTAAGGAACACATTGCACATAACTGTATTGCTTGCCCAAATCAAATGAGAAATGGAAAAGCCCCCAAAATAACCAAGATTAAATTGGTGCAGTACTCTGACACGCATTAGTGTCACACTGCAAACACTGAAGTGTTCACTCACCTTTTGCCAGACCCATCTGAGATTATACAGGAAGAAGGGAAGAAACTACTGAAATATTGAGACAACAAAAGGCTGCTAGTTTTAAACAAGTTGGAAAGTTATTTGCAAAAGTGTAAGTTGCACTGGAGATTCTTTAAAAAAAGGAAATTCATCTGAAGCTCTGAATATATGCAGATTTGAAGTGAAACAGTACCAATAGTCTCATACAATACTTGGAAAGTTTCATTTTGAGTGAAAAAATTCACCAAAACTCTTCAATTTTCCCTTAAACTCAGAGTGTTTTCATACCAAGCATGATGGAAAGGGGAAGAAGAAGCAAAAACAGGACTGAAAATGCTGAAAATTTCTGATGTGTTTTTTCAAGAGTCTATCCTCTTTCCTCAGAGTAGGTGGGATTCAATTTGGCAAACTTTATACAGCCTGGAGGTGCCTATCTCTGAGCTATTCTAGGTTTCCTGTGTGATCCATGGAGCAAAGGAAGCTCTTTTAAGGGGTGACTCATGTAATCTATTTCAAACACCTACTCTCAGAGAAGATGTCCATATAGGAGCCAAGGGTGTCTGGCTCAGATGTGTATGCCTTCACGTGGCCAGATGAACCTTACCCGGTATGTCTATGCTGTAGTCTGCCAAGAAACAAGAAAAATGTTGGCTGTATAGAGCTTAGTGCTGTCATAGTGAGGTTTTTAAAAGCTAGCTCAGGTATTTCTGACTCCGCAATGTGGTCTTCCATATGACAGCGGTCACCTAAGATACCAATAACTCAGGTATTCCAAGCTCTTTTTTTACACAGCTGCCACTTCCAGCTGGTGGCACATAACCATTGTGCCTTTAGAGAACTCTGGAAACCACCTCATGTCTGGTGTGGGACTAAGGAAACCAGGGGATACCTGTACACGTGCGGTGAAGAAATATCCTGTAGGAGTTAAGGTGTGATTTGACTTCTATACTGGTGAAACTGATGCTGGGCTCTGAGTCCAGCTGTGGTGCTGGTGTTTTAAGCACCTCTGAAATCCTTCCAGCACAGTCAGAGGTCTGGACATGCTGCCTGTCAGGAGAAGTGAAGAAGCTCAATCTTTTTATTTTGACAAAGAGAAGGTTAGAGTGTTATTTTATCGTGGTTTCAGAGTTGCTACACGGTGACATTTTTTGATACAGGATGACAATTTAATCTAGTGAATGAAAGCAGGATGCTACTCAATCTCTAAAACCAGATTATTTCAGGTGACAAAAAAGAGCACTTTTTTGGCAAGGCTAAATAACTGCTGGAATAACTTTATCTAGGAGTTTTATAGATAATTCTTTTCCTTGAAAATCCTTTTTTAATCTAGATATGATACAGCACGATGAACTGTTACTACTTTAATGAAGGAATTAAACAGTGAAATGTTGTGTCCCATGAAGTGAGACTCTGAAGATATCCTTTCTGGCCTAAAAAGCTGTTTAATGGACCCAATGCAGCACTGGATCTGCACATCTCACAGTCCTGGGAAATCTGCATTTCAAAAAGGGCTGTGCAGCCTTTCCCATTTCCAATACAATCACTGTCAATCACCTGGCCCTATCTTCCTCACGTTACGTTCCTTTAATAAGGTTTTTGATCTGAAAATGTGCTTGGTAAACTAGCTTTCTGTGAGCTGGACTCGTTTATAGCAACATAGACAAGGGAGATGTAGAAGCAGAGGGTGCTGGAGCTGAAGGTCATGACTGCAAGGTATGTCACAGGGCTTAAGTTTGAGGTATTTTGCTTTTACTACCAATTCTCTTCTGGATTTCCTTTTTCACTGCTATGTGCCAGAACACCTTTAGTAATCCAGATAAAAGTCTCCTATTTAATTTTGACAGAAGAAAATGAATACTTCTCTCAACTCCAGGCAAAAAATACAGGTCCCTGTGTTCAAAATCTAGTCTGTCTTTGCTTCTCAGACTGTAAGAAATTAAAATTTTTACTTTGCACCTCTCTCTGGAGGATGTTTTGTTGATAGTTAAAATTATAGGATATGAGTCTTTGCCAAAACTATGTTATTAAATATAAATCTCTCCCTTGCCCTCTCCACCCCCACCCTCCAAGCTTACCTCTGTATCTTCAGTGCCGGTGCTAATGTGAATTTATCTCTCTTCTGTTCTCTTTCTTGCTCAGACTTTATTGAGGCTGAATAAGATCTTGACCACGCCTGAATTTCTCATCCTATCAGTTGAATATGCTTCTCTTTTGAATGATTTTGTCTTAGGCAGAACTACAGTGTTTCTTTTAAAAAGCTTAGAATTGCAATTCTGCACTGTCTTTGTTTTGTAGGTGTTCCCATTCGGGATATGTTCCCCTTTGCTTTCTGGTCAAAGCATGCAGGGCACACATCTGAGATGAACTGTGAAAGCTTCCTGTACTATGTTCCGCCACCTTTACCAAGAGGCAAAAAAATGGAATAAATCTTGGAAGATGCATTGCAGCACGAGTGCACAACCTCTTGAGAAACATGGAAGCACTAATTGTATCAACAAGTTGCTGAAACTGAAATTTATTGTAGAGTGAAAACCTATTTTGGTTTTTGCACAATTGGATTTTCTACTCTGTAATTAAATAAAAGCAGCTTCACAGAAAGCTGAAGCATCTTAAAGAAATTATGCATTTTGTGGAAGAAAAAATCTATAGTAGATAAGATTTAAATTTTTTTCACTGATCCCAACTATTTCTCTTTGACAGAATGGCAACATCAGTCATCCAGCACTGTAGCAGCACTGATCTGCATGACTGAAAGGTTTTGAAAAACATCTCATCTGGAAATCAGACCTTTTGCATAAAGGCTTTCAGATGACTCTGCATCTTGCAGCTGTGCCTTCGAGAAGGACTGCTTCTGCGCAGGAGTGAAGGTACCTGTCTTCTTCATCTTCCCTTCCAGGCCACTCGCTCTGTGTGTTCCTGGTTGTCTTGGTCTAGTCCAGTCTGTCCCATCTCCTGGCTGCTTGAGAACAAGGCAAGGTTTCAGTTCAGTTCCTGACTACCTCTGCTCAGGAGCGAGGGGGCAGATAAATTCTTAATTAAGGTCCTTTTCTTATATTTCTGTTCCTAGGGGTCCTCTTTATCCATGCCAGAATGCCTTTTGATCTACTTCTGCCACCCAAAACATTTGTGAAATGTGATGATCCCTCACAATGCTCTTACTCCTTGCTATCAACTTTAAAAAAGAGTGAGGCTAATAAATGATATCTGCTGTGATGTTGCTGGGGTATTAATAACTCTAGAGTTTGGTCTTTGGAGTGGGTCTTTGTTAGAGAGGGCTTACATTTCTACACTTCATGAGTGTAATATGACAAATCATATAAAATAACGATGTGCAATTGAGAATAAAATTAGGAGATGTCTTGTGTTCCTTTTATAATAATTAATAGAAATTTCAGAGGGGATATGAATGAAGCAAGAGGACAGAGTTAAGGTGTCCACTATGCTAAGAAAGTAGTGAAACTTCCCAGAGTCTGTAAACTTTTGAATTAAATCTATACTGTACATTTTACACCATACTAAATAAAGTGCAATGGTTGCATATTAGCTTTGGAGGGTGATGCAAATTGCCCCACTAATGCTGTCTTTGCATTTAGATTTGTAACTGCTTCTTGTTCTATCAAAACATAACTGCATTTTTACTCCTGCTCACTTTATCAAACCAGTTTGAATTTAGGAGAGGAATTTATCTTTTCTGTTTAGCTTGCATATTATTAGCAAATTTTGCTAGTAACATGGGAGTCATCTGCACCAAGTTTGATGTCTGAGACTAAGTCTAATGCCCTCCATTTGCAGGCACTGAAGTGAACAGACAACTCCAGAAGGTGATGCCTCTCATGATAAGTCAACTCAGATAAGGGAGATTAATTGCTCTTTTCAAGTGCTTTTTTTTTTTCATTTATCAGCTAGAAAAAAAGGAATAGCCTAGCCTTAAATCTTTCTTTGTTTCTGTATTTGTCTTTGTTGGGCATCTCAGGGAAAGAAGATAAACCCATATTTTGTCATGGATCAGTGGGACAGCTTTTAGGTCATGTTAATTTTTATAAGGTAAGGTTAACTTGTATCATTGCAATTTTTTGTGGTAATATGCTTGTTTTGCAAAAGGTCAGGGAAGGGAAAGAAAAGGAGAAAAACCTTGAAATGACCTAATGCAGTGTTTCCTGGTTTGCTTGGATATCCCTCACAGTAGCAGTAGCAGCCTTTTAAATACAGAAGAGGGTCCAGTGGCTGAAAGCACCTGGAGTGAGAGGCTGAGGGAATCAGTGAAGTCAAAGGACAGGTATAGCATAGAGCGCTTTATAGCTACGTAAAGAACAGGGATAGATATGCCAGTGCCTTCTCAGTGGAGTTAAAAAGTAGAGCAAGGGATAAATGGCCACACTGAAGCTTGGAGGGCTTGGAGCAGATGGGAGGAGAAGCCGTATCTCTGGGTGGGTGGTGCCCTCTTTGCCCATTGGAGTGTTCAGCACTGAGTTTACAAAGCCATGGCAGAGCTGGTCTGGGGCTGACAGCACTCATGCTTTGGGCAGGAGGCTGCTCTGGATGACCACCGAAGGTGTCTTCCAACCAGTATCCTCTAGACCTTCTTCTCTTTAAGGAAACCAATCTCTTCCTATGCAGTTCTACCCTTAAAATCTGGAGCCTGGCCCTGGTCCCTTCTTCCCAACCCTGCAGTGCTTCTTACCTCATGAACTCCTGAAGCATCTATGCAACGTGAGGGTTTGCTCCTGCTGTTCCCAAGTCATGAACCATTTGCAAAATGCATCATATCATTCCACTTAGGGCACTGTCCTGTGATAACTGTGTTTGACTGAAACCAACGAGGCACCTGAAATTAGTTTTTCCAGATATGATGTGGGTGTGCTTTAATGGTTAGCCTGTTTTCTTTTCTGGGAAAAAATCAGGCACAAAAAGGTCTTCTGAGGGTCTCAGTTTTCCCTAACTGGGAAGTGGGTTTATAGAATGGGGACGGTTAATGTTTTCTTATCTCTAAATGCAAACTGTGATTGCAGAATCTTAATTTCCTGCTGGGATACTGGAACTAGACCTTACCCCATTTACAAAATAAGTTGCTTTGAAAGTCTGGTTATTTTGAAACAGTGACTACTTATGAACATGGAGAATCTTGGGGAAAAATTAGGGAGAACAGAGATATGTGGAACTGGAAAGTGCTATTTTAGCATTGCTCTTCAGCATGAAAGCACATCTTAAAATGTTCCATAGTTTGGTCGTCTTGATACTTTCTTCTGTCTCATTAATCCCCACCTATTTCAGATGATATAAACAAATGCACTTCTTTTGAGTGTTATCACTTTAATCCTTCTTCACCTTGACTCCACTATGGGAAATTATGTTTTTTTCCTGTTGGAAAGATTGCAAAGTGAGCACAGCTTTTTTCTAGTTGAATGAATTTACTTGTTTATTTTTTTATATCAGTGATACGCTCTCTTTTGATTTCAAGGCTCAGCATAGTACAATGTATACGTTTAAATACCAATTTATTACAGTTTGAAGAATTGGAGAACTGAAAGAACACTTGACTCTTTTTCTTCAATGATCCATCAACCTTGTAGACTGTTCTGGTTCTTTGCCCTCAGAGAAGTTATTTTGGTCGATTTTAAACTGCATTTTTATTTTATTGATCTATCCAGTGACTATACAACTTGCAGACCCCTATCATTGTGCTGTGATACTGAACATTACGCTTTGTTTCCAGCAAATAAAGCCAGTAAAAATTTATGTACCTTAAAGGCATAAAGGAATCTTACATTCTCTTTGTGCACTTAAACCACAAGAATAGTGAAAGTTTTCCTATTCAATTCCTTTTTCTGAGCTTCATTAATGCAGCCTCACGATAATCTGTCTCTGTCACACTGTTTCTTATTTCACTTCGTAATGATCTCCCTTGTATGGGGAGGCTCAGAAAGAGAGAAAAAAAAGAGCAAAGGTAGGACCTTTTGAAATGCCTGGAAGGATATATTGGAGGATGGTAGAGGAACCAGAGCCCTGTATGATGCCAGGCTGGAGGAGTGGGTGATTAACTGGAGGGCAGGCTGCTATACAGAGGCACCCCAGCAGGCTGGCCAAAGTGGCAAAGTCCAGCACCTGGGGCAGGATAACCCCAAATGGCAGTATAAGCTGAGGCAGCTTTTCAGAAGAGCTGTGTGGGTCCCCCTGGACAGCACAGCAGAGCCCCTGGTGGCCATGGAAACAACCACGGCAGATGTTCAACAAGGCTCACGAGGTTTCAGTTGGAGTCCAGTGCCTGTGGGTGCTCAGAACCAACTGGAGGTATGTTCCAGGGAGCTGTATAAACTCTGTCCTTAACGCAGCGCCATGAATATGAGTCATACCTGCTGTGTGTGCAGAATGGCACCTGTTGGGGCTGGGTCATGCTCATAAACCACAAGAATCCTCCGTGGTCATTATAGGAGAGTAACAGAGCAGGCAAGACAGTAAGTTATGAAAGTTCAGTAGAGAGGGTAAGTTCTCGTTGTTTTGATGTCTAAAGACAAGTTTTGTGAACTGCCTGACTCCTACAGCTCACAGATGCAAGGGGTGTTGCAGTCAGGAGACATCTTTTAAAAAGGAAGAGAATATTCCTAGCAGGCTGTTGAGATCTGGAATTCAGATCGGACTGATTTCCCCCAGAGGTCTTGATTTTTCTCCATAAACTACAGATGGTGTGTAGGACAACAGTTTCTAAATGGAGTGTCACATCTATGTTTAAAAAGCTAGGCAAGATGAATCTGGGTCAGTTCTGGGCTGAGTTTTGTCAGTAATATTGCAATCAGGATTAAAGCTCCTGAGAGTTTACATTCACTTTTCACTCTGTTCTCAACTGCACCCTTTTGGCACAGTCTGACTCACCACTACACTTTTAAATGTCAGTCCCCAAGTTGTTAAATTACATCTCTAACTCCTAAGTGAGGAAACTAATTTGTTTTAAATAATTAAGCTTCGGATTTAGTATTTTCCTCCTCTAAAAAGTGGAATGAGGCAGATGGAGAAAGACTAGATTGTACCAGTTGATTGTGGCAAGTGCATAGTCCATATGTGCTGAAGGGGACATCAGTAGCAGTAGTAAAGGTTATTCATCAAACATGCAAGATGAGACCAGATTTGCATACGAAAATTTACTGAAGATGTGGGGACAGCTACCTCAGCTATCAGCTGCAACAGAGGTTCAAGATCGCTGCTTCAGGGGCTGTATCCTCTCCTGTCTGGCACGCTCTGACAGAGCTGCAGGGAGGTCTTGTCTTGTTTGTCACTTGCTGCTACTTTTTAAATTGTTCTGGGGTCATCTGTCCTGTCTCCCATGACGCAAACAGTCAGGTAGTGCCAACACAACGAGTGGTGAAAAGTTGTCTTCCTGAAGGACCTGCCAACACGGAGCTGCTGCTCTGCCAGCAAATCATGGGACATTTGGTGGCTCTTCCAAGTGCACCTGCACACTCTCTGGGAGGGTGTTTGGCCCAGCAGATCTTACATCTCCCCAGCATGGAGGAGCCAGGATTTTGGTGCACTAGGAGCTGTAATCCCAACTGCAAGCCAGAGTGTGGCTGCAGGCAGAGCTAAACAAAGGCAGACAAGCACCTCAGATGTGTCCTGGCTGGGCTGTCTTTTCTTTCTCCAGGTCTCTTTTCGTGTCAGCAGGGTCCAGATTTAAAAGAAATAGAGCAACATCCCAGGGTGCTTGTTTTAAGCTGTACCTAGGCTTGGGCTGACAATGGCTAGACTGCAAGTTCTCATGATCTTCACTGAAGTGTTTTAGAATTATTTGGCTTTGTGCTTTTCTACACCCTGCAGTTCTGATGTCTGGTGTGTTGTCACTGTCTACACATTCTAGCCTTCATTAGAAAATGCTTGACTACCAAATTGTGATGAAACTCTTGAAACTGTGACCCAGCTACATGTGTTATCTGCCAAACTAGTAGATGATGACAGATCATTCATAAAATGTATTCTGTTCCTCTCAATATTTAAAAATAAAATGCAGATTAGTCTGCGCTGAGCATCTGATGCAAGAAACAAGTTAAGTGCTGAAACATGTGTTACTCTAAAAGCAACAAGTCTGTCCAGATCCTCTTCCTCAGAGTATAAAGGATTGTACTAGGCATCTGAACCGAGGGAAGGCTAGTCTTTTCTAGCTCTGTTGTACAAGTCAGAGCCAATCCAATAGGAAAACATGGCACAGTGTCTCTGTGACTCCCTGCTTCTCCATGCTGAGGACTAAGGCACTACCCGTAGAAGCAGAATCGACAGAGTTGTGGGTGTAACACATATGTGTGCTCTAGAATGAGTTGGAACAGAGCACCTAGTGAAGGTTAAGAGTTGCATGTGCTGTGCTTGGGGAATACTGACAAGAAGGGTTTCTGAACAGATAAGGTTGGAAAGCATAGTTTTTGGTGGAGTAGCTTTTCTCCCTCTTTTCCCTCAATATGTTTTTACTGGAAAGCTATCCCCCGATGAAAAGGGACAGGGAATGTTGAAGGCTGCCTAGGATGGAAAGACCCTCTGGTCCCACCAGCACATTGGGATTAGTGTTGCCTAGCCAGCATTCTGGGCTTATACATGGCATATACAGAGAATTCAGGTGACATCTCAGTGAAGGTGCAGTGGGTGCTGTATAGTTGGCCACCCAGTGGCCTGTCCTGGCTGAGGATGTGGGCTGTAAACTTGGATAAGGTGCTCCTGCCTGTGACCATTTGCAGGGAAGCTTTTGGGTCATGCAGTCCTGGTCAAGGAGCATCATCGACTGCTATGGGGCTTGGTGTGCCACAGTAGTGGGTTTCAGTAGCTCTTGCAAGACCCAGTTAAGAGAACAGTTTTCCACATCATGCAGGACTACAGTCTGGAGAACAGAAAAGACCTGTCAAACTCCATTTTCTATTACATATTCATAACTTGTTAGATCAGGTCCCACTCTGTCACAGAAATGACCTTTGCGTGTTATACATCTATTGTTCTTTGCTGCACAAAGTCAGTGCTGCCAACTGCTATAGTCCCTAATGGAGCTGTAGCTGTAGGAGGTTTTGTTTCAGCCCCAAAAGTAAAGACAGACCTGACTGTTAAGCATTAAAGGATGTGTGTTTATTGTTGGCCTTGCTATGTAGTCTGAGTAGCATTGAAAGGTGCTGTAGGATGTGTTCTGTCAGGAAGGATTGCCACAAAGGTTACATTTTCCCAAGAACTGGAAGATTGTTGAGCACACTTCTGTTTATTGAGGAAAGCCTTGCGCAAATATCTGCCACATTTTAGCAAAATTTACAGCCTCTGAAATAGCTAGCTTTCTGGAGCCTCAGAGGCTTACAGTGCTAAAGTCATTGGAACAACTGCTAATTAGTTAATTACGGTGGATTCATTAGTTAAAACTGCAGCCAGAGACTTGAACATTGCAGATAACTCTGCTGGCAAGTGGTTTACACTGCTGGGCAGATCTTTGCCTGATTTATGGCTCTTCCACAATCACATGGAGTTCTTGCCTGATTATCCTGGGAATTCAGTTCTGTTTTTATCTTATCTATAAAAATTATCTTGTGGTTCAGAAGAGGCTTCATATGCACTGTTAGTGTTGCTCTATTTCTTTTAAATCTGGACCCTGCTGACACTAAAAGAGAACTGGGGAAGAAAGGACAGCTCTGTCATGCAGGCTGGGAGGACAGGACAGCCCAGTCAGGACACACCTGAGGTGCTTGTCTGCCTTTGTTTAGCTCTGCCTGCAGCCACACTCTGGCTTGCAGTTGGGATTACAGCTCCTAGTGCACCAAAATCCTGGCTCCTCCATGCTGGGGAGATGTAAGATCTGTTGGGCCAAACCTAGTAAATCTGAGGCATTGAGAGGCTTTCAAAGAAAAAGTTCATAGCCTCTGAGGGTAATTTTGTGCAAACTATCAAGGATTTTGTCAACAGAACAAGGATTTCTTGTGTAAATCAATAGTTGAACTCCTTATTTGTGGGCACCTATTTGATACTTACAAGGGATATTTAGAAATTATTTTTTTGATGTTTTATAGTTACAAGGATTGTCCAGGAAATATGTTTACTCAGATTTCTTTCTTGTAAGTATCAAATATATGATCAAACCTCCTAAAACCACCAAAAGCAATTCAGAGACCAGGTTTCAGCCTTACCTCAGATGTTTTTCCCCAGCAAAATTTGCAGCTGTGGGTGTTGAGCCCTTTGGAGACATTTTCAGGTTTCCCAGACTCCTCCAGTAAAGCCTCTAGCTCTTTTGCTAGGTTTTGTTTAAATATGTTCAGTTAACTTTTTTGTTAAGCCCAATGGCGATCTTCTTTCCATCTCAGCTCAGCAAGAATAGCATCTCAATTTCTCTCCTGTCTAGGTAGTTGGACCTTTGACCTGAAAATTTAATCATTATTCGGAGTCTTACAAGCTTTTTCATTAGAAAAAGGAATTGACAGACTCTGATTTTTCTCCACTACAAATCTGTTACTTCAAACACCTACAAAATCCCATTTCTCTGAATAGAGTAGGAGTCTAGTTTTGGTCCTAGTTCCACGCCTCTTTCCAGCCTGAACTACATCTGCAAAAGTTTCTCTCATATGATACTTAATATCACACTAATTACATTTTTGTCAGATTCGTTTTTAGGGGTTTTCCTTGGCTCTCTCCCATGTGTGTGTGCACAGGGCATGTTTGCAGCCACCACTACTGAGCTGCATGTAGTGTTCAATCCCTGAGGAAACCTGCCTGTCCCACCTTGGTGGTTGTGTCTCAGTACACGTCTGTTATTCATGTGCTGAGCTGTTAAAATTCTTCTTGCCTTTGACACTTTGCTGCTGCTTAGAAAAATACCTCAGGCAGCGGTGAATCAGGAAGAAGTAAACACTTGTCTGTGGAAGACATTGAATTGTCCCAGTTCCAATGAATCACACCTTCCTTGTGTGTTTAGTTATAGTTCTTCTACAATAGGCCTTTTACTGTGATTTCTGTAGCAGGCTTCAGAAAGCCATGTGATACTTGTTTGAAGTGCTTGAAGTGTTTCAATCCCAAAGCTAAACTAAAAAGACTTGTAAAGATAAACTAAATACACTTGTGAAGTTGTTCTATAAATTGATTGTCTCTTAAACATGCCAAAAAACCCCTCAACATTTTACAGCTATAGTCTCTGCTCAGTGAGAAGGACTAGAGAATGGCTTCGACACATGGTTTCCATCTAAATAGTTTGCTTGTGTAAAACTTTGCTAGTGTTTTCTGAAAATGACCATAGATTAGGTTGATTTGGAACAGGAATAAAAGAAATCCCTTGGCATTATGTCGCTGAATATTCGAAAAAGTTCTCCCCCAGCCAGCTTTCTGATGCTGCCTCTTCACACTCCTAGCTGGGATGGCTGAGTAGTTTCCAACTTCTACAAATGCTGGACATCAAGAAGCAAAAACTTTCCCCTCCTCCTACACACTGTGGTTTTGTACATAGGTATTGTTGTGGTGAGTAGTGACCAAAAGTGATGAGATGAACCTCATCCTGAAGAAAAGAAAACCTTATGTAGCCCAGTGCAAAGTTTCTCCTTCAGTCTGGGTTTTCATGTTTTATTTCCCATTTGTGAATAGGTTTTCCTACTAAGTGCCTTTGTGAACTTAATCAAGTTTTAGCCAAGGAATGAGAATAAAAAATATATCTTTAAATACATTATATCAAAAGGAGGGCTAAGGAGAATTGCCATCCTTGATTGGATGTGGGGGGCGGGGAAACATAGGGACAAAGGATGAGGAAAAAGCTGAGGTACTTAATGCTTTCTTTGCCTCAGTCTGTAACAGTCAGACCAGTTACTCTCCAGGTGCCCAGCACCAGAGCTCAAAGACAGGGACCCGCTACACCACTTAGACTCACACAAGTCGATGGGATTGGCTGTGGATGGGTCCCATGGGTACTGAGGGAGCTGGAGGAAGTGTTCAGCAATCCTCCTTCTGTCATTTACCAGCAGTCCTGGCTAAGCAGAGAGATCCCTGTTGACTGTAGGTTACAAATGTGACATCCATCTGCAAGAAGGGCCACAAGAAGAATTTTGGGAACTATAAGCCTGTCATCCTGAGCTCTGTGCAGGGGGAGGTCATGGAGCAGATCATCTTGAGTGCTATGACATGGCACATCAGGACAATTGAGTGATCAGGCCCAGTCAGCATGAAGTTGTGAGAGGGAGGTCCTGCTTCACCAACCTGATCTCCTTCTATGACAGAGTGGCTTTCTTACTGGATGAGGGAAAGGCTGTAGATATTGTCTACATAGACTTTAGTACATTTCCTGCAGCATTCTCCTGAAGAAACTGACTGTTCATGGCTTGGATGAGTCTACTCTTCTCTGGGTAAAAAACTGACTGGATGGCTGGGCCCAGAGAGTGGTGGTGAATGGAGTTACATCCACTGGCACCTGATCACAAGTGGTGTTCCCCAGGGCTCAGTCTTGGGGCAAGTCCTGTTTAATATCTTTACTGGTAATACAGAGGTTCTGAGTGCACAGTCAGTCAGTCTGCAGATGATCCCAAGCAGGCCATGAGTGCTGATCTGCTGGAGGGTAGGAAGGCTCTGAAGAGGGATATGGACAGGATGGATCAGTTGTATTACATTCAACAGTGCTGGGTCCTGCACTTGGGTCACAACAACCCCAGGCAGAGCTACAGGCTGGAGGTAGAGCAGTTCAAGAGCTGCTCAGTAGAAAGGAACTTGGAGTGCTGGTTGACAGCTGGCCGAACATGAGCCAGTATGTGCCCAGGTGGCCAAGAAGGCCACTGGAATCCTGTCTTGTATTAGAAGTAGTGTTGCCAGCAGGACCAGGGCAGTGATTATCCCCCTGGTGAGACTGCACCTTGAATCCTTTGTTCGATGTTGGGCCCCTCACTACAAGAAGAACACTGAGGTGCTGGAACTTGTCCAGAGAAGGCCAACAGAGCTAGTGAAGAGTCTGGGGCACAAATCCTGTGAAGAACAGCTGAGTGAGCTGGGGTTGTTAAGCCTGGAGAAAAGGAGTCTCAGGGGAGACCTTATTGCTCTCTACACCTACCAGAAAAGTTGTAGAGAGGAAGTGTTGGTCTCTTCTCCCATATAACAAACAGTAGGGAGACAACTTCAAGTTGTACCAGAGGAGGTTAAGATTTGATATTAGGAAAGATTTCTTCACAGAAGAATTTATCAAACATTCAAAAAAATCTTTCCAGGGAAGTGATGAAGTCTCCGTCCCTGGAGGTATTTAAAAGACATGTAGATGTGGCAATTAGGGACAGGGTTTAGTGGTGGACTTGGCAGTGCAAAGTTAACAATTGGACTCTACAATCTTAGAGGTCTTTTCCTTCCTAAATGATTCTATGAAAAGTGTTGTATTCTGTTTTGGCACATGGGACCTCATGGGTTGTGCCCATGTCCTGCAGCAGGCAGAGTGTCACCAGACTGAGGGAGGTGAACCTTGGATGTTCTCCCATGCTGCCTTCCTGCCTCAGCTGGTATAGTAACCTCTGTTTTGCTTTCTCTTTTGCAAAAATGACACTGCAACCCAAGTGTGTATACCAGTCAGAGTTCACCTGTGGTTGATGTTTGTGACATTTTATAGTTCAGTACAGCAGCTGCAATACCCACGCTCATGTTGAACTGACAAGATTGAAAGGTATCTGCTTACTGAAAAGGTCATTTTTGCTATCTTTTCACTTATGCCATAAAAATAAAGCCAATCCCTAACTAAGATGTTTTAGTTTCAGCTCTGTGTATGCATTTGTGTTTTCGCCCCCTTTTTCAGTCTGTGCGTTTTTCTGTCAAAAGCCAGTTCGTGAACTCAAGAGAAATGTACACCATTGGCTTGGCTGAACTGTTCTAATTTATCATTTTGGAAAAACAGTGGTGCTGTCTGCCACTGTCCCATTACCAATGTATTACAGTGTCCTGACAATTATGAAACAAAATCCATTTTCACATGTGCTAATAATTCCTCCATAGCCACTGCTGCTATTTGCTTGATAAACCCCAATAAATTAGCAGGCTGGCAACTGCTATGTTACCTACATGCAGTTGATCAGTAATGCTCTTATACAATGCTTTGGTAGAAGCAGCAAGGAAGTGGCGTGTTGTTTATCACAGGAACCACAGTGCCCAATGTTTCGTTACCGTAGCTGTGGCTGCCTCTCTGCAGTCAGTGATGCCCTGTTCATCACCAGCTCAGCCCCAGAGTTGCACTCACTCATTCAGCTGCTGATTCAACTCCACTATTACCACAAATATTATTTTTTTGTGATAATGTTGTGAGGCAGTGTCTGTAGCAGGGGCTATAAAGGTGTTAAGATGGGAAAGAGGAAGCTGATTTATTGGCTTGAGCTCAGGACTGTACATCAGGACTACAAAGCAAGCCTGTGCTGGTCCAGCTTGGATTCATACTAGGGCTGTCTGGCATGTCAGGTTTGTAATGTCAGCTCAAGCACTGGGGCTTGTTCCCAGTCTCCAGTCATCCTTTCCCATAAAAGGAAAGGTGGAAGTGTGCAGCCCAAGGTGTCACAGTCTTCTCCAGGGTGTGTTGCACACCTTCCAGCCAATGCATAGGTGCTACCAGGTTGGTGGTCTCACACACCTGATGCCTGCAGCTGAGGCCAGCACATGGCAGCTGTCTGTTGGGGACTGCACAACTTTCTTTGTTCCCTACTTTGCACCCTAGAGCGAGGAGAGGGCTCAAGCAGTTGGGCCCACTTGTCTTTGAGTAACAAACCTTCAAAGCGTGCAGGCTTTTAGTTCTAATGTAATGTCCAAGCATTTCAAGCCCGCCCCTGGGAAAGGCTGCTTGCCTACCTCTCCCTGCAGAACCTGTAGTTCCAGAGGGACACAGCACTTATGGAAGTTGGACTGTATGGGAACAGTTGGCCTTCCACTTCCAGCAACCTATTTTAGCAGATTGTTCGGTAAATAATCACTGCGAACATAACGGGCTACCACAACACTATATGAGAAGAATTTCAAAGGTGAAAATGCTGTCAATAGAAATAAAATTGACTTCACTTATGTAGAGCTGAATCTGCAACAGGGGATTTTTCTTACAGAGAATTATTTTTTGCCTCAGACTGGTAGTTTGAAATGTTCCAGATTTCATTTCAGGGAAATATTCATTAAGCAGTTGTAGCTGGGTATCTATTAGGTGGTTGGTGAAACAAAGTTTATTAACTGATCCATATCCAGAAATGTTATTAAAATCCAAGAATTTTCTGTAATATTGTATTGCTCAGATACCAGATATTGCTAGGCCCAAACATTTTAATACAGGAGAGGTCTCCGAAAACCATGGTTATTCTTTTAAGTGGAAATTGCCATAAGCATATTCAGCAGCTGTAATGAAAATAATGTGAAAAAAGCAAGATGTGATTTTTGGTTAGAAAAAGTTGATCCAACCACTATCATCTCAGGAATTAGATGTTTCCCAAAACTATTTTTTTACCATTTTCAATATTCTTATGCTAGCTTCCTGTTATATAATGAATTATTAGCTTGAGAATATAAGAAAAAACTGGTAATATCTCCTGTGCTGCTGCTGTAAATCAGATGTTCAAGTGCAACAGCCAATAACCCCACTGAACTGCAGAAGGACAAGGAAATTTGATGGAATATTGCTTTGCACTTTTTGTGACCACCAGCTCCTGTACAAAGCTGAGTACTGAATATTAGTCAACTGTCCTTTGTGAAAGTCACTTAAAAGAAATTGCAGGAAGTGCAGAATCAAGCATCAACATTTACAATTTTAAAAACTGCTAGTAAAGTAAATAAGAATGTATCTCTCTGCTGGATCAGAGCCCTGATTTACAAATGGGTCCATTCAGCTGTTTGCATGAATCCAGCAATGGATCTCGGTTCAAGGATTTCTTATGAAGCCTCCATAAGACCTAAGAAGGGCTTTGAAAACTTATTTTTAGACAGTAAAGGACAGAAGGGATCAGCAGAATGATGGAGTCTGACCTCCTGCATAATCCTGCACCTCCTCCACAGCAGGACATGAGCTGCTTTTTGTAATGAGATGAAGTGAAGCCAAAATTTGGAGCACTGGTTGCTGTGTCTGTTTGATTTGCCGTGTTGTGCATATGCCTCCCTGGATTTAGAAAATGACCCTGCAAAACTCAGGAGTAGCTAGACACATTAAATTTCTCTCCTAGGACAGTATAATAAACATTTCTAAGCCTGACACATTCTGTATGGCACAGGACAATAACTATGTTTAGTTTTATTGCAGCCAGTACTTCTGGGTCTCTGAACAGTTGTGGTGGGTAAGGAAGGATCTTCGGCCAGGGACTGTACAAACACAGCAGGCACTGAGAAGCCTGTAGTCTAAAGGCAAGCAGAGGCACAGTGTTGAGATACACTAACTTTAGAACGTCTGCATCAGACGCTGGAAGTAATAGCAATACTGGTAATGCACTGAACTGAGCTGCTTCTATTTTATATTACTGCTAAATGTGAAAGAGCGCTAAGACATTTCAGGTGCTGGTATATAGGGAAAAATCTGTATACACAGCACGTTGTTAAGTAAAGAATGAAAGCTTAAAGTAAAACGATTTCCCCTTTTGTCACAACTTAGTCTCAAACCTCTGCTTTTAAAGTGTCCTTAATGAGACATCAGGTTCCAGAAGGACCTGGGCTGCAGCCAGCTGCCAGAGAGAGATCACAGGAAGATTTGGAAATCATTTGAGAGAGATGGATGGGAATTTGCTGAGGAAAGGAAATCAATTGAGACTGGCACTTGGAGGGAGATGGACAGAGCTTCTGTATGGCAACATCACTAAGGATCCAAAACCAAAGAGAGAAGGACACCAGAGGCAGATGATAATTTTCCATCTCTAGAAAGGAAGATAGTTCTTGAAAATTACATACATGGGCACAGAGTGTGAAACAACAGTGACAGCTTCTTAAGTGCGTTGTGTTAGGAGAAGACTCCAAAACTGGGCTAATCAACAAAGGTGGATGTTCCTTAAGGAGGAATTCATTGTGTTCCCTCTGAATTTCAGGGTGATGGAGACTAGGTTAACCACTGGCAGCAGTGTGTCTGAGATGGCACATGGCTGGTGGACATTCACACACACTCACAGGAAGAAAAAGAAGGAGACTGCTGCTCCCTGATGCTGCCACAGAGTACAGGAGTGGGTGTAGCTGCAGCAGCGGAGGCAGAGTCATGCTTGGCAGCTTTTTTCCCTAGGTGTCAGGGAAGAGCCTGTGCTTCCAGATATGCTGAGAAAAGGGCAGAGTCTACAGATAAGTGCTTAAATGCTTCTATAGTCTATTTCTCAGCAAATAAAAAAAAAGGGCTTCTTGCCTCCATAGATTTTACAAGTTCATTATTTTGTGGCTCATTCATATTCTATTATTGTACTGTATGTATTGTTGTAGATCTAGTGGGGCAGTTTTCTTACTATCATGCATTACATAGCTGTAGAAAGCAAGGGGAAAAGCAACATACGAAGGAATTATAATGGACCAATTCATGCAAATTTTGTTTTTGCACTAAAACTAAAGCAAGTTCTGTGTCTCAGTCAGCTCTACTAAAACATTCCCAAAGCCTCCTTATGCACCTAAGCTCAAAATGAGCATTTGACTTGTGATTTCTTGAGAAGACAGTTTCCTTTAGCACTAAGGATCTGCCTGACTCCAGTGCTGCTTTCAGCTGTGGCTGTGATACTTTGCTTCTCTTCTTCTCTCTGTGATTGATTTATTGATTGCTTCTTCAGCGTGCCCTTCAGATAAATCCTTTTTCCTTCCCTCTCCTCTTCCATTCCCTGCTAATTTTCCAAGAGATGTCCTGGAACTTTCTCTTCATCCCTTTGTTTTTCTATTCACAGTGAACTAGTTACTAAGGTGGTAGTTCAACAATGAACCTTACCCTGACACCTTGTAAATGTCTCTATTGCTATCTTGTCTCTTTCCAAGATAATATTATTCCCCATCTCTTATTCTCATCAATGGACGTCATGTTCAAGACAGTTCACTTACTTGTCTACTGCTTTCTTAAATGACCATTTTGAACACCACCACCATACAACCACATTAATCAAAGTGAAAAACTGATCCAGGGCCCATTCCTATCCCTTTTAAATTTGTATGCAAGACTGCAAACAAAAAAAAAGATCATGAAGCTGACCTCCCTATATCAGATCTAGAGTTTGTTACATCTCTATCTGTTCTCACAGATTGCATCTTAAATTCTTCCAAAGCAACAGACAAATTTGGAAGGACCATAGCTTTAATAGTCAGTGTTCTTCCAAGCTCCATTTTCAGGCAGAATGAATTTAAATTACTGGAGGAGAACCTAGTAAATATTCTGAACCAACGTTTTACTTAATGGTGTCTCCACAGTTTTACACCTTTGCTATTAAAGTTGTGCTAGTAATTAAGGAATGGTGACTGTGCAAATTATTTAAGTAGCTGAGTTAGTGAACTGAGATTACAGTTAATGAGGTTAAAATTGCTGGTTCCTGCATACAGTATTTAATCCTGTGAGTAGTCATTTTGAGTTCGTTATTGCCTGCACCAGTCCCTTAAGCTAGCTTTGATGCACATATTTTGTCTGGAAATTACATGCACTTAACTCACACAATATTATTCTAAGTGATGGAAAGTGTTGAGGTATTTGTGTAACTTTCAGTTACATTTTGTATTATAGCAACACTTGAGTGGGGGAATTTGTCATTTGCTAAATTGTCATTGAAAAAACACTTGTACCATCAATGCGATGCTTAAGAAGATGTTATACTGTTGACCTGATGTCAGGTCTTGTGGGCTGAGGCTTTTTTTTTTTTTTTGAGAGGATGGAATATAATCCCATTTTAAAGATGAAATTGATGGTTCAGCCATGGCCTTCCAACAGTGATTTCCTGTACTTGGACTGCCTTTAAAATCTTCTTGTTTCAAATAATCTAAATTGGAATTCACTCAATAGCTATTTAAAAGAGTAAATGAAGGACCAAGTCAGAGAGGATAGACCTAAACAAGGAAGTCATGTCAGTCGTTCAGCCTGTAAAGCAGAAGAGACTGCAATGTACGGAGCAACGCAGACAGCAGGGAAAGCCCCCCTTGCCTCTGGGATGGCAGTGTCATAGATTGGAGCATGATTCCACACCCCTCCCAGTAGTTTGGCCCTCTGCACTCAAGGTCATGTCTCTGGTCAGAAAGAGATATTTGAGAAGCCTTTTCTGTCATGGAGCTTTTTGAGCGAAAGCTGGAAGAAGGCTTCCCATGGCAGAGGCTTCCACAGCTACTTGGAAATGAGATTGGTTCCTACTTGGGACACTCTGCAGTTGGTGTTGCAGCTTGTTGCTTCTGCCTGTCCCCCCCAGTAGATCCTGGTCATGACTTCTGGACTGATTTCTTGGCCTCAGGCCTGATGGCTTATTACTTGTTTGGGATTGTTCATGTGGAGAGTCTGGAGAGTCCTTATAGCAGCCTTCCAGTACCTAAAGGGAACTTACAAAAAAAGTGGAACAGAATCTTTTTACATGGTAGGACATTGTAGGACATGGTAGAAACTTTCACATGATAAGGCAAGGGATAATGTTTTTAAACTGAAGGAGGGTTGATTTAGATTAGATATAAGGAAGCAACCTGTTTTAAAATGAGAGTGGCAAGCACCAAAACAGGTTACCCAGAGCTGCTCCATCCATGGAAATAGTCAAGATTGGTTTGTATGGGGCTGTGAAAAACCTGATCTAGTTGAAGATGTCCCTGCTTATTGCAGGCGGGTTGGAATAGATGATTTTTAAAAGGTCCCTTCCATCTCAAACTATTCTATGATTCTGGACTTACCTGTTCTAGGATCTCACCTTACACAGTATGGTAAGACTGAGCTCTTGCTGCTGATAACATTGTCTTTGCCAGATTTGTCACCATGCTTGGCCCCCAGCTCCCTTTTCCTCATGGAACTGCACACTTTTGGTGCTTCCTGACACAGTAGGACCAGGGAGCATCATTGCACATCCAGACAGGATGCAATTATGGAAGCACTTCCCTCCAAATCCCTGTGCATGAGGCTGAAAAATACCAGAATTTGCATCCTCTGAGGGCAGCTCATTGATACTGCTATTTTCAAGTCTGAAAAGCAGCAGAAGAAAATCAGACACCCTGTCTTTTGAAAAACATTGCAAAGACCAAAGGAAAAAAACTACTTCTGCCTTGCTTAGACATTCCTTATTTTTTGCTTGCTGGCATCCATTAGTAGCTGGTCCATCAGTGTCTGTTCAAAATTGCATTTGGAAGTTTTTGTCACAGAATACTCTGTAAACCAAATTTCTAAATAGCTTAAAAATGTTACAAAAATAAAAGAAATATCCATAGGCACATTTCAGGAACCCATGGAGCCAGTGGTAGAGGGGGGAAAGATAATTCTACACTTTTGTGGCTTAAATGCTTTTCCTGTTCGGCCATCATGGACCATTCATCATGAGCCATCCAATGTTAGAAACAGAGTGCTAAGCTTTGATCTTATTGAATGAATCTATTCTAATGCTGATATCATGCTCTGTTCTTTGATGTGGATAGTATTCTGGGATGCTAGAATATTAGTCTACTCCTTGTGAATTCTGATGGCACTGACACACAGGGAACAGGAGCTGTTGCCTATGCAAGACTTCTGGTTTTGTTTATCTCTTAAGTGATTTGATGCCACTTAAATACTTAATTTCTGAGAACAACACAGAGATGCTGTTGGCTCATTCCTCACCTGAGTTTTTGCAAGAAGTTAGCAGAGCCTGACAAGTTCTCCTGGGAAAGAGCGGGAGATTAGATGAGGATGTACTTAGTAGAAATTGCCTGCTTCTCTAGGCATGCAGGCACTATGTAAAAGGTTGGTACCTACTTGTCCAGGAGATGTTTGGAAGATAATGTGGCCCACTTCTATTACACAGCCTCCCAGGGACCATGGAACTTCTGGTCACAAGAACTCTATGTGTTTATTCCTTTCCTCCATATGGTGTGTGAAGGGGAACTGGGAAGTAGGGGGGATCAGAAAGTAAAGGTAGCTCTCTTTTACCCTTCTTTTTATTCTTATAACAGTATATGAAGATTACACACACTAGCAAAACCAGCTAAATTTCAAGTGTAGCACTGAAGTACTATGAGTGTCAAAAGAAAACTGAGAGTCAAGTACCAGTGAAGTATGTTGTAAGGTTCAGTCATCATGGATGTCGTGGGTCATGCTCTGTACACCTCAACCACACTCCCCAGTTACTGCAAAAGTGACTGGTACCCTCTCTTGAATTTTTAAACTGTTTTTGTATCTAGAAACGGTTCATGTGAGATAGTGCTATGGCTCAGTGCCTTAAATAGTAGCCATAAAAAGGGACATGCAAAGATCAAATCCTTGCAGGGAGATAAAAGTCACAATCCATCAAATTAGAAATGTGCTGGCAAAACATCTTGTTTTCTTGGTGTATGTGGTAAGGCCATAGCAAGTTGCTTAATAATAACGCAAGAGAACAAAATAGTGCCAAAGATGTACCCTGATGTTGTTTTGGCTGAGAAATACGATACCTTCAATCAGGTGTATCCTTCCCTCACTAGAGATAAATCTTTTTCACTAGAGAGATAAATATGCAACATGTACAGCATCTTTGCTGTATAAAGTTACATGATTTGCTTTGCAATAGAGTACAACATTTATTGTAGCATATTCTTTCCTGGCATGATTTCCACTGATTAGTGTAAGGGTTTTGTGGAATGGTACGTCCTATGGAAGTCATGTCACTTGTGCTATCTCTCTCTCTTCAAGCTCATCAAAGTAGGTTGAAAAAGTCAAAAGTCTTAAACAATAAAAACATAAACAACTGGGGCTTCCCAGGATAGTTGATGCTGTACATGCTAGGCACCAGGAACTGGTATTGCTATTTGAATATCTTAATTGCCTGAGGAGGAATTTTAAGGTCATTAAAGGCACTCAGTGAACCTTCTGAATGGTTGTTTGTTGGTTTGGGTTTGTTTTTTGGGAGCGGCATTTTGTTTAAATTATTGCTCTTCTATCTTCTTAGCATGTATTAGAATCAAAACATATATATATAGGATTTGAAAACTACACAGCTTAAAAACACAGGCTATTTTAAAGTATTATCATCTGGTGAGTCTTACTGAAGTGAATATAGCTATGCTCATCTACCACAGGCATAGAGCTGGAGAAAGCAGCTTAGTCTTGTTTCCATTTTTTTTTTTCTATGTAAAATTATAAAGATTAGATGATTCCTTTTTTTCCTACTTTTGTTGAATGACTTCCCAAATTCTGGCTTAATTTATTAATTGCTATGCTTTAAAGAAATAATATTAAAATAATCATGAAGCTGGTTACAGAAGCCAGTTCTGCTTTTTTCCTAAAGATATTAATCTTTCCTGTGGTTTGCTCAATTCTCTTCATAGATTTATAAAGATCTATGAAGATATTTCTTCACAGTTGTGAGCGTATGGATGAGTACTTTATTCTTCAAGTCACAAAGGGTAAGAGTAGTGGTGCAGTACTGATCTGTAGTTCTTAAGCCACAAATGGCAGTGTTGAGCTCACCAATATTTGGTCAAGGAGTTTTGGTGCTGTTAAAAGATGGCATGTGGAACCGCAGGAAAAAACCTTTTCACCCTGAGAGTGACCAAACACTAGCACAGATTGCTCAGGGTGGTTGTTGAGTCTCCATCCTTGCATCCTTGGCGACAATCTAAAGTTATCTGGATAAGTTCCTCGGCAGCTAGCATTGGGTGGCCCTAATTGAGTAGCGAAGGCTGGACAAGGTCACCTCCAGAGTCCCTTCCTACCTCAACTGTTTTATGATTCTGTGGTTATATAATATTGGAAAAAAAAAATAATTGTTGGTTGAGTTTTATTCACTTCAAACTGAAATTTGGAAAAGTTTGGGTGTTTGTGTGGAAGTTCAGTGTCAGCAACATTGCTTGCTGGGTGTTAGAAAGGAAGCCAGGGAATTTGCTTAGCCATGTATAGTGAGATTTAGTTCCAGATTAAGAAGCCTATTTGTGTATGTGAAAGAGATGTTTAAATTCTGGTCAGTGTGGTCCACACATGGGCAGCAGTGTTGGTTGGTAGCAGCCCAAGAATGATTCAGGGCCCTCTAGAGCAGAAGCCCGTGGGACAATGAGCTGGGTCCCTCTGTAGGCTTCCCTGAGCACAGCAGGAGCAGCAATACCTGCCACACCTAGGGTCCGGTGTTTCAAACTCTAGCTGAGTCCCACTCGAGGCATCTCATTAAAAGCAGAGAGTATGCACACTGGAAAAATGTATCTACTCGAAGCATAATTTGGGTAAAATAGGAAGAGTAATGGGAAGCCTCTTCTTGTAAAAAATGTACAATGACCCAGGGTGTTTGATTATGCAGAGGACTGTATTTTCACATATTCAGAGACACTAAAACTTTAGCAGCAAATTATACTCCGGGCGTCGCTTGGACAAAGATTTGATCAAACAGATGGATTTACTTGCTACTGATGTGAGTAACAAGTGAAAATTGCCCTGCTTGGGATGAGCTCTCAATCTTTCATTATGTTTTTTTGATAAAAATCTATAGTTATCACATGTTGGGTAACTTCCAGTTATCCAGAGTCCTGTATCTCATGGTTCTGTTTATTTATCAGCCTCACTGCCTTAAATGTATCCAGCATAAAAAATGGACATATCCAACTGTGCAACACTATTATGTGCAAACATTAAAAACAAGGAGAAAACCTTCCCCATACCATATAAGTCCAAACAGTTCTGCCTAATTTTAAATACTTAAAATCTAATTCACCACTAAATCATGGACTTCCGAAATACATGTGATGGCCTACTATAAAATCTGACTTCTGTATGTCCAAGATACAAGGAGAAGATTTCCTTGTGAATTCAGGGAGAGGATTCCTTTTGGGATGATTGAAAGTTCAGATCCAATGCCATATGCTAGACACAGTGAGGTGAGTTCTGGATATATTTGTTTTATTGATTGTATGTTCTGACTGAAAGGATTGTGGCTTGCACTGCCATTTTCCTATTGGAGCAGAAGGTAGCGAGAAATAAATGTGCATTTCATTATCCATCACTGGAGAAACTGCCAATCTGATGGTTTGCTTTTACTGAAAAGTACAGGTTTTATTCTCTTTCTGTTATCTGGGTGGTACTGACTTGGCTGTGAAGAGATTCATTCAGCTGCATAAAGAATAAACTTCAGTTTTTTGAATATTGCAGCAGAAGACAAAAATGTTAATGTTTCCCTTCACCATCAAGGAGGTGATTTCTGCATTAAAACTCTTATCTATTACACTGTGCTGATTATATTACAAGATCTTGAATGGGTTCTTTTACCTTTTCTGTCTTCAATTGGAAAATAATCTTTGTCCTAATAGCCCTTTCATAATAATGTGCTCCTTCAGTGACAGCATGCTGACATCCAGCACTAGCAACGCAAACAATTAACATCAGACTGGGCTCTTAAGCCTTACAATATGTAAAGAAGAAGTACGTGGAGTTTTCCCATAGGCTAAATACAGTTACTCTGTGAAATAATCTTCATAAGAAGGGAACACATCCTGCAAGTTGGATTTAATACCACACCGTTGTTTTCAGTTGATGTTGATTGGACCTTTACTATCTAAATGCAGTGTATGGAATGGTAAGGTCCTTGAAGAAGGCAGGTGTGAAGATGATGGACCAGTGAGAGTTGTGTCAAGAATCCAAGTATGAAACAATATTTACTTGCCAAGGAGAGGAAGCACATCTGTTTACTGAGAATTGCCACAAAAATGTAAAAATAGTTGAACTTTGAACAAGCTGCTCAGCTGCAGGAAGACGGTTCCAGGTTATGGAGACGTAAATATGTGTGGAAGTACCCTCGGTTTCCATGACTGTTTTAAGTGAGGAAAGCACAATGTGGGATGTGCATATTTATCTCTCTGGTGAGAGATATTTAACTCTAGTGAGAGATATGAGCAGAAAATGAACTGTAGTGATCTAAGATAAGACCGAGGAGAACTTGGGATCAGATATTAATTATTATGATAATTTTATATAGCACCAGAGCAAAGAGTCTCTACTAGCTGGTCACCAAATCACAGCTGGTTTGTTGTTTGTTCTGAGCATCTCTGAGAGACAGCTGTCCTCATATGTGCTGTTAGTTTTCTCTAACTAGAGATTATTTTGTGGGGGTGGGGTGGAGGAGGCTTTGAAAACCAAACAGATGAGGTGCGTGTTCCATCTGGTCAGACAGGCTTCTTGATGACAGAATCATGTGCTTATCAGTAATTTGGATTGGTAAAAATGGTCTGTTAAACTTAGTCCTTCATTCAGGAAGCATCCTGTATTCTTGCACTTATTATTTTTTTACAAAACTGGGAGGTGGGAAGCAGGGTGGGGGCAGAAAGGAAGGAAGAAGAGATAGCCCTGGAAAGGTGCTTGAGGATTCCAGGAAATTGGTAGGCTGGACTTGTTAAGGCTTCTGAAATGGTTTTTGACTCAGGCTTTCAAATGAAAAAATGAGATATTAGAAGGATGATAGTCTTTATCTACTGAGGAAGATGGATGGGTATGACTTAAGATGTCATGTGTATGAATGGGTGCTATAAAGGGATCATTCTAATGACATGCTGTAAAAGACAACTGTCAGGAATAAATTATTCTTCTCTTCTGATGATATTGATGATAATGCACTCAAATTCCCCATGACACATTTCCTCACCCAAAGTTAAAAGCTTTTCCTAAAATGTTTAATGGGCGCAAAGGTCTTCGTTGTACATTTCCAACTCTATGAAAAACATCGAGTAGTGGCTTACATAAGAGCAATTTTGCCTGCAATTAGTGTGTTTGCATACAAGTACACAGGCTTTGATTAAGCAAAGGAAAGTATTTAAGTGCATGTGTAAGTACATTTCAGCAGTGGAGCAATGAAACTGAAATAAGAAAGAGCCTGATTTCAAAAATAACTGGGCTGATAAAATCAGCAGTGCTGAGCAGCTGAGCAGATCAGGGCTCTGGCTGGGATGGAGGTGGGTTGTCTGTAACTAACTCTAGAGATGCCTGCACAGAAGTCATGTCCTCCCTGTGCAGCCCAAGACCCACACCACACTTTACTTGTTCTAAGGAGCAGCACTGGGCACAGAGGGAAAGAAAGACAAAGAGGCCAAAAACACTCTGGGGGAGGCAAGGATCTGTCTGCTGGTGTTGACCACCGGCTGCAGTGTGACTGCCTTAAGAGTCTGGAGGTGAGGGCAGTGGAATTGCCTGTGACTCCCACAGTCACGGTGTGTGGCTGCCTGCTTGCAAGGGCTGTGAGGCTGCAGAGGGAATGTCATGTCTATCCATGGGCCCCACTGTGTTTGGAGAAATCAACAGACCTGCATGCCTGAACATGCTTGGGGAAAGACACAACAGAGGGACCGTGGCCATGGTTGACCCACGATGGGACAGGGACACACTTGAGAGACCCGGGCTCATGGGCAACCCACATTGGAGGAGGGAAACTAAGGAGCAGCATGGCAGGAAGGCATTGACCATAAGGTCCTAGAATGAATTACAGTACTTCAGCCTCCCACACAGTCATGCTTCACGGGAGGAATTTTGGTGCACTGAGAATAAAAAAAGGCAAAAATAAGAGTACTTCAGAGCAGGAAGGGGAAAGACAGCAGTTTAAGTAGGTTTTTGAGCAGTGATTTCTGTTTGTGTTTTTTCCCCCCTCATTGTGAACCAGTGATTGTAGGTTGGTGTTGGTTGGCAGTAAATTAAGTCAAGTAAAATTCTCTGACTTGATGTAGCTTTACCTTTGACAGTCTGGTACAAGAAGTGATGGGCTAAATTACAGTAAAGGAAATGTAGCCTGAGCTTTTGGTTTAGTTTTCTAATGGTAAAGGAGGCTGATCACAGATTGGATTGCTGAGGGAAGCTGTGGAGCCGCTGGAGGATTTAAGAGCAGATTAAATGAACTTCTGTCAAGAACAATTTAGAAGAAGTTGATCCTGCCTTTGGGACGAAGAGGTGAATTAGGTGACCCTCTTGAGGTGCTGCTGAGACCTGTTGCGTTTGATTTCTATGACACTGACATGGTCTCGTGTACCCCTGGGAGAAAAGAGGATACTGAGCTTAATTATCAGAAGGCAGTTTCAGTCAGCAGGAGGTGTTTCCTGAGGAGATATGGCTTGAGACAGAAGGCTGAGAATGTTAAAGAGGTGAAGGGTACAATTAAATGAAATTACATAATGCTGTGTTTGTAATTAAGTGAATCCCTTTTCATTTAACCTAATACTGACCACACAACTCAGAATTCATTCATTCATTCATTCAATGTATATGAAAAAATTGGATCTTCAAGTGCTGTTTAGGCCACTCCATGAGCAGCGAGGTGCTGGCCTTGATGGTACTTAAGGATTAGGGAGCCACGGAGGATGCACTCACAGCCACCTCCAGCTGCAGCTTCTTTAAGCCAGAATGATTACCAACTCCAGCTTCAGCTTGACTGTACATACTGAGTCTCAAGCACCTTGCAGCACTTCTGTCAAGGACAAGCACGATTTCATCCTTCTGCCTACTACATTAATTCAGATAGCTATTTTGAGGTTAAGGCCATGTTGGCTTTGAACTGCAGCTGGTAATGAACACCTGGATGGACTTCTGCTTTATTTGCAGGTGACTGAGGTATTATTATTAATTATTAAACCATTTCTTGTAATATTTAATTATTTCTCCCTCTTTTGTGATGAGCAACCAGTGCCATTATTGCCTGTAACCAAATAACCGTCCCCATTTATCACACTAATTGTGTCTTAATGAGGAAGGACCTGGGACTGGGGGAGCTGTCTACTCTGAACAATTTTGGAATGTAGCTTCCTGTGGTGATAATCACAGTCTATAATAATTAGGTATGCTAGGTGGTGTACTCATCATGAAGCTTAAATGCAATAAAAATTCATCCTATGGTAATAGGGTTACAAAACGCAATGAATTGCCATAGTAAACATGGAAATACAAAAATAGTGTATGAACTAGATTACTTCCTCTTGCATGGTTCTCCCACACAAGGGGATAACTCCTTTTCACTCCATTGTACATGGAACAGGCAGAAAATCACAGCAAAGATGCTGTGTTGAATTGCATATCTCTTTAGGAGGAAGACTGGGCTTTGCTTGCTTATGCAGCCCTCCTGGTTTCCTCGCTGGTCCAGCAATATTTCACTGGATGCACTTCTGTAGAGCCCTTGAAGATGCACTATACCCTTGAGAATCTGTGGTGTTTTTTAGAAAGGAGCAGAATATTGGACCTGAGATCTGACTTACGAATTCAAAGGAAAAGTATGGTCTGCTACAAACCAGCTGTCTATCTGCAGATAATTACCCTACAGACAGATAAATCATACACTTTTCCTCCTGTTTTTTGCATTTGACCATGAAATAAATTCACAAATGTTTTAACACAATAATGTTCATACGACAGGGAAACCACAGATGAATATTCTGGAGACAATATCCACTTTAGTTTAATATAGTGGATAGTCTACTCAAGGTTTTGTCTGAATAGTCAGTAAATATACATGCAACTACAGGTTGTTTATGAAGCCCTCCCCATGAGACAACAGCAACCAATACAATCTGCAATCAGAAGCAGTGGTTTTTCTCTATGCTCAGTAATTTCTACAATAGCTCTTAAAATGACGTACTATTAACTATTCAGTATTAATCAATACTGACAGGAGTATTTACTGGAAGAATAAAGTGAAAACTAGTGTAGTTTTTCAAAGCTGTTTTTATAGCACTTGATTGCTTGTTTGTTTGTTTTTTAAAAGTAATGTGGTCAGAGAAGAGAGAAATATGTTTTAAATCTTCATCACTAGCTTTGAAGATGCAAAAGGAACATTTTGTAAGAAAAACTTCCAGACTACTCGAAATAAGCAGTAATGCTGATAATTGCAGGTTCAAATCTCAATTAATCATACAGGCACTGGTCTGTACATAGCAGCAGGATAAATCAGTCCAGTGTTTAGGTGTTGGAAATAAAGAGAAGGAACACCTTTTTAGAGCATGAAAGCTTTAAGGATGACATTGGGGAATGTGAAGGACACAGATAAGACTATTTTTTTGTTATTCCTCTCTTACGATGGTACTTTCACTGAGCTTCAATAGGCTTTTCATCACCTCTTTCATTTGCAGATGCAGTCGCCCACAAGTTAGAATAACTAACTGGAATCCCACCTACCCCTGCTGGTCTTGACTGCAGATTTACATTTCCACCTTCTCTGTCACCTTCTTGCAGTACTGCTGTTGCTTGGGCAAGGTGCTGATCCAAAACACACCCTCGAGCTCTTGAACCACTCCTGCCTCGGTTTTGGTTGCAGAGGTTACATGTGATGTCATTCCCAGGGACTATGCTTTCCTCAGTGCAGCTGATGGGAAGGAGAAGGGCTATACCTCTCTGCAGTGTGTCAGGTTGCCACTCCATTGTAATTCTGTTCTGGCCTACAGGCTCTTAGTATTTTTTTCCTTGTAATATTTGAAATATGGCATCATTGTAAGGGAAGACAACAGAAAAAAATGAGATAAGACTGATCCCTGTTAAAAGGTGACATCAGTGTCCATACAGAAAATGTTTGACCTTCCTTTGTTTAGCTCTGGATTTCATGGCTGGTGTGACAAGCACAGGACTCCCCTGGGTGCTCATGCAGGTAGACATGCAAAATTTCTTCAGAGGCTGGAGCTGGGTAAAAAGTGGTATGCTTGTCAGCCCTTTTCTTACTTTCAGCAGAGAAAATAACTCTTGTTTTGGGATACAAAGACTATTTAGGTGATGCTTTTGAAAGCAAGTGAAGACTGTTTCTTTTCAGGGAATTCTGTGAGGAACACTGATCAGGTGTCAGAATTAGGCTCTTAGCAATGCAAGGAGACATCTTTTTGTCTTCATCTCTCAATAGGTTTATCCCCCAGTGTTTTTGTTCACAGCTTCAGCCTCACTGTGCTGTTTTAATGGTGTGTGGCATGTAGGTAAAGCCACGTGTGTGACAATGGTAAAGGTCCTGTTGTGTGCACGATTGACTACATGTGAAGTTTTGAAAGACTGGGCTGTGATTGTGAGGGCATGAAGGGAATTACAGAATGGTTTGGGTTGGAAGGGACCATATAGATCATCTAGTTCCAGCCTCCCTGCCTTCCACCAGACCAGGTTGCTCAGTATCTCATCCAGCCTGGCCTTGAACATCTTCAGGGATGGAAGGCCACAATCAGGACACCCCGAAGCCTTCTTCTTGCCAGACTGAACAAACCCAGTTCTCTCAGCCTTTCGTCATAGGAGAGGTACTCCATCCCTCTTATCACCTTGATGACCCCCCTCTGGACTCAAGAGAGAGCTCTCTCTCTGTTATGTTGCCACAGCAGTCTGGGTCATTACTTGGTAGGAACTGGGAATGGTCCCTCCGCTAAGAACATTCATTTGCCGTATAATTGTGAAAGGGACTCAAACCCCAGGGTACACAAGGAACACATTTTTGTTCCTGGAAAAATGGAACAAATGGAGTGATCAGTAATAACTCTCAGTGCGACTGGGAGAGAGTCTGTCCCAACATCTAAATATTGTGGGCAAGGATAGCTATTTTCTAGCTACCTTGAGCTTTGGCGAATGTAGTACTCTGTTTTAATCTGGCTGAAGGTCTGATTATGTTCTGAATATTGAAGCTGCATGGTCCTATCATTTTCAAGGTAACAATCAGATGAAAGTATGTAATACCTGCACTGCTTAGGCTGCTGGTTTCTACTCTGAAGCATCCTAGTTTAGCCACATCCTTCTGACAAAACAGGCTATGTGTTTCAGTTTGCATATTAAAAGCTATGGTTAACTCTCTCTGTGTAGGCACATATTACTTTGACATGAATTTTAGTAAAGATATGCATCTAGATCACAGTCATGGGTACTTTGTAATGTCTGTCTACTATGATTCAGTTTTAGACTTTAGATTTGGAGCATTATCTCCATATTTTTTGTTTAAAGTATTTTGAAGCCCTGTAAAAGTTGTGTTAGCATTTTCAGGAGTTACTATTCTCTCTCGATCTGGAGAAATAGTCAAGATCCTAAAAATGGTACACTATAACCACATGCTGAGAGCCCAAGTTTCTGTTGATTCAGTAAAGATACTCTAGTCATTTATCTGCTTGTTTCTTACTAGACTTTTGGGTTCTTTGACCTTTGCTGGTGAATATCATAATTTATTTGGCATCCACTCACCTCATGTCCTGCTCATACTGCAAAATTTGTATCTTTCATCAGTGTTGATGGGAACTTCAGTTCTTGGCTGGGTTCCATAATCCCAAGATCAGAGAAGGCATATTTACTGCATTTACTCTTCAGTGTGATTTTTTTACTCATAGGAGTGAGTGTGTGAATGTCGTCATCCTTGGAAAGTTTTTAGACAAGTGTCACATTCCTCCATGAGGGTGAAATATGGAGCTGTACATAGCTGCTGGAGACGACTAACAGCAATCAGAAAGGTTTCAGGCTGCCAGCACAGCAAAGGCTTGTTTCCTAGAGGGTGCCCTTCCTTGCCATGTGCTTCAGGCCTGGCTGGCAGGTCAATAGCCCTGATTCAATCACAGGGATTTCCCTGGGGTCTGCACAGCTGCTGCTTGTTACCAGCCTGTCTCCTCCTGTGCTGCTTCCTCTCTCCTCTTGTGTTTGTCCTCTTGGGTTTCGGTTTCTTTGTTGTGGATTTTTTTTTTCCTTTTCTTTCTTTTACTTTTTTTTTTTTTTTTTCCAAAGCTACTCATTGTTCTTCAGGTATTTTCAAGAAAGGAAAGACAATGTTTACTGATTTGAATTTTGGGAGATGAGTTCCACTGGAAAAATTTGAAAATGTTGCCTTTTGTTTCCCTTGTATGAGCAGCAGTATTGTATCATTCTCTCCTTCCTTCACCTAGTCAGCAAATGCACAGCTCTGAATGTCAGTACCCAGAGGGAAGAGCAAGTGCCTGAAATGCGATGGTGTATATGAGCAGCATTGTTGGTAAGCAGCTGCCTTTCCAATTGAACAAGGAAATTCTGCAATGCAGCCGGGACTGCTGAAACAACTAGCTGAGCAGTTCTCCAAACCACTTGAGTTCAGCATCTCTGGGAGTGTTACAGAAGATACGGGGGACACAATAGAAGCTAATGTTGTGTCTGTTTGTTTATAGATTGACAGGCTGCACTAGGTAGCTTTCAATTGGCTGGCGTTTTATCAGTCCTCAACAAATCGTGAAAGGAATGATAACAATCAATGTAAGCTGTAATCCCTTCATTCTAATGAGTGTTATTCAACATGGTTTTATAATAAACAGTTAATTTGTTTCTTTGGTATCAGTTTTAATTAAATTACAAATCCCTGTGATAAGGGCAACACTGTTGTCACAGACTCCAATAAAACAACTGACTTTTGGCAGAGTGGCATTCTGATTAGAAAAATAATTACTGCCAAGTGAAATCAATATAGCATATATTCATAGCATATATTAAATGAATTAAAATGTAATAATTAATATGTTTCAATGAGCAAGTTCAGATCCTTTGTTTGAAATCATTATGCTTGTCCTTACTGAGAGTGGGAGATGAAGACGGTAGGGTGAGAAAGCCCACATTCTTGTCTACAATTTTTTTTTTTTCAACTTTACCAGTGTTGAACAAAATAGTTGCTGACAGAGTTTCAGAGAACAAGAAGTTAATGAAGTGGAGATGGTCCTGTGCAGGGCTAAGAGTTGGACTCGACAATCCTTGTGGGTCCCTTCCAACTTAGCACATTCTGTGATTCTGTGTGGAGTGTTAAGCAAAGACAGAAGAGCCATTTAGAAGTACCAGGGTTATCACAGGAGATGGTGGTCTTCCCAAAATGACATGAGAACCA
Source organism: Grallaria varia (assembly GCA_013396735.1). NCBI lineage: Eukaryota > Metazoa > Chordata > Aves > Passeriformes > Formicariidae > Grallaria > Grallaria varia. The sequence continues at coordinate 35,519 of VWZG01006116.1, read as the reverse complement.
CAGCCAGAGATGGGGCCCAACCAGCAGTGAGCAGCCCTTGCTTGCCTGGCATGGCTGGGTAGATGTGGGGCAATTCCTCGGAGGCCCAGGAGGTGCAGTGACTATGAGCTTGAACTGAGCTCCCATTATGGGCTGGTGCCAGAAATGACAAGTGAGGTATTATGAATTTCAGTGGGCTGCATATTCAATGAAAATATAGCCATGCTATTACAGTTTTGGTGTTCTGGCATTAATGAAAGTACTACCAGAATACTCAGTGCAATTGTGTTGTCCACACTTACATACAAGTATGTTGACTAGCTGGGAAGAGTTCAGAAGACAACTATGAAGCTCTTTTCTGACACTTTATCATAGTATTTCTTGCAAGAGAGCAAAAAAAGAAATCTAGTTCACTGCAGAGGACATTTGAAAGTAGACATAGTACCTATGTAGCAAGAAAGTGTCTCACAGCAAAAGTGATGCATTTAGGAGTGTGCTGGTTTTGGCTGGGATAGAGTTAATTTTCTTCACAGTGGCTGGTATGGGGCTGTGTCCTGGATTTGTGCTGAACATAGAGTTGATGTTTTTGTTATTGCTGAACAGTGCTTACACAGAGTTAAGGTCTTTCCTGCTTTTCATACTGTCACACTGGTGAGGAGACTGGTGGTGCATGGGAGACTGGGAGGAGACACAGCAAAGACAGGTGACCCCAACTGACCAAAGGGATATTCCAGACCATGTGACATCATGCTCAGTATATAAAATGGGGGGGAAAGAAGGAAGGGGGTCGTTTGGAGTGATGGTGTTTGTCTTCCCAAGTCACTGTTTTGTGTGATGGGACCCTTCTCTCCTGGAGTTGACTGAGCTCCTGCCTGCCCACGGGAAGCAGTGAATGAATTCCTTGCTTTACTTTACTTGTGTGCACAGCTTTTTCTTTCCCTAGTAGACTGTCTTTATCTCAACCCGTGAGTTTTCCAGCTTTTACCCTTCCAATTCTCTTCCCTATCCTACTGGTAGGGGAGTGAGTGAGCAGCTGTATGGGGCTTGGTTGCTGGCTGAGGTTAAACCATAACAAGGAGATACACTGGGAATAGAAAAGTGAAAGCTGAAGCTTGGGAATTGCAGACTGAAGTGCAAGTTTCTAGCAGTGAGGGCGTCAGCTGGAGCAACAGTTTATTAGTCCTTTTAAAAAATCATGCATTTTCACAGTAAAGACTTCAGGATTCCAGCTTTAATTATGAAATAATCCAACAGTTCTCATCCTGACATTGTTTGTTTTTTCCCCCAAGTCTCTAAGAGGAACGTCTACAGTTCCTATTTTCCTGCCCATTACCTTGAAATTATGTAAAAAAGTCTTACACTCTTCTTGATTTGCGATAAATTCACATGCTTTTTTTTTAAAATTATTCATATTATTTATTCTTGTATCTTGTACTAGCACATATCTGCCCAACAACAGCATTAATTTAAAGTTAACACAGTTATATCCTTCTTCTTTGTTGATTACAAATCTAAACTCATCTCATTTGTTTTCAATGTAGTGACTCTGTGCAGAAAACTGTAATAATTGTGTTCACCAAAGTGATTTAATTGCCACGGTTTTCACTGTAAGTGAAATTCACATCTTGTTTCTATTTTCAAACTGCTTAGATGCACTGCAACCTTCATGTTAGTTCCTTGCTCCTTTGTATTCTGCTGTGGTTTTCCAATGAGGTGGTGGGGATGCCCTTTCAAAAGTGGGGAAAAGCTCATGTATGTGCAACAGCTTCTCCTTTTTACTGAATAAGTGTATATGGAGTTTCAGCATGTTGGCACCTTTCGCTGTATGAACAGGGTAGGAAACAATTCCATGAAGGACTTGTTGGCAGCTGTTGCTGCTGGTTGGACCCACGTGCTTTGTCTGAGTGACACTGTACTTGTATAATTTACAGCTTGGGAGAAGAGGGTCTCACATTCTAGTATGTGGTGATTCATGCCCAAATGAGAACAGATTTCTCAGGGAAGAAAGTGATGCCCTCTTCCATTATTTCATGGCAGTTTTGCAATATTTTTTACCATCTTTAAAACATTTCTGGCACAAAGCTTATCCACCAGAAATTTTCAGTCCCTGACCCTGTTGTTTATCTCTCAGATTTACTGCAAGTTTTCTGTGATTAGTATTCCCAGCCTCTGCCTGCTAATACAATGTCCAGAGTTCAACAAGCTCCAGCTTTAGCATTTTTTATAAAACTGTGGGACTCTGCAATAAACTTGTCCTTTCTGTCTTATCGCGAATATTTATCCCAATTCTCTTAATAAAAATTCTGAGTCATCTCTAGTTCTGTGCTTATAAAAATTTCACTGGAAAAACACACCCAACAAAACAAAACTCCAGCCTTCCAAAGGCTTTATAGAAAAGATGTTTATTCCTAACTAAAAATCAATTCCTTTATGTATAACACATTTATTTAATTAAAGTATGAATAATGGTAATTGCATACTTGAGAGGAAAAAGTAACTATATAACCTAATAGTTATAAAATGTTTGTTGTTACTGGGCTTTGTTGGTGTCTCTGATTTATTGGAAGGGAGCAATATACTTTTGCATTCTCTGGCATACGCTAATTACCCCGTTGTTTTGTTTTGTTTTAGTGGTAGTTTTAGGGGTTTTTTGTTCTGTTTTGGTTTTTTCCCCCCAAAGAAATGACCCATCTTATTTTTAGTAGCTTAGATTTTGTCTAAATCAGGGATATAACCAGGCATTTTTCTCTTGCCTTCCTTGATTTGCAGTGCATGGTCGTCTGCACTGAGAAGTTGTATAGATCCTGCTGATTCCCTCTGGCAGATGCTGATAGTTAACTGCATCCTGTCTGCAAGGGTGTGGGATCGTCTCAGCAGGATGCGAACAAAACTGAACTAGGTATGGCCAAGCTTGGATAAAGGGATCCTTTTTTTGCTTCTGTTTTAAACACCAAAAGAAGCACAACAAATATGATGGGTTCTTTTGTATTGAATGGTTTAAGGACAGGTTCACGACAACACACATTGGCAGGATTCATTGGATCTGAGTTTAAAAAAAATAATTATTGATGGATATCCTGATCCCACGGAAGACAGTACTCCTGCGTCCATTACACCCAGTGTTTCAGCCTTATGCCCAGTAGGAGTGTCCATGCAGTGTTATGCATCCTCTGCTAATGAGAACATTATTTGCTAATTCAATGATTGGTAATATTAGTGCAGTTGGCCACAACTGCCATGGTATTATTCAAGACTGTCAAAATAAGAAGCCAGATCAGAACATCAGATCTCTGTCTTCTTTCCCATTGGAGCTGGTGGTGGAGCTTTTAAATATTCATTATTCTTAATAGACACAAAAGTCTGCGGATGAAGTAGGTATTGGCCCAGATACCAGAGCACTGCATAGCAGCCCCTGCCCAGCCTCTTTGCATCGTGCTTCTGTGCTGCACAGGGAGGAATTTTTAAATCTGATGTTTGCAGTTCAGCATTGAGGCTCTGCCACACTGCCAACCTATTAAAAATGTAATGGTAAGGAAGCAAAATTTCCTGTGACTTCTTGTGAATTCTGGAGTTTAAATCTGCATTTATGATCATGAACTCTGATAGTGGAGTGCTTCACTTATTGATCAGCATGAAAGCAAAAAGATATATGCCCCTCAAAATATAATTTCCATTCACTGAGTTTAAAATTCAGTGTGTGGTTGCCCAGTGATGATTTCATCTTTATTGCAGGGAAACTAAGTGATGTCGTCTTACCCAGTTTAGCTATGGCCTTTTTTTTCCCAGGTGGGTCATGAAAAGAGCTCTACAGTAGCAGCCATTTGAAAATATTATCTCTTTCCCCCACCCCAGGATGTTACAGAGGATTTACTGGATAGTTTTATTTGCTTCAGCAAATACCTGCTGCACTTAAGTCATAAGACACTGAAGAAATACTGCAGTAGGGCCCTTTTTATATCACCAACAATGTAACTGCATTGTCAATTACTCCTGAAACAGTGCTGAGGAGTTTATGGGAGGGTTGTGAATCGTATTGGAATCACTGTTTTGGGATTAATTTCTCTTTTAAATCCCAACAGGGAAAGATTTTCATACACTGAAAAGGGATTAAAATGTTTTGTGCTCTTTTGTGGTACAAAGAGAAAAGAATTAATTTCCATGGGGGTTACTGCTGATTTTCTAGAGAATGTCCATGCAAGTGTTGCAAATATATTATGTGATGCTACACAGCCAGCAGTGGATTTTGGAATAGCTTTGATCCTTTTGCTGTATCTCTGGGACTGGAGATCAGGATTTGCTAGATTATAGCATTCCTGTTATTTGAAATAGCCTAAATTTTTTGAAGAGTTCAGAATGTATTTTCTTCCCAGCATGGATCAGAAGTGAACCATTGGAAACTCAGTGGTTAGCATATTTGGGAGTGTTTGGAGAGATCTATGTTCCTGTCCCTATTCTGAATCAAGTCCCTGTGCAATTGGCTACTGTGAAATCTTTTTCTCTTTGCTTTAGGATCACAAGAAACAAAGGTATTATTTGGGGAGAAAACTTCATTGAACTTGATGTTTTCCTGTTAGAGATGGGGCTTTCTGACGTTTTTTCATTGAAAAAATTCCAGAAATTTAAGGCTCTGCAAGTTGTTTTCATAGAGCCTCATTATTTGCTCTGTCCCTTGAAACTCTGTCTGCTCAATTCATGTGAATATATACAAAAGGGCAGCCACATTCAGAAGCAAAATTCTATAATAAAGGCATGTGTGGGAGGAAGTGGATCATTTTCACTGATCTTTTTGTCTCTTTTTATTTTGTTTTCACCCTTTCTTTTGCTATAGCAACAGTGATGAGTGCCAATGCCATAACATGTTGAAGAGATGATCTGGACATTAACTGTAGCTCTATCGGTGTTCATTTCCTATAGAAAATGAATTGCTACCTGTGAATACTTTCATAACCTACTCCCTGTATAGGCTCCCTCCTCCTTGATATATTCTTCTCTATATACCTTACCTATAGGTGGTATATTTCTCATAATACTTTCATTTATGTGCAGCCAGATCTCATCCTCTGTTTTCAGATGCCTCTCATTAATATTTCAGATGCAAAAGGTCCCTTCAGGTTGGAATACATCACACCTGGCTGAGGAAAACTGGTGTTGCATCTTTCATAGAATTCTATCAGCTGTTCTTTCCTGGGATAGTCCGTCTAGTCGGAAGCGGTGGACCCTGCTGTTTCAATCTATCTTTTCTTTTGTTTCCTTATTAAACAGCCGGTCTTTTCCTAATAAATTGCAACATATCTATATTTCCATCATGGATAATGGCCCCGATGTGTTCTGTGTCGCTGAAACCTGGCAGAGTGAAATATTGCCCTCCCCCCAGTTTTGACTCTATCATCAAGTTTGCATTATATCAGGTCATCTGGAAGCTACTGCAGCAATCCTTCATTCTTATTCCAGCTGTCCACTAGTGGCCTCTTATGTTTCATCAAGTGAAACATTGAAATAACAAGGTGTGCGTATTTATAGCCTCATTGTTGATTAAGTATAGTAGCTAGTGTTTGTGAAGTAGCTATTGGGAAATAGGATCTTAAATCAGAGCTCATTTTCCCCCTTCAGCTAGGATGACAATGAAAATGAGATATTCCTAGAAGCATTGTCCACAACTAGATGTAATAAGGAACCGAAGGTACAGCTATTTGACTATATTAATTAACTCTTCTTCAGAGCTACACATCTGTCAACCGGTAAGTGCAGGATCTTCTCAACTTCATTACTTTAAGAAGGTGTCTTTAAATAGCTTTTTTTTTTTTTGCTGGTTTCATTTTTTTACAGACCCTTTACATGTAGTGATACATAGCAAAATGACTTCTTATTGATTTATGAAATTGCAATTTACCATCCCCCAAAACAAGCAAATAAATCATTAAAAAAAAACCAACAAAAAGCCCCTCAGAGCCTTTGCTACCAGTAGAGTGTACTGTAAAAGGAAATTTTACGTCGTACCAGTCATCAGACTGCGCAAGGTATCAGCCTCCTTAATTTGTAGGTATACCTATGTAGTTCACAAATTGTTCTTTACCCTGGTTTTCTATGTTCTTTAGCCAAAAAACCGGCTAAGAAGAATGGTTGTTGCAGATGCAGAGTCCTTTGACAAATACATCAGCTTCCACCTGCAGAATTGCATTGAAGTTCCTCATGACCCAGAGCCAGGCCTGACACTGTGACATTAGGGTGTGTTGTAACTGTAGAGGGGATTAACTAGTGGCTACTTCCCAGTGTGAACATTTGGGGTGAATTGCCCAGCATATTCCGTTCTCTTTGGGAAACTTACGGTCCCGGGGCACTGCTCAAGGGTTTCCTGGACCATCTTTTCATCTCTGCTCAAGGGGAAGGTTTGCAGTTCCATCTTTTTGTTGCTGTTGTTGCGTGCTGTTTTTAATATTATACCTTCTGTCTTTCTGATGAAAACTCAGGTTTCCCAAAAAGCTGTTCCTTTTTGATATCTGAAGGCTATTTGCACCTTGCTGAGAAAAGTGCCTAGTCATGGAAGGCTATTTCCTATCAGAGACTGCAACAGTGATCTCTCTTACCACTCTGCAATCTCAGTCTTCAGTAGAGCATTAGTTGTCCTTGTTTATTCTTTTCTCAGCGTTTTCTGTCACTGCTTTGTATAATAATGATGTTTATGGGAATCATGGACTTAAGGCAGAAGTGGGTAGTTTTTTATTTTTCATCTCTGAAAGTGCTCAGCGCTGTTGTTGGGTGGTTATTTGTCCCTCTCCAAGGGTCTCTCACCTACTACAGATGACAGTTTTCTCTCTGTACGTCTCCTCCAGAGATTTTGAGGGAAGGCATCTAATGTGGCTTTACCACTTTGTATTTTCTTTCTGTTTGTGGCGAACAATAACAAATGATCACCTCATTATATATAAGAAAACAATAAGTCCTGATTTAATGTTTGGCACATAGTGTTCATTTAATTATTGCATGATTGCTGTGTGACAGCAGAGTAGGAGTAATATGGGCACACATTACTGTTTCAGGGTGCATTTTTTTATGGTGTCCCAGAAACAGATCACCAGCACCCTTCTCCAGCCCTCCTTTCTGTTAGCAGGTTGAAAACCTGCCCTGTTCTGAAACCTGCAGATCTAAGAGTGCTCACTTCAGTTCCCAGAGCTCTAGTGATAAACAAGCAGCCTCTTGATTTGGTTCTCAAGGCTTGAAACTTTTGTTTACTCTCCAGGAAACATCATTTAATACTCTCATTAAATAAAAAATAAACCTGAGAAGTGCTTGAACTCCTTTTTGAGGTTGTTCTTTTTACTACTGGTTACCTTGGCCAACCTAACCTTTCACTACAATTGAAACACTTCTCCTCTCTTACTGCTTTAGCAACTTAGTTTTATGTTTTTAAACACAGAGGATGTAACACCTCCTGGCATGGCATGAATAGTTTTCAAGGCCAGGTTTTTCTGTTGTTGGGCTGTGTTTTTCTGATCAACAAGTTCTACTTATTTCAGGTTGGAACTCATCAACCTGAAGATTCAGAAGGCTAGGATGAAGCTTGTATTTCTGAGAACTGTTTAAGAATTATAACAACTGCAAATGAAATTTCTGCCATAAAACATCTCTTAAATTACTGTAAACCCTCCTTTCATTTACTGTTGTTCTACAGGTACATACTTTTCTCTGTAGGTGAACCCAAATCTATTAGATTTTTTGCCTTTTCAAATCAGTTGCTTATAGAAAATACTTGTTTTTAATGGAAGTAAAATTAGAGGATTATCTGCAGAAGTGAATCAGAGAAACTAGGGAATGTGCTGCCATGACTATTCCTGTGTTCAGTCAGTTTGTGTACACGTTTCATTGGCAAAGAGTTGCCTAGAAGGTTGTAGGAGAAACATCCAATGAACGAACTATGCTATGAGCTCTTAAAGGCATGGCATGAGAAGAACAAAAGGACCTGAGTGCAATCTGAATGGGCAAAAGAAGGTGAGAAGTTTACATCAGCACTACACATTGAACTACAAGTAAATGCAAAAGGACTAAAGTGAATGATCACATCAACGAAAAGTGATAAAATAGAGGCTGAAGGTAAAACAATATTCAATGTGTTTTGGAGCCATATGTTATTGATCAATGGAGCACAGGATCTTCTCTTCTTACAAGTATGACCCGGAAAATGGTGTTTCTTGTCCTCTCTTCCCAAATAATGTGCTGATATTGAGCTCCTTATAGGATTCTTTTTCTACTGTGCTTTCTCTCAGTAACAACAATGGCTCTCCCTCTTTTTTCAGTATATATTCTTAGACTGAGTCATTGTCCATGTACGTGGGCTTTGAATTCTCTTACCTTCAGTGGAATAGTCTTGTTCTACCAAGATCAGACAAATACTGTTTAAGGAAGAGCAGAGAAAACAAAGGAGAAACACCTCTGTGTTAGGAGGGCTTTTTAGCTGGGATCTGGGGAAGTTGCTGACACAGGAATGCAGGTAGTGGTTTCAATACAGGGGATGGTGCAGTAGTGAGGTTTCTAATGTTTGTTGTCTCATTTGAATCAGGCATAAGCTCATTCATTGCATGTAGGGCAAAATCAAAAAGGAAGTAAAGGCCTATCAACAGCTAAAAGTGTGACACTGACTTGATAAATATGTGTCTGGTTTTGGAATGACTCCTAATCGTCCTTTCGCTTATGGTGGAAAATATTCTTTCCCTTTTCCTTCATTTAACAAGAATAAGTATATATAGACTTTCTATTAAAATTCATTAACTGTGGTATTGCTTTTCCTTTTATCTTCTCAGCCAGGTTAATAAGATTCTGTGCACACTGCAGAACAATAACACTCTTGTCTGGTCAAAAACACATTTTACATTTTCTGTGAGGAAGTAATCCTTATGTAAATATGCTGGTTGCACTGTTCATTGGGAGTTTGCTCATGTGCTGAAGAAGCAAGGCTCCTAGCTGATTGTTTAGAAGTAATTAATGCTTCCAGAATTGTTTCTCATGCCTACACTACTGTAAGAATACTAATATACTGTAACTATAATGCTCCCAATTCAGATTTAGTCACAAAACCACACTGTAGACACGTATAATATATCCTTCTCTCAGAACAAAAGTAATTTATGTTGGTAAAAGAGTTGTTATTTATAAAACTATATTTCAGGTATTTCTACTGCCACAGTACTGGCCAGATGTCACATATTTTCACAGCCTGATTCACAAAGAAATGGAAGTTGTAGGTTATAGTAGACACAGTACTCATTACAGTTCATTAAAAAATGCCTAATAAAGAACTTCTTGGATTTCAGCTCCTTCCTGTTGAATCCCTTTGTCCAAACATGGGATGGTGTCACTTGCAAAGTCTTCTGTGCAAAGAAAGGAAGAAAAAAGGAACCAAAGAAGTCATAAGAGCTTTCAGAAATAACCCATTTCAGCTTGAAACTGTCATGCTAGTAGGATCTTTTTAGGACCTTAGCAGCCCGTAAGGCCAAAAATGCCAATTTATAGCTTCTTCGCGCAGTCCTCGTGAAACAGTTTGGTGGAGCTCATAACATCTTCTGGACGCATGGACTGTATCAAACAGTTCCAGCCATGGGCATTAAGAGTCATGTTCTCATGTGCAATGGATGTTTGTCCTGCTGGCCTCGTGTGGTCCACTACAAAGAAAGAGGTCATATCCAAGAGAAGGATTGGTGCCCCTCTCCTTGCTCCATAGTTGCATGCATTGGTCCAGCTTAAAAGTGTTTGTAACTTGATTCATGTAATCAGAATGAGTTGCTCAGTGTGCCTATTTAGATCAACAAAACCTGACCTACAGACTGGGAATTACTGCAGCTATGGAGGAGAACACCTTATATGAAAGCTGGACATTGCTTGGATGCTGAATCTGAAGAAATGATCTTGACTTGTGCTTCTAACACAGACTTTTTGGGATCACCTTAGATAATTAAACTGTCTCTGTTCTCATCTGCTTATCCTCCTACTGCTTTACCTAATCAGATGATAAGCTCTGGGGACAAGACTGTCAGTTAAAATAATGTGTTCAGAATCCAGTTTGCAGGTGGAGCCTCTAAACCTTGGAGGCCACAGTCATGTAGGGATTTACATGGCCTTGCCCAGTGATTTCTATGGGAAGCATGTTTGTGGGTCTTTTTTTGTGTTGTAATACAAATGCACAGTAAGCATCAGAAAAAGACTTGCAAGGCTATTTAAAGGATTATGTTGCAAAGGAAAAAATGGATGGCAGAAAGAAACACAGCAAAAAAAAAAAACTCTAAAAGAATAAATAATTTAAAAATTACAACATGGAAGTTTTTAAGGTTTGTATGTTAAGGATGAAAAAGACCATGCAGTAACTTACAAAGCAGGCTACGTTCAAACTGCATTGAAGGTTAAGAAGCTAGTAGAATTGTTTCATTCATTTCATTGCTTCTTTCTCTTGTGATGAGGAGCACTAAATGTGTGTTATCCTAGGATAAAAAGATGATCTAGGCCATGGAATATAAGTGGAGCATTGGTATAAGGAGGCTTTCCTCTGCTGCTGTTATAGTTTTGGTGTGAAACCTAAAGCCAGATCTTAGTCATGTCCAGTGACTTAAATCTTGCTAAATAAGTGGATTGATTACATAGAAAATCTAAGGCTACAAGTCTGAGCAAGACACTGAAAAGGATGGCGCCGAAGATATTAGAGAATGGAGTCCTTTTCTCTTAAAGGTTTCTGTCATCGACGTGACTGAAGCAGCAAATCCACTCTGATAAAGCAAAATTCTCCATAGCCAGAAAGGATTGAACTGAACTTCCCTCTCTGAATTGGGAAGTACGGGAGCGCAAACACAACAAAAATACTTTGCCAAACTCCTGCTCTGCTGTCTCACTCCGCTGAGCGACTCAAATCTATGACAGTACCTGTCTTACGTGCCTTGCTTCCACTCTAGCCCTCACTTCCCTCTAAATAAGTATTGTGGAAAAGGAAATAGAAGGACCGAGGGCATGACCCTCATCTCCCCCGCTCCTACAGCCACAGCTCAACCCTGCAGCTAAAACCCAGTTCACGACCGGAGAGGAAGGCAGGGACCTGTTCCTCTCCTGTGGGTATAGACTGCAATGAGCAGAGACTAACACGTGAGGCCTTTTGAACATGAAACCAACCACGTTATTACTTGTGGGGTTTGGTCCCCAGTACTCTGGGGAGGACAGGGAGACCAGTGGAGTCAGCTGCTGCACGACTTTGTGTGTGATGCATTGACATAGAGTTAAACTGAAAACCTCGGGAGAGATGTACAGTTATTTTGCTGTCAGCCAGGATTCTGCAAATTGATTTCTGGCTCTGTTTGTTTGTTTCTGTCTAACTGGATATTAGGTGTTTTTACTTACTGCCGCTGACTTCACTTTTTGGTTAAAGGGTAGGAATTTAAAAGAGTGTTCTGATGATGAGAAGACGTAAATTTAACCCACTCATGGGGACCTAGGCATACAAATCTACTTGTCTTCCATGAGAATTTTTATTTCTATTTGAATCCAAAAAGTCCCTTCTTCTCCAGTCACTGAAAGGCCAGATCTGAATTTTTTGTTTGAAGAAAGCTGCCTAACCAGGTGTTCAAAACCTGTATAAAACCAGCCAAAGGAACTGCTGTTGTGCTGTAGTAATATTGGAAACAAAAGCCACTCTCTCATTTGTATTTAACACTGTGGATCAGCAAAGAGGGAATGAAAGGTATTCTGATTGCTATTTGATTTTATATCTCCCAAGAAAATTAATTAAATTAATGCTTTATTAAATGATATTTAATGAAAAAAAGCCAAACCCCAAGGGTTCATTTGAATTATTCAACCGTTCATGTCTGGAAATCCTGTTGAATCACCTTTGAAGTCAAACGGAAGTGTTGCAGAAACAGGCTCTGCAGAAAGGAAGCGAGGCAGTTCTCCATTTTCTGGGGTGACAATTCAGCATTGAAAAATTGCATTATGTTAAAAACACAAGGAGTAGATTTGCCACTCTGATCTCTTCGCTATCTACTTTCCTTTCCATGATTATGGTAGATATCTAATTAGGCCTCTTTCAGAACTTTTGGGGTAATTACGGCTGTGCTCTGGTCCTGTAGTTCAACAAAGCTGGGGCTGTATAAGATCCCTTGCTTTGTTATGTTCATGCAACACATCATGGCTATAAAAATCTGAAACTGCTAAACAATCTTTATTTCAAAATGTATAGTACAAAATGTCCCATGTGCAGATAAAGAGGGAACATTCCTATCTATGCAGGCAGAATCAATTTTTTTCCTCCACATAAATACCACAGTTCCTTGGGAAACTGTCTTTTATTGATGAATCTGAAAATAGCCTCCTTAAGCCTTTCAGTCAGAATTAAACCTTTCAGTCAGAATGGTCTGATGTCAGATCTACAAAAGTTATGGTGCCTAAATTATAAGCTTGATTTACTTTTTGGATGTATGAATTCAAATGTGTTTTTTGCAAATCCTAGCAATTTTGGTATAATCAGAAGAGATTACATGCAATTTCATTGTCACTGAGACTAACATCCTCAAGGCTGCGAGGCACAGACAAGACAACATTCTGTTCTGTAGCAATAATAGCCTACTGTGTGAAATAGATGTAAGATTTCTGTGATATATTGGGCTGTCCAGTGGTGCCTCAGGTAACATCAGTTTTATGCCTGTAACCAAGGTTCAAAATCTTGCTTGCTCCATTTCTTTCCATTTGTGATTTTCCTCCATTAACTATTCTCTTTCTGGTTATGTTTTCATCTTTGTTGGCAATCCAGTCCAGGAGTCAGTTCAGATCCCATTCTTCTGGGAGTTTCTAAAAAAGAATAGCTACAGGAGTGATTAAATATGATTAAATATTTAAAATATTGTATTTTAATGATGCAATTTTATAAACTTGATTTGCATTTACTCCATTTTGAAGTAATTCCTTGTCTTTTTTTTTTCTGTCTTGGTATAACAGGGTCCAAAGTGCTCAAGGAGAGTGACAACATTGTGACTTATAAAATGCAGGCTTGGCTCTTCTGATTTACTTTAGCATTCTGCATAATTTTCTTGCACATGAGTCTTTGAAGAGTGTGCATCTTTTTTTCTCTGTGTGTGTGTGTGTGTAATGGTATGTGCAAAAGTGGCTGGAAGCAATGCTGGGAAAAGGTATCACAAGGGGATGGTGCTGGTGCTTTTTTCTACCTGAATAGGAGCACTTCTTTGGTGATGGAAGGATGGAAGGGTCTGCTTTTGGTGTGATTCTCTCTCAATGCAAATGAGCAACTAGTTGAAGAATGCAGGGTGAAATAACTTCACCTTACCCACAGCTCAGGCTTCCCAGTCTCCAGAAATCTTCCAAGACAAATCAGATACAACAGGTATTTTTTTAAATGACTTCAAAGCAAGTGTATTGAATTCATTTAGAGTGGTCAGATCCTGGACGTGGAATTCTGTTTCTCTGGATCCCCCCACATGGTAAATGCCATATGAATACCAGTTCAGTGCTTTGCTGCCTTTTCAGATGCAAAGTGTAACTTTAAGTGATGTTTGATCCCCACAAAAAACCCCTGATTTTTTCAGGGTCTGTTCTTAGGAGTAAACACTTGTATGAAATACTGCAATGGTTATAATTGTGTGGGAAAACTGACATTACCATCCTTGGAAATGTAAATGAATCAGTTTTCTAAGAGTTTCATGCTGCCATCGAATATGTGTATATTTTGCAAGTCTTTTTGGAGCAAATTCCCAACTTTATACCACACAGAGTAAAATCCACTTGAAAAGCTGATGGTTCTTACTAAAGAAAAAGTCATTTGTGGTAATTTTAAGTTCCTTACTTTCCTTTAATGTTCAAAAGATACTATCAGCCAAACTCTAATAGTTTTATCTTTATTAAATATTGTAACAATATGGAAAAAGAGGACTCATTCAGACTATTTCCAGTGAGTCTCTAGTTTATGATAAAATCTATAATCATGTAATTTGAGTTTTACCCAGCTTCTAAATGCTGCAAGCAATTTCTTTCCCATATTGAAAAACCTGCTGTCAAGATTGAAGAGGCTGCAATGAAGAACTGTATGAGTGCTTAGGACTGTGAGGATATGAGTTATGAAGACAGATTAGACAGACCTAGCTACAGGCTGTAGTATATTAGACAGCATAGATAAATTGAGGCTAAGAGGGCATTTCACAGTGGGATGAAATATACTGAAGGAATGCTATAGATTGATACCTCTTAGTGGTTTAAGACTAGTTGCTTCAAAAGCATGAGGTCACATACCATGAAGTTGACAAGTGGACTTTGAAACTTGTAGACAGGCCATTGAAGTGAAGTATTTGTGTTCAAATGAGGGAAGACTGTAGCAAACTGTACATATCAGCAATAAATAGAAATTGTTTCAAAAGAAAATTGGATTAAACAACCTGAAAAGGAGAAATAAAAACTTGGTCTCAGGTGAAGAAGAGTGGAAGGACTTGGATAAAATAACCTAGATATGAGCAGAATCTCATTTTAAAAAAAAAACAAACATTTTTTTTCCCCAATAATTAAGACATCTACCTTCCACCTTGCCTTGCTGACCTTGTGCAGTTTCTGCTTGTGTTTCAGTCAATTTGGATACGCTTTCTGCTGTTAAAGCTTAGGGCTCCTCCAAGGTCTGTGCAATAATTTGAAAGGATTATGGATTGCAAAGGTTTTTTAAGTACTTTTATTTTTAATTTACTACAGTGTAGTAGTAGCATATACACATATCTTAGACCCAAATTAAACTGTACCCTTTTGTCTATTTACTAAGGTTACCTCACATACGTGCAGGTAGAAGACTTGGTGTTCCCCATTGGATGAGTTATAGAATTTCAAATTATAGTTATTTGTACAAAAGGCTGCTTGTATTGTATTACAATAATGATTTTCTCTGTATCCCATTTTGTTAAAACAAGCATTGAATCATAACCTCCTGCTGTACAGATCTCTGCTTTAAAAAGTTCATCTTATCAGTTATATTCATGGTGCAAAACTAAAGAGGAACTGCTTCTTGATAATGAAGTGGAATTTGCTTTCCTTGGAGGTGTCAGATCATAGGAATGGCTTGTGCTGCTTGCTATTACCTTGACGTGCATTAGCAGGATGA
Organism: Grallaria varia; assembly: GCA_013396735.1. Classification (NCBI taxonomy): domain Eukaryota; kingdom Metazoa; phylum Chordata; class Aves; order Passeriformes; family Formicariidae; genus Grallaria; species Grallaria varia. The sequence goes on along the minus strand of VWZG01006116.1, from coordinate 20,422 downwards.
GCCATACCCGTGGTGTGGTGTGATAAGGTGGAAGCTGGGAGGTGGCAGCAATAGGTTTTCTTTGGTTCCTCAACTCTCTGTAGTGGGTTTTCATGCCTTGGCCAGCAGCTGGATGCTCACCCAGCCATTCCTTCCCTCCCCCTGCTCAAGAGGACAGGGGGAGGAAGTTAGATGGAAAAGCTCATGGGTAGATATTAAGACAAGGAGATTGCTTACCAGTTAACATCACAGCCAAAACAGACTTGACTTGATGAACATGAATTTGATTTATTGACAATTAAACCAGATTTGGGTATGAGGAAAAAATACAAAATTAAAACATCTGCCCTCTCCCCACCATTTTCCAGGCTCAAATTCATTCTTTCATTCCTGGCTGAAGCCTGCTATGTCTGGCATGGCCAAGACCTGGACAGTCCTCGGAGAGGATGCCCCTGACAGTGTCTGGATACTTGCACCTGATACCCTGAGATATATTAGGATATAGTAGGTTTTTTGGTTTTTTTGTTCTTTTTAAGAAGTATTTTTGACGATTTTAGCTTTTTCTTTTATGCAGTCTATTTTCTGAGACATTAGTTTCGTTCCTTTAGAATTCAACCGTAGTTGACATCTTGATACAAATTAACCCAAAAGGAAATCCTGTTCTCCGTCAAAACATTCTTTTAAAGTGAAATGATACTTAAAGACTTTAGTTTTGAATGCACATTAAAGAAAAGATTGCTACCACTTTTCGCATTTCATTGAAGAGGTGACCCTAGTTGACCTGGCTTTTTTTTATTATTATTATTTTTAAATTAGTTGCTTAAGCACTGCCAGATATCTAATTAAGTTCCCAATTATTGTGAATATTCTATCCTCAGATGGCTTCTTATATTAGTAAATAGTTCTCACAAGGTCATTGTTTCAACCTGGCATATAGAAACTTTTCTCTGTTTTTGAAACAACAGTAGAAGGAAACCAACATATTTCACTGCCTTCTTGCACTTAGATTAAAAAAAAATCTATTTGAGTGACTTGAATAAAACCCTAGTGGTCACACTGCCCACATGTTCAGGGGTACAATGTGATCACAGTGTAGAATAACTCCCAGTGACAATTCACTTATGACAAATTTTACAGCTGGGCCAAAATCATGCCCAGGAGGAAATCTGTATGTTCGCCTCCTTCAAGAATACAAACCTCAGAATACAGTAAAAACAAACTAGAAATTTTCACATTGAACTTAGAAAGCCAAAATGTGTCTCCAGTCTTATAACACAACTTTCTTACACCGTTTTATCCTGTTAAGATGCTGTACATGTATTTTTTTTCTTCTTTTTCTTTCCCCAGAAAGAAGCATTTAATTCCTTTTCTTTTGGCTAAGCCTGGAGTGCAAAGTACAGCAGCTGCGGTCCAAAGATAGACTTACAGGTGTGTGTTTTGCAAATGTGGAAAAAAGGTTCAGCCAGAGATGTTTCTCCCTTACTTTAGAACTTGCTACTCTAGTAACAGGAACAGCTCCCAGATTCCTCTTCTGTATTTTTTTTTTTTTTTAAAAACTGGGGTATGTAAATACTGAACCAAATATAGCGGCTCCCTTCACACGTCCAGTATTCTCCTGATGTAAGATCCTCTAATATAAATGTCAGTTCCCTTGTTTATCTCCTGCCGGAATATTAAAATTAACACTTGAATTTTCACTTGCATTTCCAGCACCTTCATCTCAGGGGCCAATCAGATCTGCAGAATAGCCTTTTTCCTCCCACCTGTCTGAACGAAGCAAAAAAAAGGTAACGTTTTCTTTAAGTGTTTTCTCTTTTTGTTTGTATATAGGATGTGATTTGAAACAAACAAACAAACAAAAAAAGTATGTAAGGAACATAGAACAAGAACCAAAACCTTAAAGCATTTGGGCAAATATGAAAATATAGCTCCGGGGTACCTCCTTTGAGCTATCATCATGCTTTTTACCAGGGGTAGATTTGAGACATACTAGAAGTTTGTTTAGGAAAACTACTGCAAAAACAGCTTTCCAAATTCTTTTTGTGTGACTGTGACAAATGATAGGCTTTTAGCTGTAATACAATATGGAAATTTGCAACTGCATCAACATAGTGTCTAGAAAAATTTGCATACCCTTTCATCCACACATGTCCACTATGAGTTCCTCAGATTGGCTGGTATTTAAAGTTTTTTGTGAGGTCTGAATTTTTGAAGAAGTTGTGACTCAAATATATTGGTTATGTATGAAGTAGAATTCTCAAATTGTTGTTTTTCAAACATGCACATTTAGTATAAAAGTCAGGAGTCAAAAATTTTCCAGCTTGGCTGCATAACAACATGCCCTGCTTTTCAAAGCTGTCTACTTTCAGCCTAGTTTTTTCCTATGGTTTGCCCTGACACTAAAGCGTTGGGATTTCTCTTCATTGCTACCTTTACACCACAGTGCTTTTCAAATGAATATACCTCCCGAGAGGGGGAGAAAAAGAGGACTCATAAATCCACGGGTGGCATTGCCTCCGAAGTATAGAGACTGAACGTTGTGGAGAGATGGGTCCCTCTGCGGCATTGAGAGAGGGGCTCCAGCCTCATCAGGGATACTGCTGTGCCAGGAGGGCTGCAGAGTGCCCCCTGCTCGGGCAGCACTCACGTGGGAGAGGATGAGGAGGATCTGCATGAGAGCTGCAACCCAGAAAATCTCCTGCTCCCCATCTGGGATGAGATGGCTCCTTCTGTAAAACATCGTCTTTCCTCATGCCTGATATTTATTTGCACTCAAGCAAATCCTGAAGTCTCTGGGCTCTTTGCAAGACTGCCAGGAAATAAGAGTCATTCCAGCTCTCCCCCACAGGAGTGAGGGAGTCTTGTCTATGGCCTGACTAGCATCTTCAGGTGCTTAGTGACCAAGAAGAGGGCTTGGTGATGATGGGGTGTAAGGTAGGGGTACATTTTTTCATGGAATTAAATCAAGCCTGTATGTGAAAATTGGTGGTTTTTCCCCAAAGTGCGAAGCTTAGGCAGAATACATCTGAGGAATGATGAGGGCTATGACCGATAATGTTGCTCAGAACCTTCAAGTGTAGGTCTACTATACAAAAATTACACGCTGCACGTGTTGTTCCTTCCTCTATGAATAATGCAGTTAATGTGCCTATTGATGCTCTTCTTGTTTCCTCTTTTGTAATTCAGACTTCATATTTTTTTTCCAGTTAGGAGTCCAAGTCTCCTTTGAGTCATAATATCTTGTAAAAAGACTCCATTTGATTTGAATAGGAGCATGATTTTGATTGTTCCCTGGTAAAATGCTGTAGTTAAAAAAACCACCAAACCCCCAAACAACAACAAATGACAACAAACAGCAAAGCACGGACATGATAATATCCTTTCCCAAGCCTAAATAGCCTGTGGCTGGAAGGCAGAATTTAGGGTCTTCGTTTATAAATTGCTATAGCTAAGACAATAATACATCACTCTCTGCTGTCACATAACAAAGACAAATCAGATAATGCAGATAAAATCTCATTTCTGCAGATTAAAGTGAGTGAAAGGCAGAGATAAAATGCAATCCCCAAATCAGTGGCAATACAAACCAGATAGGAACCTCCTACCAAGATGAATATAATTGCATCTTGATTTCAAAGGCTCATAGATTTATAATTCCTAGAAAAATTAAGCAACAGGTGTCACCTAAAGCTATTTTTAGTGTCTACAGGTGTATTTTGGTGATGGTAAGAACGGTTGATACATCAAAGGTAATTTTTGATGGTGAGATACTGAAGGAGAGCACCAAATTGTATATATTATCACATTTGATGATGAGCAGCTGTAAGCCCAAACTAACATAAATTAAACGTGTATCACATTTTTCTGTACCCAGGGGAAGTGCAGAACAAAGTCATGCAGTGATTACACTTCCACCAGCATGCCATTAACAACTCCAGATGGCAGCACTTTAACTGCAAACATTTCCAGGTGTAATGAGAAGGCTAAAAATAACTAAACAGCAAGGCATGACCCAGTGACAGCCTAATTTGCAAAAGGAATGAAGAGGCAACAGGACTGTCTGACTAAAGGCAGCTGAAAGAAATGGCTTAAGCCATGAAAAAATTGATGTAAATTCAAAATTTTCTTAAGGAAGGACATACGCATGATCTGTCTTTTCTTTCTGCATAATTCGCCATGAAGATGAAAAATGTATGTTCATTCATGTGCAGGCTTATATGTATAACCTGGTAGGAAAATGCTAAATTCCTCTCAAAAAAAGATGAACCTTCTTCATTTAAGACTTACTGTCGTCCTGATAGGAAAGCAGAGGAACTTGTATTTGCCTTTCAGCAGAATTGTTCTCTGGTTGGTTTGTCAGTTTATTTGTTTTAAGACAAGATACTGGAATTCAAATATATGGATTAAGAAGCAAGGATATTTTCATTTTTTGCTTATTGCCCACAAAGTGCCTTGGGACAGCTTAAATAATTACCATCCACTTATGACTGAATTTTATAGGATAATTTTATTTGCTCTATCACTTATGTGCTAGCAGTCCTTGTATCTGTGGGCATGAAGTGGATTGACTGCTGTCGGCTTTGAATAAAAGTAGTGATTTCTGTCAAATGCATTTTGCATCATCTTCAGAAAAGTTACCAAGCCTAGAACAGAGGTGAGGGTGCACAGTGCTACCAGTGCAGAAGTGAAGGACAGATGCAAAGATCTTTCAATGCGAAACTGCTATTTATACAAAGTTCAGGTAAATCAATGAGAAGTAACTGCCTCCCAGTTGTCCTTAGCCAGTAGACATGACTGTAGGGTAAAGAACTCCTTCTGAGGAAAAAGTCATATACTGAAAACAATATTGTTTCCTCTAAAAGTCTACGTTTGCAGTCTATTTTAGCACTAACAGAACCTTACAGGCTTAGGTGGACAGATTTCTTTTTACTGCAGCTGATAAAACTCGGGTGTCTTTAAATTGTCAGTAGTGACTTTATTAGTGACTTTTAGTTCAGGACTGTTCCCTCTCTATAAAGATCATACTCACACATTAAAATGGAAACAGTCTTGAATGTCTCTGGGAACAAACACGGAGAAAAGTTACCATTTTTGCTGCAGCACTGAGGGTGGTTCAGACGAGTCTGGTTTTGCAGTCTGAAACTGCAGCCAGCTCCTGAACTATGTGCTGTTGGTTGCCTCCAGCGTGCTGGAGCTGTGCTCCAGTCCTGTCTCCTGTGAATTTTGCATTCATCATTTTGCTTCCTGCTCCAGACATCATCCCTTCCTCTAGTACATGTCCCAAAGGAAGGTCTTCCTTCTTCCCTGTCGCAGCATTAGAGCTAAAAGTCATCTTTTCCCTTCTCAGGGTGAAGGGATTGGTTCCTGCTGTGGCTTGCTCAACCCTCTTGTGATCCCCCCCAAACTCGATAACAGCAAGGATGGCATACTCATGCTAAAATGACCACTATGTCTCATAGTCAACATGCCTATGTTGGTTGAAAGAAGGAAGAGAAACTTGTGTCTATCAATAAGCTGAAGTGTGCAAGATCAACTGTTTGAGAGAGTGGGGAACTATCACTGTATAACATCAAAAGAGGAGGTTAACAGTTCATCTTCCTTGTCTGTCTCTTGAACTGTAGCTTTCAAAATAGGCAGGGAAAAGAGGTATCATTCATGGTACCACCATTCCAAAAGATAAAAAAGGCTCACTGCAAATGCAATTTTCTGTTCCGAACAGTGGTAAGGTAGAAAAGTGGCTTTCTTTGCTGATAAAAACATCCTAGACAAAAAATCCAGACTTGCAAGACCTGTGCATTCCCTGTCTGAGACACAAGGATGTCAGGAGCTCTCATTCGTTTATGTTCAAGCTAAGAAATCAGGAAAACCTTGCTAAATTAAGTAAAGTTTCAGGCTTATGAGGCTTATGGTTCAGACTTGGGTAAGTCAGGCAAGCACCAACACTTTGGCTGCTTATCCAAATTAACCCTCATACCTTCTGAAATTTTTTCATGGCTCATTTTCCCAACACAGGAAGGGAAGTTAATGAGAGTTTTGCTTATATTAATCTCACTTCCAGTTTGACCTATGTGGATAGCTAATATAAATTTAAAGATGTAATTGTTCAAGCACACTGTTGTAATAGGCAAATATTTATACATAATCATCTTGTTATATTAAGGAGTTTATAATTCAAATATGTTCTGCCTTTTGGGATGTAATAACTTTTTAAATATCCAAAAGCAAAATCAAATATGATGAATTTTAAAAGATCTTTCTGTGAATGAATGTCCTGATACCAGAAAAATTTATTGTTTGGGATTTATTTCTTGTGAAGAACTTGTGTCTTTACTGGATTTTGAATGCCCTCATCTCTGCAGAGCCTTTTCTATTTGGAGTTCCATCCATGCCTGCCTTCCCTTTCATAGCCACAAGCCTAAATAGAGGAAGATGCTGATCTTTTTCCATTTATAAATTAGTATTCCGGTCCCTCCGCAGTGCATATAAAATGCTCGTTATGTTGGAGTTTCACTGGAGTAGAAATGATTGTACCAAGGGAAAAATTTCTCTCGATCAGGTTTGAAGTGCACACCTCAGGGATGGGGGCATCATCTTCCTGTCTTGCACACAGTCACTCTTCTTACATCAACACCAGTTACCAGGTAAGGATCAAAGCTTGTCTGTGAGTTTGTTCATATTTGAGCCTGCTAAGAACAACCTGTCTGTTCCTCCAGCAGACTCTTTTCTTGCACTGGAACTCCCTTTCCTTTTCATATCTATATAAAATATACAGAAAATATCTCTTTCGGTCAAGGACTTTGAAAAATCTTGAGTTCTGGTTAGCTCTTATCTGAGTTCTTACTTCTGAGGTGTTCCTCTGAAAACAATCTGCTGTATCTTTTCAATTAGACTGTAAACTCTTTGGAGTTTGTGTCCTGCTTTGCAAAGTTTTGAATGGGGAACATTGACTTTTACTTAATATGCATAAAATTGAGGGGAAAGTTCTTAGATGTGATAACCTGTTTCTCTATAGGAAAACTGGGAATGGATAAAAAATTTGCTCTAAGAATCAGAGGGAAAACTAACATTGTTGGAACTATCTCAGCCTCTAATCTCCTGTCCTCTCTGATAAATGTGTTTAGGAGGATACCTGCATTTGGGGCCTCTTTGGTTCAGGGAATTTTAAGTCAAAAATGATAATGTGCAGTAGGTTACACTAGCAAAAAAACAGGCAGATTGTCAACCCAGTCTTGGGTTTTCTGACTGAACAATGACAATCTTATATTTCTTCAGGAAACAAAGTAAGTGTGTCTCTGTTGCAGCATGAGAGTCTCAATCGGCAGATCAGTTTCTTGTTATCCTCAGTTAATCTCAGCTACTTTTTTGTGCTGCTTTGCCTTGAGTTTATCTTGTTAGGAAATTCCTGATAACCTTCTAGGATAGAGGCAATCCCATATTAATTACCAGCTGCACATTTTTATGAAAGTGCCTGGGAACCTTCCTGGGAACCTCAGGAGGAGAGAGGCCCGTGAAAGACTAACAGGGTGCGCTGCTGTGTTGTAGTTCACTAAAAGTATATAAAAATTTTCTGATCTGTGGAAAAAAAATAAATTGTTTTTGTGACATTCACGCAGATCTTTCGCAATCAGAAAAGGTTCTTAAAATAGCCACCTGCTTCTTTTCTAGTTCAGTGGCTTTAGTATAAAATGACTGTAACAAACCAAACCTAACTGAAAAAGTGCTGTCCTCCTCCACTGCTGATTTCTGCAATGGTATTGATCTGCATTATTCTACAGCTCTGGTGTCTGGCAGAATCACAGGGTGACACACCAGTGTGACAAAAGGTGCCCACAGCTTTACAGTTTCATTTATTTTAGGAAAAAAACCCAACTCCAAATGCTCTGAAATTCCATCAGGCTTAAAACGAAAACTTGTTATTTACTAGAAGCTGAATTTTCAGCTGTTTTTAAAATTTGGGTGGATTACTTGAACTTTTAACACCAGAATAAAAATTTCATTGGGCAATGGGAGAATATCTTCCCTCTTGGAGCTGCACGTAAGCTGCATAAGGAGACCCTGCTTTTATTTGACACTATTACTATATTAGATTTCATGTTCACAAACACCATTACAAAGGGGATGAGGATAGAGGATATGTTCAAGACCCAGTAGGAGTCTTACTGAAAAAGTCAATGCAAAATTAACATTAAAGTTCCTTCATACACCAGTGCCTCCTTTTGATCTTCCTGTCTATTTTCTTCTTACTCCTGCAGTGAAAGTTCAAACTCTGTAGTTTATTCAGAATCTATCCAATTTTCTGTCTGCAGAGAAGGGGACTCCAGGACCTCCCTGGGCAGCCTGTTCCAGAGCTCTGCCACCCTCAGTGTAAAGAGGTTACAATGAGTAAGTTCTTTCTCATGTTGAGGTAGAACTTCCTGTGTTTTAGTTCATGGCCACTCCTTGGCCTGTGTCTGGACACCACTGAAAAGAGTCTGAGACCATCCTCTTGGCACCCAACATTGAGATATTTATATGGATTAATGAGATCCTCTCTCAGTCTTCTCTTCTCTAGACTAAACAGGCCCAGCTCCCTCAGTATCTTCTCATAATAATTTTTGTAATTTTTCTTAAAGAAACAAAGCCTCTTTCCCCACCACATAAAGATCATCCTCCAATACCTGGGAAGCTTAGGGGAAAGGTGGTGAGGGATGTCTTGAAACCAGGGGAGGGCTGTGCAGCTTTCTCAGCTGATGAAAGCTCAGAAAGCTTGTGGTGCTCCTGAGCTGCCAGGCTCCTGCAGCTGGGCCTGGGTGATGCCCATGCCATCTTTCTTCAAAATGTTGGGAGTGGTTTTCCAGTGCAAATGCAAGCAATATAGAAATAAAGGGCAGTGCTTTTCCTCCATCTGTCCAGTGGTTGCTCTTGCGCTCCTACCTGTTCACCTCCACTGGGTTTTGGTTTCAGCGTTGTTTCCCCCTTTAAACTGCTGTGTTTTCCAGGGATCTCAGTATCAGTTAATCAATATTTTGCCTGAACAAATCTAATCTCCAGGACATCTCCAAGGCAGGACGTCTCTCTTTCTTGGGTGGTCAGTAAAAACTCCAGAGATTTTGCGCTCTCTCTGTCGGGGTCTGCCTTGCATTTCTGGAGATCCAGCCATTGAGACATGCCAAAAAAGGGACTTGAGAAATGCCAAAACAGGAACTTGCCATCTTTTGTGGGTTTTCTTAGTAGTCTGTGTTGTGATATTTGCTGTGCACTGCATCTCCCTAGTAAGATGTTTCTAGGGTTGTGTTGGGTTTGTCAGAGTTTTGTGTCTTCACAGAGAGATGGCACAACTGGACACTGCTTAGAGGTAACTGGACTGGATTGGAGTTGCTAAATCATTGAAAGCAGTGAATGATATTAGCAGATTAAACAAACCTGACAAGGGCTCAGTGCTGATGATGCAAGGCCAATTTCAGCTTCAAGGTCTCCTAAATGTAGCTACATGGCACTGTAGTGTAGCACATACACTTGGTCATAGTTGCTTCCAGCAGGAGTGGCCTTAGAAAGTGGGAACCCACAGCCTTGCAGAGAGGTGTTCAGTGACAGGGGGTCTTTAGGGGTCTGCTGTTTGTGAAGCATCAGACATCTTGACAGTGCATGAGGTTTCCCAGATTAAGAAAATACTACAGTCGACACCAGTATCAGCAGAAAGTGTATTTTCAACTTTTGTGTTACTACAGTTTATGATCCTCATAATCAGTGAGGTTTGTGATGTGATTTACTACTTCTCACGGTGTGACCTGAGGTAGGGAGAATGGAAAATGCACATTTTCTAGATGTCAGAGAAGAGGTGTTGACCAAGCTGTATGCTTGGCAAGAGGTAAATCCTGCCTATTTTACATCAGTGGAAGACAGATAAACCTAAAATGTGTTGCTGCAACCCGTCATTTATTTTAGTTGATGATATATTGTGAAAAGGTATGCCAACAACTGGTGACTTAAATAATTCAAGATTCTTGTAAAACTTACAGGAAATGCTTGCTTTGTAGCTATTATTGGTCATCCCCTATTCAGAATAGTTTTGGTGATGAATTTTGACATTTTTTGCTAATACTTTATCTCCAAATTATTTTTTTCGTCATTCAAGCAGGACTATCCTCATGCCTGATACAGAATTATTTTTATTATTATAAACGATAGATTTCTAATTTAGTGTTGCTCTGGCTTTAGAAAGAACTGGTTGATAGAGCTTGTATGTAAAAGTTCACATTGTCTCTGAAGCATCATTTCACTGACATGTTTAAGGTTCTTCTTTGCTCACATTGTTTTCTCCATTGTGCATGAGAATGTGTGTGTGCATGTGCCTTGCAATTACCTTGAATAATTAAAATTCTGGCAGAGGCCAGCCTCTTCATAAAATGATAATGCACAACTTTTCCAGGCTCTTACGAACCACAAAGCTATAGATTAGAAAATTCAATAAAATGAAACTCTCAGTCTTGCCTCCTTCAAGTAATGGTTTTCCCACTCAAGTTCCCAAACTTAACACTTGTAGATTTTCAAGACTTTGGTGAATTATATTCCCCGATTCTGCAACAAGAATCTCATAGGAGAGAAAGAGATGAAACCTGTGTAGCGAAGAAAGGTGTAGTGTCCAGTGGGTAGCCTGAAATGTACATTTTAGGTTTTAGGTTGTGTTTTTTTCAAGTATTAAAAAAGAAAGTGTTGCCACTGATTGATAAACACCTGAGACTTCTTGGTTTTACTTTGTGATCACTCTCCTACTGCTTACACAGGCAGCCTGAATGTTTGCTTTTTGGTATTTTACCTCATGGTCATGGTTAGAAGCTATTCCACCAAAACAAGATTTTATTATTTTCAGAAGTTTATGAAGCAAAGAATTGGAATAGTTGGAGACATACTAAATAGTCTAATGTCACTCAGTAATTCAGTTATAAACCTGAAATATGTGAAGTGATAATAGAGCATTGACATTTACCACTCAAAATAATATCTACTATGCAAATCATATTTTCACCAGGAGAGAAAAGTTTGCAACCAAATAAAATTACCTCATGGGACCTCCCCAGGCAAAATTCAAACAGCCTCTGAGAACATCATAGTATGTGAAACTACTGAACATCAAGCAATAGGTGATAAGCAGTAGCAATCTTAAAAATGCATCATTTACAGCAAACGATTGCAGAAATGCCAGCATACAGCTTTGCTATTTCATTCTCATGTGTGTATAACTAAATGCATTTCTACTGTTTATTTACTATTGCTTTTTGAAAGAATTCCTGCAGTCAAATATCAATTTTTTTCTCTTAGAGTTTAAGAGGATCCCAAATGTAAGCAATTCATGTCCATCAAAAGTCATTTTTACATTTTCTCAGTGGTATATAAATTGATAAACTAGAAATGAATTTAAATAATTCTTAATATGCTTATTGATCTGAAGGCACATTTTTAGAAGCTTCACATGCAAAATCCTGTAAAAAAATACGTTATGTTCATATATAGTATTTTAAGTATATAGCATTCATACCTGCTTAGTGTTTTGTCCTAGTTTGGTGTGATTTGGTCTCAAATTTGATTTCGATTCTGTTATAATATGAGTAATAATACATGTCTGGATACAGGAGAATGGGGGCATCTGCATAGCTTGAGTACTGATCGCGTCAAGATCGCAAGTGGGTGGGGGAATGAGATTCTTCTTGCCCTCAAGCGTATTTTAAGGGATGGGAATTGCAGCTTGTGACATGGTGCCGACTGATTTTCCTGATTATCCCCCAGGAGATCACAGTGGAGTTACTGAGCTTCCACACCATGCAAAGTGTGCCGCTATTAGAATATTTGCCTCCCCACAGCCCTTTAGGGTCTAACGACAAGTCCCTTGAACTCCTCCACAGAAGTGTGGATGGTTCGTCACATAGTGTTGATCTTGCTGAGAGCCAAAGTGAGACTGGCTTTCAGATTTAACAGTTTGGGATGACTCACTCTTTCAGAGAAGCAGCTGCACGGTGTTCAGGAATAGGCAAAAAAGGCAAACCAATGACAAATGTCATTGTGGTGGTGTCTTAGTTTAGAGTAAAGCTGAAATAATTTGGAATGCCTCTCTCAAGAAAAGATCACGCCTCTTTTAAATTTAGAACAAAATTTTAATTTGAAGGAAAAATGTAGAAGGAGAGATAACAGTTCTTAACTACTAAATATGGTTATATATGCATATATGAACCACNGAGCCGAGCCGAAGAGAGCCGAGCCCGAACGGAGTCGAGCCGAGCCGAAGAAGTGAAGTGAAGGAGCAAAACCACTCCCCAAACAAAAAAAACAAAGGAACTGTTCTTAGAGCCATCAAGGTGGAATTTGGATAGTTAGCTAGGCGGAGGCAGTGTCAACCCCCAAAGGTCGTGTTAACAGGAGAGGAGAGAAAAAATCCTAACAAAATCCAAAACTATAACAGGTGGTGACAGGAGTTGCTAAATACGGTGCAGCACCTGACAGGTGAATAGAGGTGGTGAGGCGATAACATTAAAATATTTGGGCATCTTACCACAACTGCGAGTGTTCTTGGCAAAAAAAAAAAAAAAAAAAAAAAAAAAAAAAAAAAAATAAAAATCTGACCTTAGAACTTTATAGATAAATAATTAGCTCATAAATTTAAACATTTATGTTGTTGTCATTACCTAAACTATTTTAATCTTTAATTTTGAGCTTTGGATCTATTGTATCCTTAACGATAACATATTCTTTTGAGACAGCACTCTGGAGAGTGCTCAGTAGAGATGTACCAGCCGCTGGAGTGGCTTGTTAGCACATAAATTGCTGAAAGAAAATGCCTTTGCTATTTTTTTAGAATGTGAACTAATGTGGCCAACCCACCTGCTGCCACCCTGTTATTTCTCTCATCTCTACTGAGCTACTGTTATTCAGAGGAATGGGACTAAAACACAAGACACTGAACTTCCCCAGCCAGATTTACAGAAAAAAACCCCCAAACACACAACTCAGATACTTTATTTTTTTCATTGTTAAGGTTCTACAGTCCTAAGAGACCACCTTCACAGGGGCTGATAGGAGCATCTGTGGAGTTCTGAGATGTCCCTGTGAAGATTTCACTTGGTACATAAGAAGACATTAAATCTTCCGCTCAGCTGGTGACATCAGGTTATTCAGGCTCCACTGAAACAAATCCAAAGACCTGTAGCCTGTTTGCCACGTTTAGTGAGTAGCCCCAAGCTCCCAGTCTTTCCCCAATAACCTCTAGCTCAGTTGCAGGTTTTTCTTTTCCTGCCATACCTATGTTACAGATTTATAAATTCATAGCTTCCGGAGAGATAAAGGTCTTGTTTTAGGGATGATGTATTGCAATAGAGGCTCCAGCTGGGAGCCAGGGCAAACAATTTACACAGGCTTGTTTTACACAGACTTTAAATAACATGGGTAAGTAAACAGAGAGAAGAGTGGACAAGTTTTCCAATGTGTTCAGAAAGTGTCTGTGATTTGAAGCCAGTTGAGACAGAGATTTGATCTCCCTCAGTCCTGCCCTCCCTCTTCTCCTTTCTCCCTTAACTGCTTCTCACATGTCCAGAGCTAGGGGATACCCAGTGCAAGCTGTTTAAACCACACCAAGCATTCATCCCTAAACTGAAGCCTGAGTTTGTCAGTGCACAAAATATAACTGGGTTAAAAAGCAGTCCGAGATTTATGGGAAGAAGGTGGCTGACAACCTATTAAGCATGGTGATGTGGATGTAACCTTCTAGTTTGGTGGCCCCCAGACTCCCAGAAGTGAGGAGAACATATGAGAAGGAAGCATGATTGTGTGCCTTGTTTGTCCTTCCGTTCTCACACAGTGTCTGCTGCTGGCTGTCCTCAGAAACAAGACATTGGTTTGGAAAGTCCTGTTAATGCAACTCAGTATGTGTAAAATTTTTGGCAGTCCTAAGCAGAGGGCTAAAGAGTGCAAGGAGTACTGAAAGGAAATAGTCTTTTCTCCCTCTAAAGCTGTCTCTGTCTGTAAGGTTTGGGGAAAAATGTTGACTTACCTTTACTGTGTTATTCCTGTTTTGTAGAGAGACCTTCCTGTCAGGTACCAGCTCAGACTCTTTCCTAGACACAAATGGAAATTTTCTTTGATATAGTGCCCACTGCATGACACAAAGAGCTGCAGTTAATCTAAAGCAGGTAGCAAGAACATCTATTCAATATTCCTGTATTCTAGGACTTGATATTTAAGACAAAATCATATAGGCATTTGGATTGAGACTTACTTGTAAAGAGAATAATTTAGTCTAAAGCTGTTTGGAAAGAAATATTTATATTGATATTTTCATCTAATATGAACATAAATCTCAGTGATCTACTAAACCTTATACCTAAATATTTTTGAAGCTTTCTAAGACAGAATCTTTGACAGATTGTGTGAAATTCTATTACTATAACTGGGTTGATTCACTTGGTTTTAGACTCTTTTCCTTTTCTTCTTTCTAATTGTGTAACATCATCTCTTGAAATGGTGGCTTAAACCAAAGGCAGACTTTAGAGCAATGAGGGCTTTCCCCCTACACCTACAAAAATATCTCAAAATACTCTTAAAACTATTCAAGAATGAAGCTTTTTGTGTTGAATTTCCTCAGGTACATTGTGTTTTGCTTTTCAAGGAGTGAGTCAGCTTTTCATTCACTGTAATACATTTGGTTTGTGAACATTTCTTTAATTTTTGCATTTGTGGAGCACTTCAAATAGATGCCTACTTGTGATTTGATCAGTACAACAGCTTTAATGCTATACTTTTGGGAGGGGGTATGTTTGATCGTAAGAGCTGAAAGGCATACTCTATTGAATTCATGAAAATTCAAAAAATAAAATAGCTAAGTTCCTGCTAATTAAGAAAGTCGTGATTGACCAAGAATCAGCCATGGTAATCTGTGATGGTACCATGAAAAATGCATTGTAATTAGGTACCACAGCTTGATTATGAATCATCATTATTCAACAGATGTGTGCCTCTTTGTTGGTTCCAAGTATCAAACAGTTTTCCACTGAAATGGAAAGAAAAGTAAGAACAGCAACAACAACAAAGGAAAGAAATTTATATGGTTCTCCAATATTTCATTGTTTAATAAATAAATATTTTTTTCTATTAATAATTATTCCAACTTTCTTTTAAGGAAGACTAAAATGCTGTTCCAAAGAAAATACTTGATTTTAGGAAAGAATGTTTAACACTAAAAGGTTTTTCCTTCAAAGCTGCATGTCTTTTTGTCTCTCCTGTATCCGGGAAAATGAAAATAACGAAAATATCTGAATGTGTGTGAAACTAGTTCAGCTTCGACCCACATCCTTCCTGAAACTGTAACCTCTGTTATTATGCTACAAGAAACATGATAAAAGTTACATACCCACTATGCAGGGACTAGTGCTTACAGTAATGATGAGAAGTATTTGATAGGTACAATATGCTTGTATAGTCTGTCTACATGTCCCATAATTACTTTTATATTCCTTGTCCCTATTACATATCTATGAAGTTCTGCAAATACGCATTTGTTCAAATGTTTATGTTAGTTAAAGAAATTCCTACCTCAAAATTTTGTTTTCCTAACTTATTGGTTGGGGTGCCCGTGTTGGCAGCAGCAGTGTATGTACGGTGCGCGTTGTATGCCTGTATTAGCAGGTGGGGATGATTCTGCAGAGGTGAGCAGAGAATGCAGGAGACTCGATATCCACACCAATGCCTTGTTAAAGATATGCATCCTGCTGAATCAATGCCTATGAGCAGATGGAGCACGTTCATTGCACCCCAGTTTAGTTTCATCCCAAATGAACACAGCCTGTGTGCTGAGATTTCCCTGCAGTGAAAAGCACAATGGAGTAAAGGGGATGTTCAGGAGAGTCTCTTCCAAAGCACACTCCTTACTGATACCAGTGAAGCTGGGATTTTCAGGCTGAGGTAGTGGATTAGTTGCCCCAAGGGTTGTATTCAGACACATGGAAGAAAGTATTTCTCAACAGGATAGACTGCTGCATCATTCATTTGCTGAGCTGGAACTGAAGTTCTCTGTATTGAATTCTACAGCAGAGTCCAAGGTTTTAGTTAAAATGCTTTTAGGTCTTAATACACTGCTGAAGTGCAAGACCCAGTGAAGTTCCCTTAAACACACCCTCTTCCAGCTCTATTCTGCCATTTTTAATAGGAAAGCTAACTATCCTACCCTGCAGCAGAAGCTTGAAGCCCTGGAGATAATGCTGTGCAAAGCTTCAATAAATATGTTTTCTGCACACAGTTCCAGTCCAGGCATGGTGCTGGGAGAGGACTTGCATTTTTCTTATTATATGACTTCATATAGGGCCAGGTGGGTTATATACTCTGCCTGCTGGCTTTCACTGGGAATTAGAAGTCCATCTCTCACAGTCTTTGAGTTGAAAAGCTCATTTTCATTGCATTACTATAGCTCTCTAAACTCCTGCTGACTCAGCCTTTCTTCCTGCAGTAAGAAATGTTGTGTGGACTCAGTAATTTTCACAAATCCTGGTTCAGACTTCATTATAATTTATTATTAGCTGTATTAAGTCTCTCATACGTAAGTCTTGAACAGCTTACCTATCAGTATGATGACTGAGTGAGCAGCTGGGAAAGTATATCAGTAATTTCTTTATCTCATCTGATTACTATCAAATATTACAATTATTGCAATTCATTCTTGGCACCCACATTTTTTCATTAGCAACATACCACTCACACCTCTTTCCTTGCTACCTCCTTTAATTGGAGAAATGAGTAGCTAATCACTTATCTGTGCATTGTAGTAGAAATGAGTAAAATTATCACAGTTTGGGAACTGTTACACATGCATGTGAGTGATGCACAACATAATTATACTGGTAGAAATAAGACATTCCCAGACACACAAAAAAATCACTTGTGATTACTCTGGATAAAATAGAAGTCAGGTATTATGTCACAACTGCATCAGAAACTTACATTTTGTTGAACGAGTATTTTATTTTTTAAGCCCTAAATCTCATATAAGTGGCACAATTTTAAACACAAGCTTGATTTTAAAAAGAATTTCAGATTTTGATTTCTTTTAATATTTTTGGGCATGTATTTTTATTTTAGAACAGATTATTGCTCAAAGGAGGTCCCAGCTTCACAGAACTGCAGGCTGAAATCTTTTCTACATGGAATACCTAATTGGGTCAGTATAAAACTCTGAGTTCAGCAATCATAAAAGTTCACAAAGTTCAAAATTCAGTCTGCAAAACAGTAGAATTTTAACTTCCGCAGAATTTAGGTTGTGTCTATTATTTTGAGTATTATTTTGGGGTTGGTAGGTTTTCGGACTGGGTTCTTCTTTTTGGCTGTGTTGAACACCTGCACATACAATATGAATGGCAGTCGACAGGGCCTTCCCGTTTCTCAACAAAGTTCTCTCTCAGCAAGATGTGAGCAAAAAGCTTCAGAGTCTTCCAGGTGCCCTACCTCTAAGGTGATGTATTTAATTTCTTTCACCTCCACAGTGCACCCCGGGGCAGAGCCTCTCCTGCACTGGTTCTATGGATTGCAGCCTTAAGGTTTAGGCACATCTGTTCCACTGTTGAGAAACAGGTCTCAGAAGAAACTTTTTGCCTCCTGGAAGTGCTCATTACACACTTCAAGATAGTCCTTTTTTAAGGACCTGGTGTATTCTGTATTTCTCCATAAATAGTGAAATGGTAAAACATCCGTACCAGTAAAGCCTATCCACCTAGGTCTTAATTCATATTTTAGTCTTTCTTTTCAAGTTCTGGCTAGTTCCAAAATTTCTTCTGATTGGTGGGTAAGTGCCTGCTGTAAATTTATTTTCCCTGAGTTATGTAACATTTCCCTACTTCTCTGATTTAATGATCACTTACCTCTGAATGCATTTACAGAAAAAAACAAGGCAAACCCCATAGATCTGCAAAAAATAAGCCAATAATATGCCTGAAACCAGAGAGAGTTATTTTCCAGGTGATTAAAAAGAGATTCTTCACATCAAGGTCCTTTCCCAGTTAATTCCTTAATTTCCTGTTTGGTTTTCAGCAGATCTGAATTAAAATGAGATGACTCTACCTACACCTTCCATTACGGCTGTCTGTCAATTGTCATGAAAGGTAGGCTATATGTGAATTGTTTCATTATTGATACATCCCAAATAATCTGTTTGGTAAAAGTACTGAATATGCTACAGAGGTTCAGCTAAAGAAATCTAAATACACTTACGGGCTGTCCACAATAAGGGGGAAGATTTTAAGTACAGTATAATAACTTATCCAGTTGTATCACTTGTAATTAATTTTTCTATACTGTTTTATGTGTGCTTGTGAGTACTATGACTGCAAATATTGTATTTGTTTTATTCTACATTATTTTCAAAAAAATAACCTGAAAAGCACACATACAGCTTCGTTTCAGGTAGTTTTGCAGAGGAACCTTCTCTGGATTCTGGACAAAAATATCCCTATGGAAAGCAAGGAGGGAGCAGTTAGGCAGGCGGGCCTTGGGGGCATGAACACCCAGCTCTTATCATAACAGCACATGGTCTGGGCATCTCCCTAACGTCCCTTTGAAAAACTGAACTGTGGAATTAGATCAGAAAAAGCTTTACTCAGTGCTGTAATCCACTTCCCTGCCATGAAAGGGAGAAGACCCAATGGTATATCTTAATCAGCATTAGCTGTGTGGCAGCAGGATCAGAGTCCCAGTCACGAGCCAGGCAGTAGCATCCCACTGCGCTGGGTCTTGGGCAGACACAGATGAAGAAGCTGATGGCTTTTCCACAGTTCGTGACTTACTTGGCAATAGATCCATTTCCTGCTTTCCTTTGCTTTTCTCAGTAAAACACGGTGTCATGTATTATGGAAACATCAAGGATACTGTCTTGCCCGTGCTGTTTAGTAAATGACATAGCGCTTCTTGGTAGAATATAGATGTCAACATGAATATTGAAAATGTCCAAGGGTGTTGTGAGTCCTTGCATATAGGAGAGAGATGGCATGCTATTAATGATCCTTTCTTCCACAAGCAAATTCCAGTCATGCTATATAAAGTTGGGACAGAAATAAAAATAGCCTTTCATTAAAAGCAGCCTTGTCTGTACCTATGGCATACTAGACTTATTTAAATGATGTTGTGAATTCTTGGGGGAAAAGGAACCAGAGATGCAGCTATTATTTCTGCTGCAGTGTGGCAAGGGCTTTGCTGCTGTGAATAATAACACCCATGTTGATGTGTAGACCTAAATTAAAAGTGAAAGAGGTTACTCATTCATTGCAAAAATCCATCTTAATGTGAAGATGAGGGAGTTTGGGGAGTCCTTTCATTTTATTTTTGCTTTTAGGTCTACTATGTACTATTTAGGGCCTTTTTAAAGTCAGAAAACTGTTAATAATATGACAGTTTTAAATAATTTGAGTTCCTTTTTGAATTCTCCTCTGCTAGGCAATTACAAACTCAGTGGGGGATTTTCCTCTGTGCAAAGTGCCATATCTGATGTCTAAAACAAAGTGGTGACATTTTTCTTCATGAATTTCCTTTTTTTTTTTGCATATATATTTTTTTGCATATATTGGTCAACACTCATCAAAGCACTCCTTGCAGTAACTTTTGAGGTTCTTGTATGTTTGGAATTAGGAAATATCCTTGATATTTAAGATACTAGAATACTAACCAGTGACAAGTATCAACTGAAACAGGGACTTAGGGGAGCAGCATTTCTGAAAGGGCAGGGCTGGCTGGTAAATGTGGGTCAGTGGAACAAAGTGCCCAACTTGTTCTGTGTGCTTTGAATGGTTTCATGGCTTCAGGGACTGCTCTGGTACTGATGCTCAGTGCACTCCTTGTGGCCCACATATAGTTCACTGAGTACTACTTGTTTGGAATTCCCCTCTGTCTGTAGCCGCAGGAACAGCCGTGCTTAAAAAGTATTTCCCACTTTGCTACTGTCAGGAGGTTTAAAAGCCCCTCTGCTGCCAGGTAGCCCCTACTTGAAAAGATCCACTTGTGTGCTGGGCAGCTTTGGCAGCTGTTCAATGAGGAACATAGCTGAAATAAAGATATATTTATTTAACCCAGATTTTGCTTACCTGCCTTATGAGTGTAGGTGGCATTCCCATGACAGATCAAGAGTAAGATGTCTGAGGAACTACCTTATGATTTGGGTTTCTGTCCTTATGTAGGGGCTTTCTAGGTGGCAAAGTACTCAAGGCATGGGTATATGAACAACCTCTGAAGTCCTGCAGCCACAGAAACATGTATTGTGCCTGAGGTAGCTGTCTGCCTAAATGACATGATTATTTAAATCAAACACCCTGGTACAGGAGCAAGCATAGAAAAAGTTTTCCACTCTACCTATTGAAATGTAATAGTATGACTGACTGCAGGTGTAAAGAGGGAGGGAGTGATTTAGCTCTGCTATAACATGTAAGTACTTCTCCACGGACACCCC